>CM053788.1:14147500-14605000 GCA_028749045.1 Cupressus sempervirens
CTGCGATCATTTTGCCACTTGTATACATGAGCTTGTTTCCATTGTAACAATGTATGTTTAAGTATTTGGGTTTAAGTATGTAGTTATGAATCTATATGTTAATGGGGTATTGGATTTCTCATGAAGCTTGCATACAACCATTGAATCCTAACTCACAAAATTCTTCAAAATAACAAGAGCAAGAACAAGAACAGAGTGACCTAGAGATGGATAGAGGTATCAAGTCAAGATACAATTTTATTTTTGAATCAAATTGGGTTTGATATGGTTTTTGATAACTGGAATGCTTTATATGTTGTCATCCCTCTTATAAGGTCTGTAGAGCTTATCATTGAACTCTAGATTTATGTTTTCATGTAGATAATATAAAATTACAAGGAGAACTAGTTGGGAGAAAGCTTCAGGACTGGTGACATCAATTGAGGTGAGATATCTATGATTATTGTAGATCCAATAGGTGTATCTCCTCCATTGATAAATATAAGTTCTTCCAGAGACTTTTTGGCTCTAATTTATTGAAATGGGTCATCGGGCATCCTAGTCTATTAAAAGGACCAAGATGACCCCTTAAGATCCCTTAAATTTTTTTTTGAGTGCATGTGCATTGAAGATCCTCTATCACTACTTGAGCTACTAGTAGATGGTGATTATTCATCATCATCATCATCATCATTTGACATAGGCTCACATGCATATCTTACTTCTTTCCTTTGCTTCTTTCCCCTTTCTAGCTTATTGGGTCCTTATCTGTAACTTTTGTCATGGATCCAAGAATTTCTTCCCACTCTTTTCCATTAACTAGGTGGGTTTTGTCTCTTAATCCTAAGTAATTGGTTAATAGTTTCATTCTTAATAGAATTAGTGACCAGATTCTCCATAGCCAATTTTCTTCTTGATCACTACAATAGTTTCTCCTCAACTAAATATTTTGTAATCAATTGATATACAATCACACATTTCCCTTGGCTAATCCTTTAGGTGTGTGATTGAGCTTATAGATCCACAAAAGGGTTGAAATATAGATCTGGTAGAAGAATAATATTAGATTCACTCAAGGTACACTTGATGGCTATAATGTTTCAAAAAGGGATCATAAGGGGTCCTAGAACTTCTTGTAAGGGACATTAGCTCACCCCTTATGACCCCATATGACCCTGTGGGACACATTACAACCGTCAAGTGTTCCTTAAGGGGTATTACATCCCCTTAGGGAACACTTGATAGATCTAATACTATTCTTCCACCAAATCTAGATTTCAATTGTTTTGTGCATCTGTAGGCTCAATAACAAGTCTAAAGGATTGGCCAAGAGAAAATTTTGATTGTATATCAACCCATTACAAAATGTTCATTTGAGGAGAAAATATTGTAGCCATCAAGAGGAAAACTAGCTATGGAGAATCTGATTATGAATTCTGTTAAGAATGAAACTATTAAAGAATTACTCAAGATTGAGAGATAAAGCCCACTTGGTTGATGGAAAAGAGTGGGAAGATCTCCTTAGACTCATGACAAAAGCTACATATAAGGACCCAAAGAGCTAGAAAGGGGAAAGCAACAAAGGAAAGAAGTAAGACATGCATGTGAGCATATGTTAGATAATAGTGATGATGAACACTCACCATGTACTAGTAGCTCAAGTAGTGACAAAAGGCCTTGAGTGCACATGCACTCAAAAACAAAATTTTCTCATAGAAAAGTGACAAGTGTTGCACCATCAAACATGGAATTATCCATAGACTTTGTCCCTTAGAAGATGTCTTCCTAAAGTCAAAATTACCTTTATGTAAGAGTACATGGATGAATATTAGAAAGACATTGGATAGATCTACAAAATGTCAAAATATGTGAAAAACTAGACATATTTTTAGCATCATGTACATATTAGATCTCTTTAACTATAACTAAATTAATGACTTCTAAATAACATTGTAAATAGAGGTACTAGCAAAAGTGGCTCGAAGGGAGAAAGAAATTGGACTTTGTTCGGAGGTTAAAATAAGATCTTTCCATGAAAGTGTATTTTTCCATTTCTCCTCAAATAACTATTAGAAGATATTAATTTCTCCCATCAAACTTTCATAACGAATGGTTTACCAAAAAACTTTCAAGGCCAAAGTTTTCGTACATTTTTTTGTCTCCAATACGCCATAGGACTTTGAATGTGTCGTATAGCGAATACAGGCTAGTTGACCATGATTGAAAAATGAAAGAATTACACATGTATTCTAATCCAGTGAATGAATCAAATCAAAAGAATAGGTTTTATTTGCATGGCGTGACAAGAGCATGGAGTTGTAGAAGAGGAAGCTGTCTCTACAAGTTTTAGTAGACGCCCTTTTGCAGAATCTTAGAATCACATGGAATGCTACCACAGTCGGCCTTTGAGCCTCCTAGCTGCTCCATATTTGTAATTAGCACATCATTTACACTGAACCTTGGCAATACAGTCTTCTTAGTTGAGGAAACAACCTTTGTACCAGTTGATGGAGGACATGGAATGCTACCACAGTCATCCTTTAAACTGCCTAACAGCGGTGATACAGTCTTCTTATTTGAAGAAACCACCCTTTTCCTTGTCAATGGAGGACATGGAATGTTGCCACATTCTGCCTTTGAAACAACATTATTTGAGACAGTGTTTGAGCCAGTTGGTGGAGGACATGTAATGTGACCACAGTCTGCCTTTAAACTGCCCAACTGTTCCATGTTTGGATCAGGAGTTGGGAGGTTATATCGAGCGGAGACATGAAGGACCATAAACACAAGGAGGAGCACAGCAAGCAGTGCATTCATATTCACGGGCACCATACTTGTCATTATTGAGGCACGGTATTGTTTACTAAATCAATTGCAGAGAAAAATATCAGAAATGAGGTTGTGGATGAAGAATGAGATGGGATCCTAGTATATTGTTGTGGCCAATTTATAGGAGGAACCATAACTTTCTTCAATAGCGACACGTTCAAAGTCATATGGCGTATTGTAGACGAAAAAATATAGTAGAAAATCTTTGCCCTTGAATTTTTTTGGTAAACCATTTGTTATACAAATTCCAAGATATTGACTGAGTAACTCTTCCATTTTGTGCTCAATGAAACATGTATTGATACTTTTAATGTAGATGTTGCTATTTGAACCGAATTATAAGCTAGTGCGATTTCGGACAGTCTTAAACATCATACATTAAGGAAGAAATTAAGCTTGGAAAAGTAAGTCAAACTTTGTCTATTTAACACTTTTGCACTAGGAATCAAGCCTTAGTGTGTGATGTTTAAGCCGTTCGTGCTATTTCGAAGAGGCCACTCACAATTATTAACAATTATTTTGTTTTGGTTGAGGTTTTAAAAAAATCAACTGATCTTGACCAATAGATTTTAGATGACATGATACTATTGAATACAATTTTAACATATTTTTCTAACATGAATTCTTTTATAAATGAATAATGTATAAGATACAACATAATTCAAAATAAACTGTACATATAAATATGATTCTATAAAATTAATATGACAATCTAAATTCATATTCTATAAAACTGTTTTATGTGCATTTTATTTAAATAAAAAATATTATAAGAAATAATCTATAAGATATGTGTAGTACAAATCAAAATAAATTATAAGTACATATAAATATCATTTTATAAAATTAATATGACAATCTAAATTCAAATTCTATAAAAATATTTTTTATGTGCTAAATATTTAAAAAACATATCACTAGAATTGCTTAACTCAATTTATTGTAGTTTACTTCTCTTACATTAGCATATTATATTTTAAAAATATAAGTAAGACAAGATATATAATTTTTCAGAAGACTAAATAAATAGAATCATATAAATTTGGATTCAATTTATATATAAGTTTTGTAGAGATACTAACATGATGGTTTCTCTATTTTATTTAACTTTTGATTTCAAATTAAATTTATGATATATGTCATTATTATGATCGTAAATTATTTTCTACATGTATAAAATATTATGATCTTGAATTATTTGTTACATATATAAAACATTAATATTAAGTTATAAGGGGGAGAGAAGATGGGTTATGTGAGTTGTGTTTGGGTGGGGTTGGGGTGAGCATGCCCTAGCTTGCATTTCTCCTCGATGTTCTTTGTTGACAAGTTTGCGTTGCTTGTTTGACTGCATTCAATGGTTAGGGTGTGTGTGGAGACTGTGGGGATGTTTTGGGGTCATGTGCGAGGATTTTAGGGTTGCGTGTTAGCTGGGACATGGCTTAGTGGGTTTGATTCATAGGTGTAGGTTGTGCATGGTGGACATTATTCTTGTCGAAGGCTAGGGTTTCTTCAAGTTGGTTTAATGGGGAAACGAGGCTTCTCATATTCTTAGATTTGATCTGCTAATATGGAGATGGTGAACCTTCTCTGTTGGTGTGAATTGGAGCCAACAACTAGGATGATAATCTTACATCTATGGCCGATGTTGGTTTGTCCAAGGACATGATCTATATCAAAAAGGTGAATGGGTGTCTAGAGAGATTGAAAGATTGACCAATTTTGGTCACTCAACCTAAGCATATTTGAACAGACATTGAGTACTGGAGTAAGCATCTAGTCATTTGTAAGTTTTTGGATCTCTTACTTTCTCTTCCAGTGTTGGAATCACGGGCACATCGGATTTGGAATCTAGAGGGGGACATGAAGATTCTCCTAGCTGCTAATAACTATTTGTTGGTGAATATTTCAAATTTGATAGATAGGAATAAGGTGTTCGAATGTGGTCCTTATTTATTTAGCTAGGTGGGCCTTTTCATCAAGACTTGGAAGATTGGATTTTATTCTATAGAGGAGATCCCCTTTCGGGTACTTGTGTGGGTTTGCATGCCAAGGCTTCTGTTGGTGTAAATAAGTATTTACTTATTACACTTACTTAAGTTTTACTTAGGTTAATGCATTATTTAATTATTTTGCATTATTTAATTATTATTTTAGGTGAGACACTTAGGAGGTTGTGAACTCTCATTGAGTTACGCAACTCTAATTATGCATATGGTGTTTACAACACAGGAGTATGCATCATTCACTGAGTTGTCATGTTGACAACATAGTTATCCACACTCCTCATTTAGCACATGTTGTCTACACCATTGATTTGCATTCTACACCATTGTAGGCTTATCCTCACATGATCGCACTTAATCCCGTGCTTAATGGAGGATAACCCATATCTGGTGGACATGTGCCTAGTTGTATGAAATATCATGATGCTAACTTCTATGCATTCTAGAAGCTCTCCTGAGGCCTTTATATTCAAGCACTCATAGTGTACTCTCAACCAGTTATTGAATAAATATCGTCATTCTAATCATACTCTGTCTATTTTGGTCTACTGTGTGCTTGTGTTGAGTTCTTTAGTTCTTGGGTGAATTCTATCCTAAGCCAAATTCTTACATGGTATTAGAGCTAAGGGAGATTCTCTACACATAGCCGTTTGAGACCGTTCATGCTTCAGCACCTCGACACGAATCTCAAGGATCTGCAAAAATTGAGAGCATTTAGAGCCAGATCTAACCTCACCGTTGTGTTCGAAGCATTGATTTGGTGAAGATCGACTATAAATTTGGCTATCTTCAACTAAAGTTGATCGTGAGGCAAAAAAATTTTGCAAACCGACACCCGAAGGCACTGATTTGCAATTTGGGTATGATCAATTTCGGATCTATCTCATTGAATTTTCAGATCTAAAATATTTTTTTTCTCTGCCATTATTCGAGTATTTTTTGGTAAAAAAAAAATTGTGGCAAAATCGGGCTATCGACCCCCGGCCTACAATTTTGCAAGAATTTCATTGCAGGGTTTATTTATTATAAGCAGACCTTAATATTTCCTCTGCAAAATCTGACTTGACATTATTCCATGGGATAGACTGCGCAAAGCCGAGCACAATTTTAGGCAACAGCTCTATTGTAATCCCACCAGAAAGAGGCCGTTCACAAGTTTTCGACTGGGGCCATAAATCCACCGGTGGCCTTTTATTTTGTATTTGCAGGCTCCTAGTTAATAAGCAGTGCATAAGCTGCTGCTCCCACGAATGTGGGATATAAAAAATAAACTCCGGCTCATTTTAAAAAAAAACCTAGCTAACTTAGATTTTTTCACACCACGAAAGAAAAAATTGGTGTTGATTATTCCTCCAATTTCCCTTGATCTTTGGCTGCGACACGACCATTGCATAGGAGCCATGCGTCCTCCATCACCGACACATGGACAACGCTTTTTCAGTTGCCACATACACTTGTGAATGAATACAATTAGCAGAAAGAGACCCAATCAACAGTGACAGGTATTGCCAAATTAGCACCACCTGTCACAGTACAGTCAACACCTTCGTACGCCCTATCAGCATCCACGTCACCTGACACACTATCTTATTTTGTATAGTTTCGTATGATACGTACCATATCGTACTACCACATCATCTGCTGACATCATCATTGGCTGCGTTTTCACTGATGTCATCAAGTTAAAAAGCCTAACTTTGACGCCCGTCTAGATGTCATTACAGGAAAATATTGAATTGCTGAGAATGTCATATGAGCGTCAAATTTAACCTTATGTTTCACTGATGCAACCCCTCTTCAGATTGATTTTCATTTTTGCAGTCCGACTTTGGGAGGCCATAACTCAAACATTTAGACTCCAAATCAGGTGCAATTATTTTTGAAATTGGGTAAAAGTTTCTAAATTTTTTAGTGATGTAGCTAGTTTTTGGTTTTGGTGCACGGATTGTTCAGAATTTGCATTTTTTGGTGACTGTACCTGGATAATCCTACATTTTGCAACTTCAAATGCTCCGTACGGGCACATCTAGAGTCGAAAATAGGTTTCATTCTTTTCGAAAGTGCATTATTTTTTTTCTACTTTCTAGATCTGGCATCAGATTTTAGTGTTTTGTGGACAAAATTGTCACTTTTAGCAATAGGGCCTTTCTTTGCTTTGTAATGCTTCAACATTGTAGCACATTGTAAAGTTTCAAATTTGTACTCCATTAAGAGGTTGTAATAGGAAAAATCAAAATTCCACAAAGGTCAAAATTGGCAAGTGGCCCATTGTAATCGCACTAGTGATAAAGTGCCCAAAGCATCTATTTTGGGGGGGTTTCTTGATTTAGTGAAAAGGGAGGGTGTTCTTGGGGTTGTGTTCTCTCTTTTCTGCACTTTTCTTTCATTTTCTACATTATGGGCAACTTTAAGTTTCCTAAATCAACTCCTCATAACTATGCTTCGTGGTCAATCAAAATGTTTTATCACTTAATGCATAATGGAGTTTCACAATATGTAGATGGTACTCTTCCTAAACCAGCAGGTGATAATGTATCAACAAGTGAAATTTCAGCTCGGGTAGCCATGGATAGGAAAGCCCTAGGTGATATATGTTTGGGGGTAGATGATAAGATCTTGTATCAAATTAAGAAATGTACTACATCCAAGGAAGCTTGGGATACCCTCGAAAGCCTATATGGTAATGTGTCTAAAGAGGATGTGTTCAAAATTGAAGATGAGCTTGTTTCCTTAGATCTTAAGTCATATGACTCAATCCAGGACTTCATCATCAAGGTGAATGAATTAAGGACAAAGCTTACTGATTGTGGGAGTTCTATCAAAGATGACAGAGTCATCTATCTCATCCATAACAAGCTGCCATCAGAGTATTCCACATTTGTATCTTCTTTTAACACCTCAAAGACTACCTTAGGGTCTGCCTACAAGAAAGTCACTTTTGATAACTATGCTAAACTATTGGATGATGAAGAAAAGAAGTTGAAATCAATGGGGATTCTCAAAACACCTCAATCCAAAGCATTGGTGGCCAATGAGGGTTCTCAAAATTCTGTTGCACAATTTTCAAATAAAGGAAAGGATAAGAAGAAGTGGAAGAAAGACAAATCTAAGGATGGAGAGAAGACAACACCTGAATCTAATCAATAAGGCAAGTCCTTGAATTCCAACAAGAAAGGGGACAATAATAAGGAGAAGAAGAAGTGCGCTTATTGCAAGAAATTGGTTCATGAACAACATGAGTGTTATCTCAAAAAGATTGATGAATTGACCAACGTCATGAAGAAACATAATGTTCCATTGCCTTAATGCTTATAAGGATAAAGGGTCATCTTTAGATTCCAAGGTCAAAGGGCAAGCATTCATGGCAAATGCAAACTCTTCAAAGGAATGGATATTTGACTCACGTGCCTTGTATCACATGGGTTCTTCAAAGGAGGATTTTTCTTCAATGAAACACTCAAAGGTACCACACATCTTCATGAGGAATGATAGCAAAATGGAAGTTGAAGGAAAAGGAAACATGGAGATGGAAAATGGAGAGTTTCAAGAAGTTCTCTATGTTCCAAACCTAAGTTCAAATCTCCTCTCAATCTACCAAATCACTCACCTTGGAGATGGACATAGAGTTGAGTTCCTTCCAGACTCAGTAAAAGTGCACAATCTTAAAAATAATTCCTTGGTTGTAGTGGGGAAAGTGAATGATCATAAGAGGTTGTACTATTTCTCTCATTTTGTACCCAAGTCTCCTTCAAAGGCCTTGTTAACTCAATCCAATTAAAAAATGCAATTATGGCATGAGCGGTATGGTCATCTTGACTACCGCTATCTTTAGGAACTTTTCACATACCACATGGTGAAAGGTCTACCTAAAATCAACTTTTCTAAGGGTGAGTGTTCAACAGATTTAGTGGATATGCATCCAGAGGGGAAGTTACAAAGAGGAAAGTCTTCAAGAACAACATGTATTTTACAGATGGTTCACATGGTATTAGCAGGTCTTTTTGCATTTAGCCAGGGTCGCTACATACTTACCTTTGTTGATGACTTTTCAAGGTGCAATTTTTTTTGAAATTGGGTAAAATTTTCTATATTTTTTAGTGGTGCAACTAGTTTCTGGTTTTGGTGCACAGATTGTTCAGAATTTGCATTTTTTGGTGACTGTACCTAGATAATCCCACATTTTACAACTTCAAATGCTTTGTACGGGCACATCTAGAGTCGAAAATAGGTTTCATTTTTTTTTAAAGTGCGTTATTTTTTTTCTACTTTCCAGATCTGGCATGAAATTTTAGTGTTGTGTGGACAAAATTTTCACTTTTAGTAATAGGGCCTTTCTTTGCTTTGTAATGCTTTAGCATTGTAGGACATTGTAAAGTTTCAAATTTGTACTCCATTAAGAGGTTGTAACAGGAAAAATTAGAAGGCTACAAAGGACAAAATTGGCAAGTGGCCCATTGTAATCGCACTACTGATAAAGTGCCCAAAGCATCTATTTTGGGGGGGTTTCTTGATTTAGTGAAAAGGGGGGGTGTTCTTGGTGTTGTGTTCTCTCTTTTCTGCACTTTTCTTTCATTTTCTACATTATGGGCAACTTTAAGTTTCCTAAATTAACTCCTCATAACTATGCTTCGTGGTCAATCAAAATGTTGTATCACTTAATGCATAATGGAGTTTCACAATATGTAGATGGTACTATTCCTAAACCAGTAGGTGATAATGTATCAACAAGTGAAATTTTAGATTGGGTAGCCATGGATAGGAAAGCCCTAGGTGATATATGTTTGGGGGTAGATGATAAGATCATGTATCAAATTAAGAAATGTACTACATCCAAGGAAGCTTGGGATACCCTCGAAAGCCTATATGGTAAAGTGTCTGAAGAGGATGTGTTTAAAATTGAAGATGAGCTTGTTTCCTTAGATCCTAAGTCATATGACTCAATCCAGAACTTCATCATCAAGGTGAATGAATTAAAGACAAAGCTTATTGATTGTGGGAGTTCTATCAAAGATGACAGACTAATCTATCTCATCCATAACAAGATTCCATCAGAGTATTCCACATTTGTATCTTCTTTTAACACCTCAAAGACTACCTTAGGATTTGCCTACAAGAAAGTCACTTTTGATGAATATGCTAAATTGTTGGATGATGAAGAAAAGAAGTTGAAATCAATGGGAATTCTCAAAACACCTCAATCCAAAGCATTGGTGGCCAATGAGGGTTCTCAAAATTCTACTGCACAATCTTCAAATAAAGGAAATGATAAGAAGAAGTGGAAGAAAGACAAATATGAGGATGCAGAAAAGATAACACCTCAATCTAATCAACAAGGAAAGTCCTCAAATTCCAACAAGAAATGGGACAATAATAAGGAGAAGAAGAAGTGCGCTTATTGCAAGAAATCAGGTCATGAAGAGCATGAGTGTTATCTCAAAAAGATTGATGAATTGACCAACATCATGAAGAAACATAATGTTCCATTGCCTAATTCTTATAAGGATAAAGGGCCATCTTCATATTCCAAGGGCAAAGGGAAAGCATTCATGGCAAATGTAAACTCTTCAAAGGAATGGATATTTGACTCAGGTGCCTTGTATCACATGGGTTCTTCAAAGGAGGATTTTTCTTCAATGAAACACTCAAAGGTACCACACATCTTCATGGGGAATGATAGCAAAATTGAAGTTGAAGGAAAAAGAAACGTGAAGATGGAAAATGGAGAGTTTCAATAAGTTCTCTATGTTCCAAACCTAAGTTCGAATCTCCTCTCAATCTACCAAATCACTCACCTTGGAGATGGACATAGAGTTGAGTTCTTTCCAGACTCAGTAAAAATGCACAGTCTTAAAAATGATTCCTTGGTTGCAGTGGGGAAAGTGAATGATCATAAGAGGTTGTACTCTTTCTCTCATTTTGTACCCAAGTCTCCTTCAAAGGCCTTGTTAACTCAATCCAATTCAAACATGTAATTATGGCATGAGCAATATGGTCATCTTGACTACTGCTATCTTCAGCAACTTTGCACATACCACATGGTGAAAGGTCTACCTAAAATCAACTTTTCTAAGGGTGAGTGTTCAACAGATTCAGTGGATATGCATCCAGAGGGGAAGTTACAAAGGGGGAAGTCTTCAAGAACAACATGTATTTTACAGATGGTTCACATGGTATTAGCAAGTCCTTTTGCATTTAGCCAGGGTTGCTACATACTTACCTTTGTTGATGACTTTTCAAGGTTCACTTGGGTCTACTTTCTGCATAGTAAGAATGAAGTGTTCGACACATTTCTAGACTTCAAGACTCATGTAGAATAGAAGACTCATGAGGGAATTGATCTTCAGACTCCACCAACATTCAGTTCGCAGAAGACAAATGTTGCAGCATTGAGGATTTGAACTCTCAAGTCTATGGCAAGTTGCATGATTCATGCCAAGTCTCTAGATCCATCATTAGAAGTCAAAGCAATCTCTAGTGCTACTCACATTCTTAATCGTTCTCCTCATTCAACCTTAGATGGAAAAACTCCTTTTGAGGCATGGTGCGACAAAAAACCTATTGTGACACACTTCAGAGTCTTCGGTTGTCCTGCATGGGCAAAGAGATCTTCCAAGGGATGCAAGGCACATCCATCTTGGCCTTGTACCTTCATTGGTTATGAAGACAGTGTGAAGGCATACATACTTCTAGATCTAGAGACATATCAGATATTTGTGGATAAGGATGTACATTTTGAGGAAAGTTCACCCAGCTTGTCCTCTACTCCTCTTCACACATCATACAATGTGGAAATTGATAGTGATTTCAGCAATAGTGCTTCAACAGATTCAAACACATGGGGTTCTATCGACAGATATAGTGAGAGGTCACTTCATCAGTTCAGTCCACATGCATACATTGGCACAGTGATAGGTCCAAAAAAATAGGGTACATCCGTTTTTCTAGACACAAGTTTAGTGACAGATTTGGGGGACAATATTGATGATCTGTCTCTTCTTCTTGATGTAGAATTACCTTCTTCAATTGTCACGAGGGTTCCAGACTCTCTTCTTCATTCTCTACATGATCGATTATCACAGGTTGAAGTGATTGTGGATACTTATGATCAACAGTTGCAACAGGGTTCTTCATCAGTTGCAGAGACAAACAGTTCTTTGTGATAGATTCTTCAGCCAGTTGAACAGGTTTCAGAGACATCACTTATTCATGGGATACTTTCCACACATAATGAAAGAGTCTCATTTGTACCTTTGGCATTGTTTCTTCCTAAGGGGAGGAACACCATTCTACAGTCTTGGATTAACTTCTTCATCGGAGTAGTCACTGTTCGACATTCTTCTTTGGGGGGGGGGGAGCCCATCCTGTCTCTCTTCCTCTTCTCATCATTCTCTTATGTATATATTGGATGTATGTCGTAATGGGGGGGTCTTGATTACTCCATCCATCGATTCATCCCTAGTTATCTCTCTTTTTGGGGGAGGGTTTTTCCCATGAGGTTTTCCCTCTTTCCCCGCTTTATGGGAGATTGCATATTATTATGTACATAGGTACCTAACATGGCCTAGTAGCCAGGACCCATCCTGCATTTCATCCTAGATTTCATAAGCTTAAGGGCATTCCCCTAAGTTGTACTTAAGGGGGGTGTTGGTGTAAATAAGTATTTACTTATTACACTTACTTAAGTTTTACTTAGGTTAATGCATTATTTAATTATTTTACATTATTTAATTATTATTTTAGGTGAGACACTCAGGAGTTTGTGAACTCTCATTGAGTTATGCAACTCTAATTATGCACATGGTGTCTACAACACAAGAGTATGCATTATTCACTAAGTTGTCATGTTGATAACATAGTTATCCGCACTTCTCATTTAGCAGATGTTGTCTACACCACTAATTTGTGTGCTACACCATTGTAGGCTTATCCTCACATCATCACACTTAATCCCGTGCTCAATGGAGGATAACCCATATCTGGTGGACATGTGCCTGGTTGTATGACATATCATGATGCTAACTTCTATGCATTCTAGAAGCTCTCCTAAGGCCTTTATATTCAGGCACTCCTAGTGTACTCTCAACAAGTTATTGAATGAATATCATCATTCTGATCATACTCTGTCTATTTTGGTTTACTGTCTGCTTGTGTTCAATTCTTTAGTTCTTGGGTGAATTTTGGCCTAAGCCAAATTCTTTCAGCTTCCATTGAAATTATAGAGAGAGGATATTCTTCACTCTATTTTGCTACTTCTTGGAAAACCAGTAGGCTCAACTACACATACTTAGGACCATAAGGTAATCTCTTATTCATGTATTTGTGTTAAGGTAAATCTAAGTAATCTATTGCAATACTCTATGGAATTTTTTTTGGGCTCTACCTCGTGGATTCAACAATTGGACTATGAAACCCTACCTTTTAGATGCATCATCTATCATGAGTATGGCCACTTACAATATAGATACCTTAGAAATAAATCTTCTACATCATCAGTCTCTTTTCCATCTACTTCAAAGGAAGATAAGAGTAAGGCCCCTCTTCTTGATGAACTTAAAGATAAGGAGGGATTTGTGCTAGTGAAGCCCTATAATAAGGGTAAAGAAAAGAATAGAACTTGGATGGATAGATAGAATGATGACACTTTTAACAAGTTTAATGAATTGGCTCAGGAGGAAGGCGTTCCATTTGAACTAGCCTTTAGGGGTGGGGTTCTTCAGGGGGCCTAGAATGAGGATACAAGGTGTCTAGCTCAACCACTAGAAGAGCAACAAGATAAACATATGACTATGATTGATCCACCTTGGGAGTAGGATAGTTGTGTTCTTGGGGGTGGTGGGGGGCATGACAGATAGTATGAAAGGTACTAGAGCTTCACCAACATTAGGATTGTAGCAGAAGCCTTTTAAAATGGGTCCCTTAGAGAAGCCATCCAAGAGTGGAAGGTAGAATGATCAAGAGAAGGTTGAGATGATGGCATATACATTAGTTGAGTTGGGGTTTGTTAAGCCCATTGATTCCCACTCTTAACTTCCCAGATTATTATTCTCTCTTGGAATGTGAGGGGGTTGAATAGAGTCCCTAGACAAAAGATTTTCCACAGATTAATTAAGTCTCAATCTTTGGTTATTATTTTCATTTAAGAGACAAGGCTTATAGTTTATGGTCTAGCTAGTTGTTCTCTAAAGTTGTGGCCCCAAGGTTGTTGGTAAGGAGTGGGTGCTTGGGTTAGCTCTGGTGGGATTTCTTGTCTTTGGAATCCAAGGAAGGTGTTATCTTTGTGGTGGATTTTGAGTAGGCTTTCTATTTCTCTAATTGCTTCCCACTTTGAGATTGGAGAAATGTGCATGTTTTCTAATATTTACGCTCCTAATGATTTGGTGAGTAAATATCTTCTTTGGTTTCACATCACCCTTTTTTGTTCCTTATATCCTTTCCTCCCTTAGATTGTGGTTGATGATTTTAATGTTGTAATTAGTTTACATGAAAAAAGAGGTGGGGTAGCTTGGTTGGTCCCTTCGTCAAATATTTTCAGGGATGATGCTATTATCTTGAATCTCATTGCTGTTAAACTTGGCAATGCGACTTTCACCTAGAATAAGGAGGAGCGGGGCTGAGGCTATTTTTGATAGATTGGATAGATTCTTAGTTTCTTGTTATTGGATGAATGTCAGGTGGTCTACTAGCTAGAAAATTCTTTATTGGAGAAACTCTAATCATCGGCCTACTAAGCTATTTTTCACTTCCCTCAAGGCCACTAAAAACCCTTTCTTTAAATTTTAGCTTATATGGTTAAGAGATCACTCTTTACGAGATCTTATAACGGGTGGTGGCATGAAGGTAGGTCTACTCATGGTACTTCCATCTCACTTTTGAGAAGAGGATTCAACATGTGAAATTTAGGCTTAAAAGTTGGAACATAAAATGTTTTGGGAATGTGTAGGATCAAAATTTGGTAGCTCAATCTAGATTGGACAATGTCACTTGCCAAATTTGAGACTAAGGGATGACTTTATATTAGATTTTTGTTTAGTCTTCGACACTTAAGGAGCTAGAGGAATGGGAGCTATGGGAGGAAATATTTTGGAAGAAAAAGTCTCATGTGAATTGGCTTTAGGAGGGAGACAAGAACACAACTTTTATCCATAAGTTAGTTAAGGCTCGTAGGATCAGAAATTCTATCTCCTCTCTTGTCTTAGTTACTTGAGTAAAAATTTCTTCCATGGAGGATATTTCTTTGGAGGCCATCAGATACTTCTCCACTCTTTTCTCTAGGGAGAACCCCCCTCCTATGATTTAGGAAAGAACCATTTTAGAGTACATTCTCGACCTATTTTTTAATGATATGAGTATGAATCTCTTAAGGTCCATAACGTTTTGAGAGTTGGAGAAAGTAGTTTTTGTTATGACAAAAGGTAAGGCACTGGGCCCAAATGGATTCCCTATTGAATTTTTTCAATAATTCTAGGAGATTATTAAATTTGAACTTTTAGAAGTGGCCCAAAAATCCCACAGAAATAAACAAATGCTTAGGTTTCTAAATGCTACATGTTTGGTTCTCATATCCAAGATTGATGGAGCCATCAATTTGGATCAGTTAGGGCCTATCACTTTATCTAATGTTACTTACAAAACATTCATCAAATTGATTGTTGAAAGGCTCAAGCCTCTTTTGGTTACTTTGATCTCTAAGGAGCAAGGAGGCTTGGTTGGTGGTATATAGGTTCCTTATAGTGTTTTATTTTCAACGGAAGTTATCTACTATATTGCCACTTCCAAGGAAAAGGTCATGTTTATAAAGCTTGACCTAGAAATTTTTTATGATTGGGTAGGCTAGGACTTCCTGAGAAAATTCTTCTAGCTTTTGGTTTTGATGCAGAATGGGTAGGTTGGATTATCAATTGTGTAACTTATCCATCCTTTCTTGTTCTTATTAATGGATAACCTACAGAGCTATTTTTTGCTTCTCAAGGATTTTAGCAAGGGGACCATTTTCCTCCTTATATCTTTATCATTATGGTGGAGGGCCTTGGCATATTTATTAAATTTTAGGTTGGATAGGGACTTATCAATGGGTGGAAATAGAATAATAATCTCTAACCATATTCTAATATTCAATTCATGGATGACACTAGACAGATTGGTGTGGCTACTATCGGCGAGGTAGGAAACGTTAAAAGGGCCTTAGACACCTATCTAAAAGCTTCTGGGTAGAACATTAATGAGGATAAGTCCTCCATTTATTTATTTAATACTCCCTAGCCTATTCAGAATAGGATTGGTAGGATTCTCATATTTCAGATTAACTCTCTTCCTTTGATGTATCTAGGAGTCCCCTTAGCTCTAGAAGCCCAACAAAATGATTATTTTTAGGACCTTTTATATAAATTATAGAGTAGGGTTAGCCATTGGACTTAAAGGTGGTTGTCCTCTACTTGGAGAGTTATTCTCCTTAAGAAACTAGTTTAGGCTCTTCCCATCTACATGTGTTTTGTGTATATTCCCCTATTGTTGTCATAAAATAATTTGATTCTATGTCTCAACAATTTCTTTATTTAGGGAATCTTCTCTCTTCTAAGTGGAGTTTAGTCAATCAAGAAATTGTCTGCTTGCCAAAGTTCAATGGGGGTTTGGGTGTTAGGTGTATGGCTTTTGTTTTCAAGGTTTATCAGTTAAGTTATACTAGAGGTGGTGCAATAATTAGGATTAGGATTGAGCCAAGATTCTTTTCCAAAATTACTTCCTAGGAGTTGACTATCAGGATATCCCAAGAATAGCTTTGGTCGGGAAAGACTTTTTCATTTAGGACACTAAACAAGGGAGTTGATATTATTAATGATGACATGTTTTTGATATGTAATGGGGGATTGTGTGCTTTGTTTTGGCAGCATTCCTAGGATGGTCATCCTCCTATTCTCCCTAGTTACCCACATCTTCAACCTGATTGACATATTTTTACAGATGTAAGCTAGACTAAGGTGGAAAATTTTAAGACTATCAAAATGTGTGGATCAATGGATATGACTTGCTAGAAAGACCCACATGAGTAGCCTTTAGATGATTCCAAGGAGATTCAAGCTAAGTTTTCTAATATCCTGATAGGCACACTCTACAATTTTACTACAGACAAGGATATGAGTCCTAAAGGAAAGTTTAGTGTAGGGTATGCTTTGTTAGATCTAATAGACAATGACATAGAATAGCAAAAGTTTCCTGGTGGAAGAAGGTTTGGAATAGATTGTCTTGGCCTAAGTGTAATTTTCTCTTATGGTTGGTTGCCTAGAAGAAATGTTTCACATTGGATAACCTTCAAAGAGAGGATTTCAAGGGCCTTCTCTTTTTTCTCTTTGTATGCATGAAAAAGAGAGTGTATAACACATGTTTTTTCTCTACTGCTTCTCTAGAGAAATATGACACAAGTAGTGTGAGGTGTGGAATCATGGTTGTGTCCATGTTGCATCTCTTATTGAATTCTAGGAAAGCCTTGGTAGACCCCCTACTAAAACTACTTTCCTTCTAGTGGCTTGGGTTATTGGACTTACTTTCATTATATGGAATTTTTTTCTGGATTGGAATTGTAGGATTTTTTGTAACTCTAATTTGGGAGTTTCCAAACTATGGCAAAAGATATTGAGCAGCTCTAGGAGACTATATAAGCTAGGTGTGTTATGTTTGAAAATATTGACCCTATAGATTATATTACTATGAGGAATTTGGGCCTAGTGGACAAGGGAGTGGGCAACACAGATGGTTAGATATCTCATCCGGTCAAGAGAAGGGTTTGGGTATGTGCAGGATCATGGTGTACCAAACTATGGCCTTAAGTGGCAGTGAAAAATCAACAAATCAGGTTTATGTCAACTTGACACATAATTTTGAAGTGGTTATGGACTTTATATCAAAAAGTTGTAAGAAAATAATTTGTAGAAAATTGAATGTAGTTTCTAAACTAATAGGCCTTATCAGGAGAAAAAAATAATTGATTGGTCAAAAGTTTGAATTTTAATATAGTACTAAGAAAATTTCAGGGCGAAAATAAAAAGTAGGTGTATGTCTGACCACCTTAATCAAAATCAAATCATAATATATTTTTAATATAATTATAGATATGAAAACTAGACTCATGCCCAGATGTGACACATATTTTTTGATATTTTTATTCCAAATAAATAATTAAATATGAATTTTCTACCAAAACTTTTTCGGATTAAAAAAAGTCCCGTGTCTGACCACCCTAACTAATAGAAAATTTGACAAAATTTAATTTAATTTTTTTTTCTCATACTAGGCGAAGTATAGAATGTGACACAACTTTTAGATTTGAAAAATGTTATATTGTTTGGTTATAGCTATTTTTCATTCAGTATGTCAATCAACACTTTACAATAATCTTCATTGATAATTAACTAATAAATACTTATCGAACTCAAAATTTGACAGAAATAATATTGATGGAATCTAGAGAGCGATATTAAAAAACCCATTTCGTTTCATTCAATTTTGATCAAAATAACATTGTCAGACGGCTACTCGAAGTCTGAGTATAACTAAAACTCTCTATAAACACGTCTTTGGGGTTGACCGGGCAGGCTTGGTAAATACCAAGCCTGATCGGATATCCGATTCCAAATCGGATATCCGATATGGCTCGGTAGTCAAATTCTAAAAAATTTCAAATTTTGGAGGGAAATTCGATTTAAACGTTCTAGTTTTTTATTTTTAAATTATTTCACTTATATTAATATGTAAAGGTGTATTTTAATATATTATATATATATATAATAACATAATGTAAACATACAAGATATAATCTAGTAATATATAATAATATCTTATGTTAATCTTATTACAATCTATAAATGTAATTTATATTATTATTATTTTTACTAAATATAATAACGTAATATATATATATATAATATGTATTATATATTATTATATTAATAAGTATGTTATTAATATATACAATAACGTAATATTTTCATTAAATGTAATATGTATTATATATTATTATATTAATATGTATAATAATATAATATATATTTAACAACGTTATATTTTTATTAAATATAATATATATTATAAATATTATTATATTAATATGTATGTTATTAATATATCTATATAATAATGTAATATTTTCATTAAATATAATAATGTAATATATATATATATATATATATATATTATTATATTAATATGTATATTATTAATATATATGTATATTATTAATATATAAGAGTCAAAGGGGGTCATAGGGTGACCTATGACCCTCTTTGACCCATTAAACGATGACATATGTCTCTAGGGGTCCTAGGACCCCTAGGAACATATTCAAATGGGTAATATGGGTCAAAGGGGGTCATAGGGTGACCTATGACCCTCTTTAACCCATTAAACGATGACATATGTCCCTAGGGGTCTTAGGACCCCTAAGGACATATTCGAATCATTCATATGGGTCAAAGGGGGTCATAGGTCACTTTGACACATTAAATGATGACATATGACCCTAGGGGTCCTAGGACCCCTAGGGACATAGTCGAATCATTCATATGGGTCAAAGGGGGTCATAGGGTAACCTATGACCCCCTTTGACCCATTAAACGACGACATATGTCCCTAGGGGTCCTAGGACCCCTAGGGACATAGTCGAATCATTCATATGGGTCAAAGGGGGTCATAGGGTGACCTATGACCCCCTTTGACACATTAAATGATGACATATGTCCCTAGGGGTCCTAAGACCCCTAAAGACATAGTCGAATCATTCATATGGGTCAAAGGGGGTCATAGGTCCCTTTGACCCATTAAATGACGACACATGTCCCTAGGGGTCCTAGGACCCCTAAGGACATAGTCGAATCGTTCATATGGGTCAAAGGGGGTCATAAGGTGACCTATGACCCCCTTTGACCCATTAAATGATGACATATGTCCCTAGGGGTCCTAAGATCCTTAGGGACATATTCGAATCGTTTATATGGGTCAAAGGGGGTCATAGGGTGACCTATAACCCCCTTTGACCCATTAAACGATGACATATGTCCCTACGGGTCCTACGACCCCTAGAGACATAGTCGAATCGTTCATATGGGTCAAAGGGGGTCATAGGGTGACCTATGACCCTCTTTGACCCATTAAATGACGATATATGTCTCTAAGGGTCCTAGGACCCCTAGGGACATATTCGAATGGGTAATATGGGTCAAAGGGGGTCATAGGGTGACCTATGACCCTCTTTGACCTATTAAACGATGACATATGTCCCTAGGGGTCCTACGACCCCTAGGGACATATTCGAATCGTTCATATGGGTCAAACGGGGTCATAAGGTAACCTATGACCCCCTTTGACCCATTAAATGATGACATATGTCCCTAGGGGTCCTAGGACCCCTAGGGACATATTCAAATCGTTCATATGGGTCAGAGGGGGTCATAGGGTGACCTATGACCCCCTTTGACCCATTAAACGATGACATATGTCCCTAGGGGTCCTAGGACCCCTAGGGACATATTCAAATGGGTAATATGGGTCAAATGGGGTCATAGGCTAACCTATGACCCTCTTTGACCCATTAAACGATGACATATGTCCCTAGGGGTCCTAGGACCCCTAGGTACATATTCGAATCGTTCATATGGGTCAAAGGGGGTCATAGGGTGACCTATGACCCTCTTTGACCCATTAAATGACAATATATGTCTCTAGGGGTCATAGGACCCCTAGAGACATATTCGAATGGGTATTATGGGTCAAAGGGGGTCATAGGGTGACCTATGACCCTCTTTGACCCATTAAACGATGACATATGTCCCTAGGGGTCCTAGGACCCCTAGGGACATAGTCGAATCATTCATATGGGTCAAAGGAGGTCATAGGGTGACCTATGACCCCCTTTGACCCATTAAACGATGACATATGTCCCTAGGGGTCCTAGGACCCCTAAGGACATAGTTGAATCGTTCATATAGGTCAAAGGGGGTCATAGGTCACCCTATGACCCTCTTTGATCCATTAAACGACGATATATGTCTTTAGGGGTCCTAGGACCCCTAGGGACATATTCGAATGGGTAATATGGGTCAAAGGGGGTCATAGGGTGACCTATGACCCTCTTTGACCCATTAAACGATGACATATGTCCCTAGGGGTCCTAGGACCGCTAGGGACATATTCGAATTGTTCATATGGGTCAAAGGGGGTCATAGGGTGACCTATGACCCCCTTTGACCCATTAAACGACGACATATGTCCCTAGGGGTCCTAGGACCCCTAGAGACATAGTCCAATTGTTCATATGGGTTAAAGGGGGTCATAGGGTGACCTATGACCCTCTTTGATCGATTAAATGACAATATATGTCTTTAGGGTTCCTAGGATCCCTAGGGACATATTCGAATGGGTAATATGGGTCAAAGGGGGTCATAGGTCACCCTATGACCCTTTTTGACCCATTAAATGATGACATATGTCGCTAGGGGTCCTAGGACCCCTAGGGACATATTCGAATGGGTAATATGGGTAAAAGGGGGTCATAGGGTGGGTAATATGGGTAAAAGGGGGTCATAGGGTGACCTATGACCCTCTTTGACCCATTAAACGACGACATATGTTCTTAGGGGTCCTAGGACCCCTAGGGACATATTCGAATCATTCATATGGGTGAAAGGGGGTCATAGGGTGTCCTATGACCCCCTTTGACCCATTAAACGACAACATATGTCCCTAGGGCTCCTAGGACCCCTAATGACATAGTCAAATCGTTCATATGAGTCGTAGGGGGTCATAGTCACCCTATGACCCTCCTTGACCCATTAAACGATGATATATGTCTCTAGGGGTCCTAGGACCCCTAGGGACATATTCGAATGGGTAATATGGGTCAAAGGGGGTCATAGGGTGACTTATGACCCTCTTTGACCCATGAAACGACGACATATGTCCCTAGGGATCCTAGGACCCCTAGGGACATATTCGAATCGTTCATATGGGTCAAAGGGGGTCATAGGGTGACCTATGACCCCCTTTGACTTTTTAAACGATGAAATATGTCCCCAGGGGTCTTAGGACCCCTAGAGACATATTCGAATGGATAATATGGGTCAAATGGGGTCATAGGGTAACCTATGACCCTCTTTGACACATTAAATGACGACATATGTCCCTAGGGGTCCTAGGACCCCTAGGGACATATTCGAATCGTTCATATGGGTCAAAGGGGGTAATAGGGTGACCTATGACCCTCTTTGACCCATTAAACGATGATATATGTTTCTAGGGGTCCTAGGACCCCTAGGGAAATATTCGAATAGGTATTATGGGTCAAAGGGGGTCATAGGGTGACCTATGACCCTCTTTGACCCATTAAACGATGAAGGAGGTCATAGGGTCACCTATGACCCCCTTTGACCCATTAAACGATGACATATGTCCCTAGGGGTCCTAGGACGCCTCGGGACATAGTCGAATCGTTCATATGGGTCAAAGGGGGTCATAGGTTGACCTATGACCCCCTTTGACCCATTAAATGATGACATATGTCCCTAGGGGTCCTAGGACCCTTAGGGACATAGTCGAATCGTTCATATGGGTCAAAGGAGGTCATAGGGTGACCTATGACCCCCTTTGACCCATTAAATGACGACATATGTCCTTAGGGGTCCTAGGACCCCTAGGGACATATTCAAATGGGTAATATGGGTCAAAGGGGGTCATAGGGTGACCTATGACCCTCTTTGACCCATTAAACGATGACATATGGACCCCTAGGGACATATTCAAATCGTTCATATGGGTCAAAGGGGGTCATAGGGTGACCTATGACCCCCTTTGACCCATTAAATGACGACATATGTCCCTACGGGTCCTACGACCCCTAGGGACATAGTCGAATCATTCATACGGGTCAAAGGGGGTCATAGGTCTTTGACTCATTAAACGACGATATATGTCTCTAAGGGTCCTAAGACCCCTAGGGACGTATTCGAATGGGTAATATGGGTCAAAGGAGGTCATAGGGTGACCTATGATCCTCTTTGACCCATTAAACAACGACATATGTCCCTAGGGGTCATAGGTCATATGTCATCATATGTTTTTGACCCATAAGAATGATTCTAATATATCCCTAGGACATATGTCATCATGTAATGGGTCGAAGGGGGTCATAGGTCACCCTATTAGCCCTTTTGACCCATAAGAACTATTCTAATACATCCCTAGGGGTTCTAGGACCCCTAGGGACATATGTCGTCATGTAATGTGTCCAAGGGAGTCATAGGTCAAGCTATGACCCCTTTTGACCCATATATACGATTCTAATATGTCTCCAGGGATTCTAGGACCCTTGGGGACATATGTCATCATGTAATGGGTTGAACGGGGTCACTGGTCAACCTATGACCCCTTTTATCCTATATGAATGATTCTAATATGTCCCAAGGGATCCTAGAACCCCTGGAGACATATGTCGTCATGTAATAGGTCGAAGATTCTAATATGTCCCTAAGGGTCCTAGGACCCTTAGGGATATATGTTGTCATTTAATGGGTTGAAGGGGGTCATAGGTTGACCTATGACTCCCTTTGACCCATATGAAGCGTTTTAATATGTCCCTAAGGGTCCTAGGACCCCTAGGGACATATGTCATCATGTAATGGGTCAGAAGGGGTTATAGGTCAACCTATGACCCCCTTTGACCCATAAGAACGATTGTAATATGTCCCTAGGGGTCTTAGGATCCCTAGCTATATATGTCATCATTTAATGGGTTGAAGGGGGTCATAGGTCAACCTATGACACCCTTCGACCCATATGAAGCATTCTAATATGTCCCCAGGTGTCTTAGGACCCCTAGGGACATATGTCGTCATGTAATGTGTTGAAGTGGGTCATAAGTCAACCTATGACCTCCTTTGACCTATAAGAATGATTCTAATATGTCCCTATAGGTCTTAGGATCCCTAGGGACATATGTTATCATGTAATGGGTCGAAGGGGGTCATAGGTCAACCTATGACCCTGTTAGACTCATATGAATGAATCTAATATGTTCCTAGGGGTCCTAGGACCCCTATGGAAATATGTCATAATGTAATATGTCGAAGGGTGTCATAGGTTAACATATGACCCCCTTTGAGCCATAAGAATGATTCTAATATGTCCTTCAAAGTCCTATGTAATCATTTAATGGGTTGAAGGAGGTCATAGATCAACCTATGACCCCCTTTGACCCATATGAAGCATTCTAATATGTCCCTAGGGGTCCTAGGACCCCCATGGACATATGTCGTTACGTAATAGGTCGAAGGGGGTGATAGGTCACCCTATGACTCATTTTGACTTATTAAAAGGATTCTAATATGTCCCTTGGGGTCTTAGGACCCCTAGGGACATATGTCATCATGTAATGCGTCAGACCTATGACCCCCTTTGACCCATAAGAATGATTCTAATATGTCCCTAGGGGTCCTAGGACCCCTAGAGATATATGTCATCATTTAATGGGTCAAAGGGGGTCATAGGTCACCCTATGAGCGCCTTTGACCAATAAGAATGATTCTAATATGTCCCTAGGGGTCCTAGGACCCCTAGAGACATATGTCATCATTTAATGGGTCAAAGGGGGTCATAGGTCAACCTATGACCCCTTTTGACCCATATGAAGCATTCTAATATGTCCCTAGGTGTCCTAGGACCCCTAGGGACATATGTCGTCATGTAATGTGTCGAAGGGGGTCATAGTTCACCCTATGACTCCCTTCAAACCATATGAAAGATTCTAATATGTCCCTAGGGGTCTTAAGACCCTTAGGGACATATGTCATCGTAGAATGTGTCGAAGGGGGTGATATGTCAGCCTATGATCCCCTTCGACCCATATGAATGATTCTAATATGTCCCTAAGTGTCCTAGGACCCCTATGGACAAATTTCGTCTTGTAATATGTCGAAAGGGTTCATAGGTCATCCTGTGACCCCCTTCGACCCATATAAACTATTCTAATATGTCCCTAGGGGTCATCATGGAATGTGTCGAAAAGGGTCATAAGTCATCCCGTGAGCCCTTTTGACCCATATAAATGACTCCACTAGAAATAGTATAGTAAAAATAATAATAATATAGTATAACAATCATATATATATATATATATATATATATATATATATATATATATATATATATATATATATATATATATATATATATATATATATATATATATATATATATATATATATATATATATATATATATATATATATATATAATTTATAGATTATAATAATAATAACATAATATATTATATATTATAATTTACATATGATAATAATAATAATATATTATAGATTATAATTTATATATAATAATAATAATATGTATTAATAACATATATATATTATATTATATTATTATATTTAATAAAAATATAGTAAAAATAATAATAATATATATTATATTTATAGATAATAATAATAATAACATAATATATTATTATATATATTAATAGATTATATATTATATCTTTACATTACGTTATATATATATATATATATATATATATATAATATAATATAATATTATTATATAATATATAGATTATATATTATTTTATATATAATAGTTATGTTATTATATTATATATTTATAGGTTATATATTATATCTTTACACATTTCATAATTCAAATTAGTTATATCACTTACAAATTTATTTTTCCCTCTAATTTTTTTGCCTTTTCCCTCCAATTTTTATGCCGTCGATATCGGATATCGGATCTCATATCAGATATACGATATGAGATCTGATATCCGATCTCATATCGAATATCCAATCTCAAATCGAATATTCGATAAGGCTTGGGCCTTACTTTCCAGGTTTGGTACCTGGATAGGTGAAAAAAAGTCAGAGCGGATTTTGAAGCGCTTTTAGACGTGTTCAAACTCTATTTTTTTCACATTGCCACTTTTTGGCACACCATGATCCTGCACATACCCATTTGTAGAGATGGGAGGTGGTAACCTCCCCCTATGGGTATCCTAAAAATTAACATACCAATAGCTCCTTGTGTGGAAAGGCAAAAAAATATTGGGGGCATATGCAAAGGAAAGGATGGTGAAATTATCTTTCTTTTCTTTGTCTATAAACTGAGTATGCTAATAATTTGATGGAAGCCCTTGCTATCAAGTCAGTTGTTGAGAGGGGTTGTTCTTTGGGATGGAAGAGGATTATATGTGAGTTGGATTCTCAAATTATTGTGGATATGTTAAATAACTAGAGTGTGGCTGATGTTAACTAGCAATTAGCCTATGTTGTTAGAGAGATTTTGTATTTGTGTAAACATGTGGATTTTATCTCTTTTTGTCATGTTCCTAGGGAATGGAATGGAGTGGTTGATGTTTTGGCAAAATGGGCATCAAAGAATGGAGTTTGTTGGGATATTGTAGTAAAAGATAGATTCTTGCTAATTATATTTGAATTTTTGAGCAGTTAGTGGAAAAGATAGGGTTTAGTAGTTGTGGTTATTTCTAGATTTGTTGGGCATGGGGCTCTTTGTATCACATTTGTTTTGATAGAATAATATTTTAGCCCTTTTCGAAATAAAATAGAATAAAAATAAAAATTAAGTTTTAATTAATTCATTACATGATTGAATAAAAATATAATGCACAATACAGTAAAATATTACAAATACTTTTATTATCATCACTAATAACACACCATCAAATTATCAACCCTATAAAACCTTCACAAGAAACTATATCTTCTACTAATTAACCTAATAAGATTTTCACAATCTATACCATAGATAAATATTACTTAAAGTTAATTCAATTTTTTTGATATCATACAATTTAATCTAAAATTAATATTTATTTATATTTTGCACTTTTAATAGATATTCATATACTCATACCAAATAAAAAACATGTAAAAATATAAAATAAGAGTAAATCATACCAATAAACTACATAGAAAACAATAGAATTATTTGAAAACTCCCCAAAAAATACCAATAATGAGTATATTATTTCTCATTCCAGAGCATGTTACAAAATCACTTTGATAACATAGACATAGAAAGAGCTCTTAGCATAGTTTAGTCCTTTCAAAATCCATCCTTACTAGGTGAAAAGGAACGTCTATGTTGAAAATTCATATATATTGTGAAAAACCCTTCACATTACATACTTTCTTTGAGAGTGACGAATTTGTCTCCTCCTAAGATGTGATTTTAAAATTGTAGAATGTGTGATATATTCACTAGAAGATCTTGAGATTGAATTCAAATTATGACATTAAAAAACGATGAACCCACCTAACAAATTCTCTTTGAACGTATTACTTAGATCAACACTTCCAAAAAAAAAACACAACAATGGTCTTTTTAATTAGCTAATAAATTTTGAGAATTTTTAAAATTTTTGCACATTTTCTAAAATTCATTTATATATAGATATTTAAATGTTTTATATAAAATTTAGTATTTTCATTCATATTACTTGTTACCTTTAATAGTAAAGAGAAAAATAAAACTTATTTTTTAAAAAATAGTAAAAAACTAATTGATTTAATGATGCTACCACAATATCCATGAATGCATTCTATTAAATTTACAATAAAAATATACCAGGGTCCTCTAGTTCATTAGATTTTTCTATTGACATTTTTCAATTTCTCCCCATGATCCATAATTTTGTTTTTCTTTTATTTGCCACCAACACCACATTTCACTAGACTCTAAGTACTTATTGACATCTGGAAATCATCTAGTATGATGCATATTTACAAGGTCTAGCAATTATAATATTTTTTAGTAGGATGCAAGGCTCTACAAATTGATTAGAGACCGTTTGAATCCCAAGGAAAGTACACAAAGGAGTTCTTCCATGTGGTAGAGGTCCATCCTCCATCTATGCCACCTATTGACCACATTTAATATAGATTAATTGGATATCATTTTGTATAGGAGAGAAAACTATAGGAGGTTTTTCATAGGGTATATTGGAAAAGAACTTGTAGAAGCACCCAAATAAAATTAAAACTACCAAATCCTTTAAGAAAGAGCTACACAATGAGCCCTCACTACCAAATGTAGCCATGTTTGAGGCAAGTAGAAGAGAGAATGGAGGAGGAAGAAACAAAGAATAAGATTTAGGTAAGAATCTATCTACCTCTATGTGTGTTCAAGTAGGCGTAATTCCTAGATGGAGTAGAGCCATTAAGAGGTCCTACTAACTTGAAGATAAACTCAACAACTTTAATGTTGTTGTTATTCTTGTCTCCCTCCCCTTCTCCCCCCATTCTCTAAACCTGCTACCCCTTCTCAAAGGCTTGCTTCTATTATCAAAATTGTAGGCCCTAATGAGAGAGAAGCTCCTGGCAGTGTTGACTTTGTGAGAGTGAATTAGATATCAAGTATTTATAAATAGTACTTTCAATAGATCTCATCTTTTCCAACAATTCTATCATTCTCAGGGCTTGACCCTCTTGGTCCTTCTTAATTTGGTTGATATGAGCCTCAAGTAATTCATTATTTTTTATCAACTGATCTTCAATAGAAACATCAACTTTTTCAAAGTTGACACTTCCTTCAGATAGTTGTTCAAGATCATTAAGGCTTACTTGTAGTCATTCTCTTAATTCTCTTACTTTTAGTGTGGTTGTTGTAGTTGTTGATGCTATTGATTGGCGAAGTTAAGGAGGTTGAGAAGAGTTGAGAAAAGGTGAAGAGTGATTGGTTGAAGGGTTGCCAAGAAGATTAGAGACATAAATGACAATGGAGGCTAGTCAGTGGATCAGCATATGAACTGAATTATTATTTGTATTTAGAAAATGAGTTTTATTTTACATATCAACCTACTATTACTTTCTAACCATTGCATCAGTATTGAAATCCTTTAATCTATGTGGGCCTAACAGTCATGTAATTCCTTTAATGAAGGTGACATTCTAATGGAATGTTCTTAAGTCCTCTAATAAGGCCACTCCTAACAAGGTGATACAGTCCTTTAACATGGTCACATTTAACAGGATTGGGTCCTAACAAAGCTCACTTCATAAGAGTGAAAAACGAATGATATGTTACTAGTGATTTTTCCCAAATTGAATTTTTGTGTTAAATCCTAGTGTTATACTTATGTGGATTTCTTTTGAGATTTTTTACTATTAATGTTTTACATTCCATAAGATTTTTATTATTGGGATAGTGGACTACAAGTTGATGTTACTGATTATCTGATATGGAGACTGAGCTCTCGAATGTTTAGATCTAAAGTATTTGAAGTTTTTAAAAGTTTAATTGGTACATCTAAACTTGAGGATAACTGATTTATCCCCCTCTTAGTTATTCTAAATAATTCTAAGAATATCAACATTATAAACATACCAAACTAAGCAACCAATACATAGTGGTATCAATCTATAGAATTAAAATAACAATCTAATTTAAATTGTCAAATATATAGTGGTATCATTTTATACAATTTGAAACTTGAGCTCTAATAAAGACATCCTTTCTAACTAAAATCTAACTAGTTGACTATCATGGTAAATCTTTAGCTAGCTTAGTGGTATCTTTTTGTATTCAAATATATTTAATGATCAAATAATTGATATATCTACATTATTTGTGTATAAGTTAGTTGCATGGTTTTGTATACTACTTTGAAGCCTTTAATTAACATTATAAATATACCTTATCTAACAATGTAAATCAGCGAGAGTGTACCCATATGATCTAATAGATGCAAATGTAATATTATCAAACATAAAGCTATTATATATTATAAAACATAAAGCTTATTATACATAATAGTATAAAGTGGATGAAATCTACAATTTAGAAATTTATTTAAAAGAAATCAAATTAAAAACATTTCTTATCTAACTTGCATCACTCCAAATTGAAGCATCAAATTTGGAAAGACACCTAATTGTTCAATATTTAATAAAATTAAAAATTGCACATCTAAATTAAATTTTAGAAGTCAAAACTATTAAATTTCAAACTAAATTTAAAATATTTATATAGAAAATATAAATATAAATAAAATAGTCTATATATCTTGACAATGTCGCATTAATTATTTATTTTATTACCATGGGCTTCTACTATTATAAATATTTCACAACATAACATGTATGATGTTTTTCTGAATCATTTATATACTCCTGATTTAACTATTCCACTGGGGATGTTGAAGCATATTGATCAACCAACAGTTCTCTCTATTTTGAAAAATGAAAGAATTACAATTTTATTCTAATCCAATGAATGAATGAAATCAAAAGAATGGGTTTTATTTATATGGCATCAGAAGAGGAGGGAGTTGTTTGCAGGAGTTGGGAGGTTATATCGAGCGGAGACATGGACCATAAACATAAGGAGGAGCACAGAAAGCAGTGTGTTTATCATCATGAGCACCATACTTCTCATTGTTGGGGCACGATATTGTTTACTAAATCAATTGCAGAGAAAAAAGTGAGAAATGAGGTTGCGGATGAATAGAACATTATTGCGAGTAATTTATAGGATGAATGATATAACCTCAAAATGACTTTCTTCAATAGCAATCTGTGCATTCAAATTCATATTGAATATTGGAGACCAAAAAAAAAGGAGTAAAAACCCTTCGCCCTTGAAATATTTTTTTGGTAAACCATTTGTTATTAAGATTCCAGTCATTGACTGAGTAACTCTTCCATTTTATGTGCACTGAAGATTGATGTCGAAACATTCCACGGATTCCACCATTTTCTTTCCAGCCATAAGTTCCATCATCAAGTTCTATTAGTTCACAAATAGTCTAAAATAAAGGCAATCATCCATAGTTTTGATCTCATGTCATTGCACGATTTTTGGTAGGATAACATAGTTGAATAAAGTAGTTTTTTAGATTCCTCTAGTCTGTATTATGGCATGCAATCATGCAATTCAGTAATTGATTTCATATAACTAGTACTTATACTTGTGAGAGGTTCAAGGGATAAGCCGATAGCGTAATTTAAGAAAATTATCATTGTATGAAATAGCATAGTATAGTAAAGGGTTAAACATAATTTTCTGATGATATATAGCATTATTTTTCAAGAAAGTATGATGTTTAGGGTGGTCTAATTGTGCATAACAAAATGGTATTTTAGAAGCAGAAGAGTAGTATACAATAAGATTGTAAATTGTCATTTGAAGCATGCATAATGTTTGATAAAAATGTTTACCAAGAAATGTATTTGTGGACCTAAACAATAGTTAATAATATAATTGTAAATTTCCATTTGAAACATGCATGATATTTAATAGAAGCATTGTTTGTAAGTAAAAGTAAGTGTGCCAAATTTGACAGTGCAATGTATTTTTATGGGTATAACTTGTAGGATATTGCATAAAATTTGAGTAGTGCATTTAATTGGATTACATTAATATATCATCTATATGACAAGTCAAAATGAGTTTTGTCATTTCTCTGCTGCAACTAGTGACCCTATAAAAGAGAAGTAGAGAAAGATGTCATCAAACAAATTAAATTCTTAGTTTAGGTAAATGAAAAAAAAGGAAAAGTGTATAGAAGGGAGGGAGTGAATAGGAAATAGTACCATGTCAAAGTGAGAGCAAGAACAATCGAGCTTCTTCTTTCTTTTTAATAATATTGTAGGGATTTTTTTTCATTTTGTAAAAGCTCTCAAAAGAGGCAAGTTCAATTTGAAGGCCTTGTAGGGATTTGACCCTTGAGATGGCTATAAAGGTGAGGCCTTGTCTTTCAATTTTACCTATATCAATTGTGGCCCGCTCTAGTGCTAGGCCTTGTGATTTGTGTATAGTGATAGCCCAGGTAGTGGTTAGTAGTAGTTGGTTACGGTTGCTTGGAGTAACTAGATGGATTGGTATGGTTTTGTGTTGTTGACATCCCATGGAGGCCCATTGTAGGTATCAAATATGATAGTAACATATGTTGGCAACTGAGGAGGCTTAAAGGATGGGACATATACCATATCCTTAACTTCACCAAGGGATCCATTGACAAGCCCACCTTGTATCCATAGGTTCGTGGTAAGCATGACACGTTTGAATTTACATATGAGAGTTGGTCATCTATATATGTTTCAACATTATTATGTTGTGTGTTAACAGCTACATAGAGTGCAATAGGTATATTTAGTTGTTTGAGTTTTTGTTTATTATGTATAACAACTAGTTCATTTGTGGAAAAAAAATGTATTGCTTGGTTGAAGTCTACTTGCTCAGTTGGTGGAAGGTGTTTGTTTGTGAACATCATTAGTAATTTCCAGTCATCCTTAGATGGTTCAACATTGTGAATGTTTTGTAGTCCATGAAAAAAATTTATTTGTGTCGGGTCACCACCATCTTGTCTAAATATTGTTTGTAATGTTATAATGATATTAAACATGAGCCAAAGATTTTGAGCTATTTTGTCTGCTACATAAATAGGTTTGTCCAAAACAAGAGGAAGCTATGCAAAACCCCCAATTAGAATTATAGATAGACCCCCAAAAGAAATGTGTCGTCAATGGGGAAACGTCTGATGTAACATCAAGTCAATTTTAAGTAACAATTTTGGGCCTATGAAACTCATCTCATCGATCAAAATATATTTGATTTTTTTCATTTCTTCTTGGAAAGTTGTTAACATTTGTCCTTGTAGTGGTTTCATTTCTCTAATTGGTCTCTTAAGGGCTGCATGTATAGTTGTTGCATTTATATTAAATGCAACAATTCTAGTTGGTGAAAGAACAAGGATAGGAGTTAAGCCATATGGGGAATTATTTTGAAGATATGTGCACATGCAATTGATTAGATATGACTTGCCTATTCCTATTGTTCCTTGCAAGAGAATGTACAAAGGTTTAATATAACTATTCACAATGGAATGGTCTAAAATTAGTTGAAGGGCCAATTGTTGTTTAGGTGACAACTTGTACTAGTGATTGAACTCATGTGTTGGTGGGTGAATAGCTTGTTGAGATATCTTTGTTCTATGAAAAAATTGGTTTGCATCTTCGTGCAATTGTGAAGGAACATTGTGACCTTCCCAATTGTGGTCTTTGTCAAAATCACATTTTCCCAATAGGTCAAGTTCATTAAAGTTGAAATTATTGGAATGAGACATATTTGAAATAAGTTCCCACTCATGTAATTAGGGTGGGTCTTGTAGAGATGGCTCATCCTCAATTTCATTATCTTCTCCCAAGTCATTTTCAGTTTGGTCTTTGCGATCAATATGCCAGACATTGTATTTTTGCAATGACATGGCCTTCCAGTTAGAAATGATTTCTTCTTTCGAATGACCAGTATCTATTGTTAGTGATAAAAAATGTTTGTACAAAAGGAGCTCACTCCAAAAAAATAGTTCAAAATTGTTAGAGTCTTCAGGTGGAATGATATAAAATTTTGGGTAGATTTGGGCAATTGCTTTGTCATCTCTAGGATGCCATTTGCACCCTTTATGATTGGCTAAATATGTATAGGATCTAGTAGAATCAATGAGTGAAATTTTCTCTAAGTGTGTTGGGCGCTTTATGTAGGTTTATAAGTAGGTAGATTGTATCTCATGTCCATTTGCAGTTTGTTTAATGCAATAAAATATTTCTTTTCCAACTCTAAGCAATATGAAATGTTGATTACGCATGACAAGAGGGACTTTTTGTAACATGTGGCATGTTTCTTGTGCACTGATATCATGTTCTGAAACAATTTTGGCCATGAATTTTTGGTATGCTTTGACAACATTATCTTGTTCGTTGGCATCTAAACATATCCTTGATAGCATATTTACACAACTTTCAGATTTCTTCTTTGCTTTAGAAGCGTATTTAGCAATGTATTTGAGAACAAGAAGTCGTAAGGTGATAGGTTGGCAATCAATGTTTTCTCTCCAAATAGAGAGCATATGTGGATTATGTATTGTCATCCCTATCATCATTGTGTGCAGGCATATCTGACTTGTGACTTGAGTTGTCACATATCAATTATGATTAATCACATTCTTTCCAAGGGGCTTTATACCTACATTCTAGTTGGTGGCCTTTTTTTCTTAGGCAAGTCCCCTCAGTGCATTTGGTGTGTCGTTGAATGTGATTAACCAATTCTTCATAGTTAAAGTGTAAATTAGTAGCATATATTGCACTTGTGTTGTGCAAGCATAGATCATCAGTTGGAACCCTATGAATAACATTTTCAATATCACATTCAACTCGAGGGTTCCAAGTAGTGACATATTGGTAAAAAAATTCTTTGGCCTTTTAAACTTCATCTAGATTACCCCAATCCAATGTATCCATATTGGGTGCATTTTTTATCCAAATAAACCCATGACTGTGAGTAGACCCACAATTTTTCCACTCATAATGGTACCAATAATTGACTGCCCCCATTAGTTTGTCGATGACCTCTTCACAAAATATTGTGAAACGTTGATGTAGGTATAACATTGTTGAATGGGGGTTACTAATGACATTATGTATGTGATGTTTGTTGTTTAGGTTAGTAAATGCTAGGTCTAGAGATAAGACAACATGTAGGTTAGGCCATTTTGTGTCAGCTGCGCTTAAAGTGAAGAAAAATGTGGGCGCACCTATTTGGGTAATCAAATCTATTAGATTTTTGTGATGTTTATTCTAGTATGAGCATGTACCTTGCAAGGTAGATCCAAAATGCATTAGTTTAGCAAATTGACAATCAGGTTGGTTTGTTAAGTGGAAGTGAAGATTTTCTATAGTGGAAGGTATATTATCTTCAATTTTGTGTTTAATAAACACCGATGCTAGAGATTGGCTATGATGGTGCATCATAAGGTTAAGGAGGAAGTATCTAAATCATGGATGTTGACTGAACCTATCGTTATGATAGTGCATAAGGTGCAACACATATTTATGAAGTTGCACATCTCTTGCCCATGGTTGCATGGGTTATGCTATTCCACTTGGGAATAGAGTTGGAAATGCCATGTCAAATAATCTCTCAGTGGTTTACTTATTAATTGGCATTGAAATGATGTGGGGCATTCAAGTTTGATGTTAGGTTCATGGTCAAGGTGCAATGATTCCTTAATGATTTGCAACTCACTTTGTTTGTTTGGTAGACTGACCATAAATGAGGTAGAATATTGTGTGAACTATTTGTGGTCAATTGGTACACTTTCAAGGTCATTGTTGGTTGAATGTGGCTCTTCATGTTTGTTATGAAATGAGAAAAGAATTTCAGAGAGGTCAGTAGTAGTATCTAGAAGTAGCGATAATGTGGTCTCATTGATTATCACATCATTGTAATAAGGGTCATATTTGATTTTGTATTGGAGTGCATTGTGGATATGACTTTTATTGACATAAAAATCGTAAGCCTTCCCATGTGAATTCAACTTACATACTATTAAAACATCCAATTCTTGAAGCCTATGTGGCAATGTTTTTGCAATGAGTTTCATATCTTGAGAGAATCTTATTTTATGACCACTATATTTGTATTGTCCACCATGGGCATGTATTACTTGTAAGATTGGATTAACACGTGCAATGAGCATCTCTTCTACTTGTGTGAGAAATTTAAGAACATTTGGTTGTTTAAGTGGGTCCATATTGTTAGCAAGTGAGAAACAATGAAGACCTTTCTCAGCAATTCATCTTCTACAAGCTATGCCTTTGTGTGAGGAATGCACAAGCATACTGGAGTAGTGCTCATTACATATATGACATGTGTGTATGTTGGAGAATGCATCTAGCCTAGTTCTAAATGACTTATTTGCGTCTACAAAGGGAGAGAGACATTGTAACCCATATTAGTATGTGGGAGTGGATGGGGTGCCCTATATTGTGGAAGGTGTGTTTGAATAGGGGTACATGAAGATCTGACATGGTTGGTTGGAAGAGCTTCTGTAGACAGACTGTGTGGCTGATTTGATGTATATTGTAGTGGTTGCATGCACTAGAGTTTTTGGCAAGCACTTATTTCCTCTTTATGATGAGCATAATACAAGCGACTTCTGTTAAGTGTATGTAGTTGAATGGGGCTATTGAAGTGTGAAAGGCTTTTAGAAATTTGCACATTTGAAAGTGGACGTGGAGGGCTTTGTGATGGAAGTAGTGTTGGAATGAGTGGATTGGCTAATTAATGTGGGGTGGTAGCTGAAGGATGGGAGTAAGATTGGGGTGTATGAACAAGAGAGGTGTGGGAGGAAGATGCACGATGGATCCTATGTCACATACTAATCTCAGCTCTATGGCTAGCATAATACAACTAGCTTCTTTCACATGATCGAAGATCAACAGAGCTAGTTATGTTTGGTTGTCCATTAGAATCGTGTACATTTGAGCCCATTTTCTATAGTCCATAAAAGATATAATATAAATGATCAATAACTTTGATCCTTAATACAATATACAACTGTAGGAGCATGTATGGTAGCAACAAAACTAGTTGTAAATTTCATACTGAGGTATAATGTGTTACAATTAATCATGAGTAGTTATTGATTAAAATGACTAAAATTTTTACTAAGAATTGTAGGATAAAGGTTATAGTAGTAATCTATGTGAGTGTAGAATGAATTGGTTTGTATACAACATTATATAATTGTAAGCTAGAAAAAATAGCAAACTAATAAAGTTAAACATAAGAAGTATGAATACTAAGTATTCCAAAGTGTGTGGACATAAAAGTTTAAATATTTTTAAAAAAGGACTCATATATATATATATATATATATATATATATATATATATATATATATATATATATATATATATATATATATATATATATATATATATATATATATATGTATGTATGTATGTATGTATGTATGTATGTATGTATGTATGTATGTATGTATGTATGTATGTATGTACACACACACACACACATATCTATATATACACATATATATCTATATATACACATATATATCTATATATATACATATATATACACACATATGTGTATATATATATATATATTAAAGCATCAAATGTAGCTACATACATACATACATACATACATACATACATATATACACATACATACAAGAGATGTAGTAGCTACATTTGATGCTTTAATATAACCATAAATAAAGTGTTATCTCTATGTATAGTGTATGTAACAAGTTTTGAAGGGGCCTTGAAACCCTATACATATATAGTACAAAAAGAAGTAAAAAAATAATGTATGGAAGAAGAAATAAGTAAAGAGGTACATATACAGGTATGTAGGATTGAGGTGTTAGGCATCACTCATAAGACAAAATGAAGAAATACCTTGTAACAAAAAGTTAATTTCATCAGTAAAACCAAATTATGTCACATCATCAATAGTTGATTTCAAACATGTTTCATTGTTGTATGTTTCCATGTGGTTTGAAAGGGTAAAATGGAATTGATAGTACAATAGATTTTTAATGACACACTCAATAGAATGTTCATTGTCATGGTTAAATTGTAGCATATATAGTTCCTTTGCAGGCATCTGAATGAGTTTAGTTGCAGCCTCATCAAAAGTTGTTGCCCAAAGACTACCTGTGGGGTTTTCAATCTTTACTTGAAGTACATATCTATAGTTACATTCTAGAAAAGTAAGTAGACACATTGAACAAGACCAATGTCTATCAACATTTTGATCTACTCTTTGTTAACATTGTTTACCCCCAATCTCATTGGGACAAGCTAGATAGCAAGTAGTTTTGGTCTTGATAAAAACCAAGGTTTCTCTAACAATGCAATATAGTGGTTGTAATGTCTGTGAAGGATCTTCAGTGATATATGAGATGGTATTTTGTTTTAAGATGGTGGATGGCCCTAAAAATTCTCTTTGGGGAAGGAGGATATCTAGGCCATTTGATGCAAACCAAGATTGTAGTTGCTTTGTCTTATCAATATCAGGATTGATAAACAATTGTGATGTTGCCAATGTATTCACCACCTTACCATTGTATTCAGCAATGTGGCCATTTTTATGGAAAGAACAATAAGCTTTTGTAGAAGATACATTTCTTGTAGTTGACTACCTTTAATTTGGGTGGATGAAGGCATATCTATAAGTTTGAGACTTTGCCTAAGGACTTCAGTTGCATCATTTTTTTGTTTTATTGTAGTGAAAGGATCCACACATATAACTATTCCAATAATATCTAGAGAAGTATTAACATTATGAGACAAAATATCTAGAATGTCTGTAAATGAGAAATGTAGTGTTGGAATTAAGCGGCCATCTTAAAAATGGTTGACCCTAGTATCATTATTTAGTGTGATTTCTATATCACTATTAAGCTTATTATAAAATTTGTTTGCAAACTAGATAGTACCACAAGACAATGTATATATACTTCTAGGTTGAATCATTTGGAAATGGAGTTCTACTAGTTCATTGAACAAGTGACACAAACTTTAGTTCTCTCTTTAATAATCATATCAAAACTAAACATTTGCACATTTATTTTATTTTATTTAAAGTGGTTGATATCCTTCTTTGTAGCAACAAGACCTCTTATCATCCACTAATGTTGGAATGGATTCAATCTTTGGATAGGAGAAGTAGTAGTGGGGGGAGGTTTTTCATTAGGGATGCATGCAATCCAAACATCAACTTTGGAGGAGTACATGGAATAGATGATGGAAATTCTTTTTTATTTGTGAATTTATTCAAAGAAGGTTGTTCCTTTTCTAGAATTTTCTTAGGTTCTTTGAAGTACAAGGTGGGGGGTCACCAATTATTGCACTTGTCGTTGAGGAGACCAATAATTTGGAAACTACAATCCACCTAAAGAAAAGAGAAGAAATGTATATTAAGTATAGATTTTACTTCCATGGAAAAAAAAAAAGGTTTATTGTAAGATAGTTTAGACAACAGGTGGCTTACCTTGATGAAAAAATAGTATGAATAGTATATGCAGTAAGTTGGATAATTGTGCCCTTTTGAATTTGTCCTATTGTGACAAGGCTAGTATGCTTGCTTGGAAAGGTTGCTTTTTGTAAGTGGATCCTATTAGAGAGCTCTAACTTGTATCTGCTTGTTGATTGAGCTATATGACGAATTGGTGCAAGCAAAAACACTTGAAGAAATGGATGCAAATCTAAGTTGTCATTGTTGAAAAGTTTAATAGCATCTTCTGTGAGAGATAAAGCCATAACTAAATGGTTTCATAATGAACATATTATTAGTTTAGAGGTGTTAAGTATTGTTTAGAATAGAAAGAAAAAAAAAACAATTCTATACTAAAGAGCATGGAAACAAAGAATGTAATGCAAGGTAAAGATGTCTGTTTGAACACATAAGCATAAGCAATAGTATTGTATAAGTAGAAGAAAATGAAAGGAAAGGCAATAGAAAAATTATAGGTTGTCATTTATTTAATAACATGTTTGAAAATTGTTGGAAAATTATTCCTTGTGTAGATAGGTATAATAAATAAGTAATTTCTTTAATTTAACGTAATTTGTAAGGAAAAGCATAGCAAAAGATAGAAAGAGGCACCTTCAAGCAACAAGTAGATGAAAGTATGATGTAGAACTTGTAAATGATAGGTATGGTAAATCCTACAATACAAAAGGAGGGAAAACAAAGTTAGTTAATATAAATAAATGACAAAACATTTGCGGAACTTGGGCTATGATAATTTAGCTTAATAGTATTTGTTATTAAAGAAATAATCTAAAAGCAAAGAAATTGTCATACCATCAATAAAAATGGTTGATAAATATCCAAATTTTGCATGGAATAAATGTACTTTAACTTATCACTAATGTAGTTTTTTAATTATTAAAAAAAAAATGAAGACTTCAATGAAACAAATTATAAAACAACCACAAAGAACAAAGAATTATGACAAAATAAAAGGATAGACTACTTAATTTGAATGGTCCAAAAAAATTAGGTATAAAGAGTATTATTTTGAATGATCTAATAAGTAATAGTAATGCTTGTATTTGTTTGAGTAGATCAATTTTATTATGGAGAATTTACAATGAGAAAAAGATAAAATGTAACTTCTTGCAAATATGACAATTCTATAAAACATAATAATATGAAAATTTGAATATACTATTTTGTAATAGATGAAAACTATAGTATTAAATGAAGAGTGACATTTAGTTTATAGTTTTCAAAGTTTAGAAATGCAAAATAATATAAAATATTATTACAATTTATTTAAATACAATAAGTAGCAACAACTGGCCATATTCATCTATATTGATAGGGCATACTCATTTAGGTTGTTTAGGTAGTGAAGTTTTGTTCCAAAATGTCATAATGTTAGAAAGACATTGTATAAATATAAAGAGAGCATTTGATAGAGGAGGATTTTTTTTCAATATTTTTGGAAATCAATTATTTATGACACACTTGCTGAAGAGTATATAATAATCAAAATACATTCTTTATGAAGTGAGTACACATAGATTTTACAGAAGATGTAAGAAGAGAAATAGGAACATCTAGTAGATCAAAAAAATTACAACATTTAGAAGTGAATAACCAGACTATGTCATGAGTTGTACAATGTCCAACGTCTATTTCAAGGCTACATAGGGTATTAAATCCATAATATATAGCTAAATGTGGTTGAGGTAGTCCTGGAATGCACGACGAATGAGTGGAGCATTGCCTTGATGATAAAATTCATCAGCATGCATTTCCTTGAAGAAAGTATAGAATCTAGTAAATATATAATAATGGGCATGAATTTTGTCAAGCATATCGTGTATAGCCAAAACTTCACTTTCTTTGACATCACATCTATTCTGACATATTACTTTTAGTTGTTGAATATTGATTTTAGAAGCTAGATTAATTGAATTTGCATAATGCTCAATCTCTATTTTTGGATACCCTTCATAGTTGATGGATGAGTTTTTGAGGCAAATTATGAAATTGGAATACTTATATTAGACATGCTATTTGATATATCTATAATCTAGTCTTGAAGTGGATTATGTGCCATGACCTATAAAATATTTGCAATGTTAAATATATGATGGAATACAAATTGTACAATAGTTTGGGCTGATGGAGTGCAATAAATATATACATAATTATAATATATACATAATTTATATATATATATTATAATTATGTATATATTTATTGCACTCCATCAGCCCAAAATAATGGTATATATATATATTATAATTATGTATATATATATACATATGTATATGTATATATATATGTATATGTATGTATATATATATGTATGTATGTATAGATATACATACATACATACATACATACATATATATATATATCTATATAGATATATATATGTATATATATATATATATGTATATCTATATATACATATACATATACATATATATATATACATATACATATGTATATATATATATCTATATATACATATATTATAATTATGTATATATTTATTGCACTCTATCAGCCCAATATATATATATACATATACATACATATATATATATATATATCTATATATATATACACACACATATATATATATACATATATATACACACATATATATATACATATATATATATATATATATACATATATATATATATATATATATGTATATCTATATATACATATATATATATATATATATATATATATATATATATATATACATATATATATATATATATATATGTATATATATATATATATATACACATACATACATACATACATATTGGGCTGATGGAGTGCAATAAATTGTATATATTTATTGCACTCCATTAGCCCTATATATATATATATATATATATATATATATATATATATATATATATATGAAAAAGAAAAAGAATGTAAAAATAGTATTTTTGGGAGAGCTACTCGTAATACACATAATCAAATATTTTAATTTAAAAAACTTATTGAATACAGGATATGAAGATCAACATGCCTAACCAACCTTTCTTCCTATCGAAACATCATTTACCCATATCTAAATAATCTCTATTTTTAATCAGACCCGAACAATGCCACTAATATATTTATTAATTGAATAGTAAGTAATTTTTTTCATACCATATATAAGTATTGAACTGAAATGAGTACTTTTAGATAAATGTTTTGTCTTATGAATAAGGTACAAAATTGTCACATATGATTATTGTAATGTCCATAACACATGAGAAAAAAAAGATGTTCTACCTTTCTAACCTTCGGTTTTATGATGACAAGCTTACAAGGATACCCAATCAACATCTATTCATCTTTAGAACATAATTGTAAATGATAACCATAACTTTGATGCTAAATGTAATGAAAATATAATGGTTAATCATAACCAAAATTATATTAATTAATCTAACATAAAAGAATAAACCTTAACTCAAATCATAAGACTAAACCTTATCCCAACCATATGTTTAAATGCAAATACTAAAATAACTATAATGCTAATCAAAACCTTGACCCCAACTTGGCCCTCACCATAACTATTGGCCTAAGTTTTCTATCTTCAATCTTAATCTAACTAGTATAGACATCTAAACTTGAAATCTAATTTAACCTATCAAATTTTATAGAATATTTAAAATTAATAAATTACTATGCAATTCATTATTCATTTATTTATTTAGAAAGGTATTTTTAAAAGTATGTTATATTTATAATCAATATTAAAATTTTGACATGTAGAAGGCAGTAAAATTTAAGCTAAATTGATAAAATTATTTACTATGATTATTTGCAACATGCAAAACTAATACCAAATTGACCAGTATACATAAAAAAAAAAAAGTAGAATGAACAATAGATTAAAAAAATGAAAGAAGCTTGATAAAACCTTGCATTAACAAATGTGATGCTAACCTATGAATTTAGCAATATTGTAAACTTTGAAACATAATTATATGTTATTTACTTATAATTAAACATTAGATTTGTATTTAATCTTCAAACAAACTTTTAAGAGAGACTTATTTTTATTTTATATATCTAGTTTAAGTAAACTTTAATTGAGAATAATTAAGATAATATTATTTGTGTAAAATAAAATATTGTATTTATACAATTCAATCATAATAATTCCGTGAATTCTGAATTCTAAATGTAGCATACTATTGGCGCATTGAGTCTCTAGTTAAATTTGTCAATCAAAATATATCTAAAATAGAGTGAAAAAAGAGAATTTTTTTACATGTTTTTAATATGACATTTTTTAGTTGAATGTAAATAAAATGACTCAAAACTCAATACATCATTTCTTTGCAATAAATTTTAAAATAATAGTAACTTCCCACTAAACTAACAACCCTACCAATCTCAAATCTTAGAGTAATGATATATTTGCCCAAATCTACTAAAGTAACCATCTAATCTATTAGAATGCTAGAATTACTAAATGATGTATCCATCAAGTGTTTAAATTAGAGTTATAAGGGATGAAAAATTAAAAGATTTTTAATTTATTTTATCTTGTCATTTATTTATTTAATTAAATATATTTATTTAATATGACTTTGTTCTAATGTTTTGAATAAGGAGAATTCTAAAAAAATTAAAAGATGAAATAAATATTATTAAAACTTTCATTCATTCATATTGTCAAATAAATATTTGAATGGGCTAATCTATAATTTTTTTTAGGAAGTCAGTAGACTTCCATATGACATGGTAGACTTCCATTTATTCTCATACTTGATTTGTAATTGGTAAGAGTGTAAAATATGCAATCAAAAATACCTTCACAGTAAAATATTAAACAATGACTAACATAAAAGGATGCACATACGGGCAACATACCTTTCTCCTTCACTCAAGCCCTGAAATGTCCCTATGTTTACTTCAGATATTGCCTCTTGAAATATACTGCTCACACATATCTCCTCCTCACGAGTCCGATACATATTCTATAGTAAAAACATGAGGAAGACATAGTTAAAGTCTAAAACAAATAAACTGTCTAAGGCAAGGGAAAATATTAAGCTAAAAGTAGAAGTTACAGGAAAAAACAATTCAAGTAGAATTAATTGAACCTGAGAATGTAGATGACTTGAGAAAAGGCAATGAAGAGTTTGTGATCTAGCGTGATCAACAAAATGCCGTGTCTCTATCCATAGTAAGGTAGGGCTTTTTATTCTACCACTCTATAGACTTCCACTGTTGACATGTCATACATCGCTTGATATTTGAATGCAAACTACCATTGTCATGACATTTGTAGCGTAAATGGTGAGTAAACACATACACCTTAGATAACAAAGTTAAAGTTGAACCCAACAACATTGCATTAAAGATGAAAAGTTTAATTATGCACCAATGATTAACCATACAAAGCAGAGGAGTCAACAAAAACATCTCTTATGGTGGGAAACACAAGGCTGAAATTGCATAGTTTTCATAAATATCAATGCAATTGAGCATAATTTCAAATGACTTAAATGTGACCACTACATAAATTCAACATATTTTAGAGTTATAAACTTATTTATACATGGATACTTTCCCGGTTTGGGAAAGATACAATAAATCTAGGAAGATTGAGCAGATGAGCAGAGGCCAGAGAAAGACCACCTAACAACTACAGCTGGAACTTTGTGACTACATCATGGCATAAAAATTGATTGTTAAATGCATATTGGGGTGTTGAGTCAGTAATAGAAGAAGCTAAGGTAAAGTCATTTCGTTCTACCCTGATAGGAATCTAGATCAACTACATACAATGAAAAATAAATAGAAAAAAATATCTTGACTTGGCTGGTGGAAAAAATGGTTAAAAGTTTTATCAAAGTAATAAAATAATAATAATGGAAAGAATTAAATGTCTCATTTCACAATCTGCTTTGTCATGGAAGAAATTTCCATAATACTTTACACCTTTTCTATTTGGGCTAGATGAGTGTGCGGTATATATGGCCAATATTTAAAATTTAAAGTTGTAAAAAATATAGCTAATATTCTATTACACTATTGAGTTTTCTTCCTTCATTATTACTTACCTACATGTGAAAAAAAATTGCTTGTAGAAATGACATCACTATCTACCCTCGAGAAACATTTACTTTCACCTCATTGTATACTATATGTAAATGTGTTCATTATACCATACGACTCCTTGATGCCTTTCCATTCTATTGTGATTTGGCGTGAGATCTTTTACAAAACCTCAAATCTAGAATTTAATGCGTAGTCACTAGTCATGAAGAAAGAAAAGCTAAAAGCCCCTTATATGGGATATGACTCCTACAACTCCCTACTTGAAGGAATATATCGATCCTACAATTACATGAGAAGTAAACATTCATAGATATTTGCAATCATACAAGGCACCATTATAATTTTCTTGTGAGACAAATGACCATGCATGAGATAGTGTGAGATAGTCGATGCATTTAATTTTGAGTGTCGCTCCATAGGAGAAGCCTATTGTCTTAATAAGGAGAAATTTTGTTCCCTATAGTTTAGGCTATCATTCTCTATATCAAATTTTCTTTAACTCCAAGTCTATTCATGTTAGGTTTTAGGGGAAGCATTTAAAAAAATGTAATTTGATATACAGTTATGTATGCTACATTAGAAAGAGTTGTTATAAGAAAAGTTTTTTTTTTTTTAATTCTTCTCTAAAATAGAGAGTACTCTTCTTCATAGAGATTGTATTCCAAGGATTGTATATTTAGTTTTTTTCATTTTCTTTGCTGTTATAAATTTGATTGTGCAAGTGTTTAGATTCTACATTTGGTATTAGAGTTAAAGGTGTTTGGAAGACAACAACATGACAAACAATTTTCATATCCTAGAGTTTGATGGAGTCGACTACCAATATTGGTCAATCAAGATGAAGGCTTTTTTCATTGGGAAAGATTATTGGGAGATCGTTGAATCCAAATATGTAGAGCCTGAAAATTGGGATACTCTCCAACCTAATGATAGGAGATTGAAGAAAGAAGCTAGGATGAAGAATGCAATGGCATTGTTTCACATTCAGATGGCTCTTGAGAAGAGCTTGTTTCCTAGAATTGCTAATGCACAGACAACAAAAGAGGTTTGGAAGACTCTAAAAGATGCTTACCATGGAAATGATCATATCAAGGTTGTGAAGCTAGAAACCTTGAAAAGAAAATAAGAGAAATTGAAGATGAAGGAAACAAAGAATGAGGCAGAATTCTGTGTGAGAGAAAAAGATGTGATTCATAAAATGACCACTTTGGGTGAACCTATGAGTCAGGAGCATGGAATACAAGAGGTATTAAGATCTCTAACCCCAAGATGGAATACTATAGCAATTGTTATAGAAGAAAGAAAAAATTTAGCCACCATGGAGTATGATGAGTTAGTTGGATCTCTCATATCACATGAGGATAGAATAAGGGACACTTTTACCAGCATTAATGCGAACGATTTTGCTTCCCAATTACAAATTTAAAAGAATGATGGTGCTAATATCATATGAAGCATGGTACATTAGAAAAGGCCTAATGTAAATCATTTCAAAATTTTTGGTTGTTTGGCTTATGTTCACATTCCTGATTAGAATATGCAAAAGCTAGATGCTAAAAGTGAATCATGCATTTTTATGGGTTCAAGTAAGGAAAGAAAAGTTTACAAATTATTCAATCTTATTACTAATAAGATTATTGTTTCAAGAGATCTATTTTTTGATGAAGGGGGAGTTTATGTTCATAAAAAAGACCATGTTGAAAAGCCAAAATTAGTTTTGAATGATGATAGTATTGTTGATAATGACAATGAGCAGCCAGTTAATGGATCTATTTCAAGATCACCAAGCCCACCAAGTAACCCCTCATGAATTTCAAGAGCAAGTCCATCATCAAGCCCTCCTAGAAATGTAAGATGATTAAGTAATATCTATGATAGGTGTCAAAATTAAGAACATGAAGAGGATCCAATAGGTGAGACAAAAAATTTTGCATTATTTGCTAAAGCTGATTTTGAGCCATCATGTTTTGAAGATGCATGTACTAATGAGGTTTGGATGCAAGCAATGAATGAATATATGGATTTCATTCATAGGAATAAGACATGGGAGCTTGTAGAGCTTCCACATGAGAAGAAGATTATTGACACAAAATGGGTCTACAAGACCAAGTATAACAATGATGGGAGTGTTGAAAGATACAAGGCAAGATTGGTTGCTAAAGGTTTCACTCGAAAGGTATGGCATTGATTATGAAGAATTTGCACCATTAGCAAGACAAGAAACTACTAGAATGATAATCTCTCTTGTAGCTCAAAAGAAATGGAGTATTCATCACATGGATGTGAAAAGTTCCTTCTTAAATGGGTACTTAGAAGAAGAGGTATATGTGGGAGAACCACAAAGTTTTGAGATTCTAGGTCGGCCTCAAGATAGCATCACGTGAATTGTATACAAGAATTGATGGATATTTTCAGCAGAATGGCTTCCAAAGAAGTAAGAGTGAACCTACCATTGACTAAAAAAAGAAGGTAATGATATTCTTGTTAGGATTAACCTTAGACAAAATAACAGTTACATGCAAATATAACCAATATTAGAAAATAATAGATTGCACATAAGAGAACACAAGACACCAAGATTTAACATGGTTCACCCAATCCCTAGGCTACGTCCACCAACAACAATTGCAATATTATTATTATCTAGTGATTACAACTTGATTACAATCTATAATCCCTTAGAGCTCAATATCTCCTCAAGAACCAATTTTTGCATCACACATTATGAAAATCCCTAACCCTAACCCTCTTTTATACAAGCTTTTTCTGCTTACAAAATTAGGGCTAGAATATGTCATCCAATAGGAAAAATAGTAGCCGATGCCTTTTACAATATAAGGGATTTTTTTGCTTTGGAAAAATCCTGTGGGGGCATTGGCTCTCAACTGCACCCTGTACTACGACAATGAGTACACCTGAGGCACTACCCTAGGACCCTGTAGGGGCACTGCCGATTGACTCCATCTTGGGGGCATTTCCCCCAAACCCTCATAGAAATAATATTGGGAGAAAACCATGCCGAATATACCTCTGAGTCTGATTAGGCTCCACATCACAACAATTCTCATTGTGAGTTTGTATGTTGATGATTTGTTATATATGGGTAGTAGTTCAAAGATGAAAGATGAAAGAGTTTGAGATGAAGGATTTAGGCCTCATGAACTATTTTCTTGGCATGGAGGTTTATTAAGGTAAAGATGAAATTTTAATTTGTCAAAAAAAGTATGCAAAGGATATGTTGAAGAAGTTTGATATGACTGATTGTAGACCTCTTTCAAGTCCAATTGCTCATAGAGTTGCATTATGTAGAGATGATGGTGCTGAAATTGTTGATGAGACATCATATAGAAGCATAGTTGAGAGTTTGATGTTTTTAACACACACAAGGCCTAATATTGCTTATTCAATTTCATTGGTTTCAAGGTATATGGAAAATCCTTCAAAGGAACATATGAAGGCAGCCAAGAGAATTTTGAGGTATGTGAAAAGCACAATAGAATTTGGCATTCACTATTCTTCTAATAAGTTTGAGCTTGTTGGCTTCAGTGTTTCAGATTGGGGAGGTAGTTTGGATGACTGAAAATCTACATCTGGTAATTATTTTTCTTTGGGTTCTGGTTTAATCACATGGAGTTCAAAGAAGCAAAGAATGGTTGTTCTCTCTTCTACATAAGTGGAGTATGTTGTAGTTACTTCAGCAAGAACACAAGCTTTATGGATCAGAAAGCTTCTTGAAGAAATTGGTGAGATACAGTTTCAACCTACTATAATTTTTTGTGACAACGTAAGTGCCATTAAATTGGCCAAGAATTTGGTTCATCATAGTAGGACTTATAATTTTGATCTGAAAAAACATTTTATTAGAGACTTGGTGCAACCGAAGGTTGAGTTGAGTTGCATCAACACAAAGGAACAAATTGCAGATATCATCACAAAGGCTATTGCAAAAGATCAATTTTTGGCACTTAGAGATCATATTGTGAGCCCTCTTAGCAGCAAGGGGGAGTATGAAGATTGATGTCGAGATTCACTCCAAGATCACCATTAAAATAACTCATTCCATCAATTCCACCATTTTCTTTTTAGCCACAAGTTCCACTGCCAAGTTCTCTTAGTTCACAAATAGTTTAAAATAAAGGCAATCATGTGTAGTTTTGATCTCATGTCATTGCATGATTTTTGGTAGGATAATATAGTTAATAAAATAGTTTCTTAGATTCCTCTAGTCTCTATTATGGCATGCAATCGTGCAATTCAGCATTTGATTTCATATAATGAGGAGAATTGTTGTCCCCTATAATTTAGGTTGTCATTCTCTATGTCAAGTTTTCTTTAACTCCAAGTCTATTCAAGTTAGGTTTTAAGGGAAGCATGTGTTAGTGATGCTTTTATTCACGTTAGGTTTTAGGGGAAGCATGTGTTAGTGATGCTTTTAAAAACAATGTAATCTGATATACAGCTATGTACGCTGCATTAGAAAGAGCTATTATAATAAAAGTTATTTGTTTTGATTCTCCTCTAAAACAGAGAGTACGCTTATTCATATAGATTATATTCCAAGGATTTTGTATTTAGTTTTTAAAATCTTCTTTGCTGTTATAAATCTGATTGTGCAGGTGTTTAGATTCTGCATGCATTAGTACTTTTTAATGTAGATCATGCTGCTATTTAAACTGGGTTTTATGAAGACATGAGCAAGATTTTAAGCCACTGCTGTCTCAAAGAGAACGATAATTATTTGGCTCTGGTTAGGGTTTTACTATTTATTCAAGCGATCTTAACGCGGCCACTAATGAGAGTCGAGAAGATCTTAGACGACATCACACAATTGTTAGTGAATAAATATATAAAATATTTTATGATATGAATTCTTTTTATAAAATGAAAGATGTATAGTACAGACCCAAAAAAATGCAAGTATACATAAATATCACATAGATCAATCTATGAAACTAACAATATTAGTGCTTGTATGTAATGAACCCTTTTTGGGTCATTCGTTTATGTGGGACTTTTTCTTTATTTGTATCCTTTTTGCCATATTTTTTTCTCATTATGATGTGAAGCAATAACTGGGAAGGAATTTGGTGTTTTATCGAGCTCCTCTCGCGGCTTGGATTTGTCTAATTATATTATGCGCTGGAGCCTATGGACTACATCTGATGTTGCTAGTTTCCTTATGCAAGTCAGCTTTGGCTATTCTGTCCTTTCTGGATTACCTCCTCGGTGACTGTAGCATTGACAATGAGTCTTAAAGGCTTAATGGTGAGTTATGAATGTTGATAACAGTAGTATTCTGCAAGATATGTTTGTTATGGTTCAATCACTTGCGAGTAATAACCTTGATATAACTTCTTGTATATGTGTTTGATGCTGTGTGGGTTGATCCCTATCTTCCACAGTCAGGGAAGGAGATCTGTTCTTTCTGGTCTAATATTGTATTCGATGCCATCCTTATCTCTCATATCAGCGATAGCGATTAATCGCAGATGGCCTCCCACATGCTTGACTGATCAAACAGGTGGCGATGAAGTATTGATGACTGTCGACGTTGACTGGATGCAGCCCCCCTCCAATAATGTTTATTGATCATGATGAAGGCCATCTCAGAGGATTCTATGATATTGATCTTCAACTACCGTCAAGACTATGCAATGCTCATCTTTTAATTTCCTATCACTCGCTCCGTCTAGAATATTATGCCCTGTGTTGAGTGACTCACGCACTATGTTTTCTGACCAACGTTGATGTAGACTGGGTATCTCTGATTCAGATCCTTTTGCTCTCCCTTTGTTCGTCCCCCGTCACTTATGGATCCTACGCCAATTTATATCTTGTTCCTAGATTGTGAAGAGTCATTGTGCCTCTTGGAAACTAATTGGTTTACTAACATCACTAGATTTTAATCACATATAATATTTATTTCATAATTCTTGTTATTCATCAGAATAGACCACCGTCACTCTTTTTCAGATAATTGATATTGATATCATTTTGCTAAGTGCGGCAAGGTAGGTGCAATATATGACCACGTGGAGATAAGTCCTCCATTTATTTATTTAATACCCCTAAGCCTATTTAGAATAGGATTGGTAGGATCCTCATATTTCAGATTGGCTCTCTTCCTTTAATGTATCTGGGAGTCCCCTTGGCTCTAGGAGCCAAACAAAAGGATTATTGGTAGCACCTTTTAGATAAATTATAAAGTAGGGTTAGTTATTGCACTTAAAGGTGGCTCTCTTCTATTGGGAGAGTTATTCTCCTTAAGACAGTGGTTCAGGCTCTTCCCATCTACATGTATTTTGTATAGATTCCGCCTAATGTTGTCATAAAATAATTTACGTCTATGTCTCAACAATTTCTTTAGGCAGGAAACCTTCTCTCTTCTAAGTGGAGTTTTTGCTTGCCAAAGTTCATTGGTGGTCTAGGTGTTAGGTGTATGGCTCTTGTTTTCAAGGATCTATAAGTTAAGTTATACTAGAGATGGTGCAATAATCATGATTAGGATGGGGCAAAGATTCTTTCCCAAAATTACTTTCCAAGAGTTGACTATCAAGATATCCCAAGAATAGCCTTGGTTGGGAAATACTCTTTCGTTTGGGACACTAAACAAGGGAGTTGTCCTTATTAATGATGACATGTTTTGGATATGTAATGGGGGATTGTGTGCTTTGTTTTGCCAAGATTCCTAGGATGGTCATCCTCCTATAATCCCCAGTCACACCCATCTTCAGCCTTCTTGTTATATTTTTACAGATGCAAGTTGGACTAAGGTGGAAAATTTTAAGACATTGAAAATTTTAATATTTCAATTTCCTTCTCTTTTCCCCCTTACTATACATGAAAAAGAGAGTGTATAACACTTGTTTTTTCTTTGTCTCTTCTCTAAAAAAATATGGAACAAGTGGTCAGAGGTTTGGCATCATGGCCGCATCCATGTTGCATCTCTTATTGAATTCTAGGAAAGCATTAGTAGACCTACTGCTAAAACTACTTTCCTTCAGGTGGCTTGGGTTATTGGACCTACTTTCATTATATGAAATCTTTGGCTAGGTTGGAATCGTAAGATTTTTTGTAACTCTAATTTAGGAGTTACTAAACTATGGCAAAAGATTTTGAGCAGCTCTAGGAGACTATATATGACAAGTGTGATATGTCTGAAAATATTGACCATGGAGATTATATTACTATGAGGAATTTGGGCCTGGTGGACAAGGGAGTGGGAAACACAGGTGGTAACGTATCTGGTCTGGTCAAGAGAAGGTGCTAACCTCCCTCTATGGGTATCCTAAAAATTAATATACTAATTGCTCCTTGTGTGGAAAGGCAAAAAATTATTGGGGGTAGTTATTTTTCTTTTCTTTATCTATAAAGGTGAGTATGCTAATGATTTGATGGAAACCCTTGCTATCAAGTCAATTGTTGAGAGGGGTTGTTCTTTGGGATGGAAGAGGATTATATGTGAGTCAAATTCTCAAATTATTGTGGATATATTAAATAACTTGAGTGTGGCTAATGTTAACTAGAAATTAGCCAATGTTGTTAGAGAGATTCTATATTTGTATAAACATGTGGATTTTATGTCTTTTTGTCATGTTCCTAGGGAATGGAATGGAGTGGTTGATGTTTTGGAAAAATGGGCATCAAAGAATGGAGTTGGTTGAGATATTACAGGAAAAGATAGAATTCCTACTAATTATCTTGGGATTTTGACCAGTTAGTGGAAAAGGATAAGGTTCAGTAGTTGTGGTGGCTATTTCTAGATTTTTTGAGCATGGGGCTCTTTGTATCACATTTGTTCTGATTGAATAATATTTTATCCCTTTTTCAAAATAAAATAGAATAAAAATAAAAATTAAGTTTTAATTAATTCCTTACATTTTGATTAAATAAAATTAGAATGCACAATAGAGTAAAATATTACAAATACTTTTATTATCTTCACTAATAACATAGCTTAAAATTATCAACCCTACAAAACCTTCACAAGAAACTATATCTTCTACTGATTAACCTAATAAGATTTTCACAATCTATACCATAAATAGATATTATTTAAAGTGTATTCAATTTTTTTGATATAATACAATTTAATCTAGAATTAATATTGATTTATATTTCCCACTTTTAATAGATATTCATATATTAATACCAAATGAAAAACATGTAAAAATATAAGAGTAAATCATACCAATAAACTACATAGAAAACAATAGAGTTATTTGAAAACCCCCCAAAAAATACCAATAATGAGCATATTATTTCTCATTCCACAACATGTTACAAAATCACTCTAATAACATAGAAAGAGCTCTTACCATAGTTTAGTCCTTTTGAAATCCATCCTTACTAGGTGAAAAGGAATGTCTATGTTGAAAATTCATATACATTGTGAAAAACCCTTCACATTACATACTCTCTTTGAGATAGACACATTTGTCTCCTCCTAAGATGTGATTTTAAAATTGTAGAATGTGGGATAGATTCACTAGAAGGTCTCTAGATTGAATTCAAATTATGACATTAAAAAACCATGAACCCACCTAACAAATTCTCTCTAAGCATATTACTTAGATCTACACTTCCAAAAAAACACAACAATACCTATACACAATTCTTTTATATTATCTAGATTCTTTGTTAGTTTCTATTATTAGGCTAGAGACTTATGCATCTATCTAGATACAATGGGTCCATTTAATTAGGTCATAAATTTTGAGAACTTAAAAAAATTTGTGCACCTTTTCTAATATATATATATATATATAAATGATTTATATAAAACTTATTATCTTCATTCTTATTACATGTTATCTTTAATAGTAAAAAGAAAAATGAGAGTTATTTCAAAAAAATAATAAAATTACTAATTGATTTAATGATGCTGCCACAATATCCATGAATGCATTCTATTAAATTTACAAGAAAATATATATCAGGGTCTTCTAGTTTGATAAATTTTCCTATTGACATTTTTCAATTTCTCCCCATGATCCATAATTTTCTTTTTCTTTAATTTTCCACCAACACCACATTTCACTAAAGTCTAAGTACTTATTGACATCTGGAAATCATCAGTACAATGCATATTTACAAGGTCTGGAAATTATAATATTTATTAGTAGGATGCAAGGCTCTACAAATTAGAGATAGTGTGAATCCCAAGGAAAGTACACAAATGAGTTCTTCCATGTGGTAGAGGCCCATCCTCCATCTATGTCACGTATCTACCACATTTAATACAGATTAATTGGACATCATTTTGTACAAGAGAGAAAACTATAGGAGGCATTTCATAGGGCATATTGGAAAAGAACCTGCAGAATCACCCAAAGAAAATTAAAACTACCAAATCCTTTAAGAAAGCGCTACATAATGAGCCCTCATTGCCAGATGGAGCCAAGTTTGATGCGAGGAGAAGAGAGAATGGAGGAGGAAGAAACAAAGAATGAGATTTAGGTAAGAATCTACCAACCTCTATGTGTGTTCAAGTAGGCCTAATGCCTAGATGGTCATGGCCATTAAGGGTGAAATACTCAAACTTAGGGATTTTTCCATTTTCCTTATTGCTCAAGATGTAACCAAAATCCATTCTAGTGCTTTCTTAAATAATTGGCTCCATAAAAAGTGGAGTAAAAAGTTAGAATTTTATTTTTCATATCTAAGAATTATTCAAAAGGGTCATTTCCTTATATATTCATAGATACTAATTCATAGAAGCATATAATAGACAAGCAGTCTTGGAGGATAGGTCCCTCCAACTTCAAAGCCATGTTGTGGTCTCCTCAAGTCATCAATACATAAATCTTGGCACTTTCATCCCCATGATAGATTTCTATTTGTACTTTCACCCATTTCTATGATGACTTATTCTATAGGACCTAGATCCCCTTGTGAAAGTGCTAAAAATTTCACAAAAAAATTACCATTCTCCCTCGTGCGAATTCTAGAATTCTCATTTCTATTGATGTTGAAAATGAGTTAACAAAGTGAATTATATTTGAACTCCATGGTCACAACTAATCTTTCTCTATATCCTTTCTTGGAGGTTTAAATGCATTTTTTCTATGTGGAAAAGAGTGCCATTTGAGTTCAAAGATTTCCCTCTAGTCAATAGGAAGTTCCCATCTCTCCCAAGATTGAATCCTCTTCTACGCAAAATATCAACGCAACCATCTCAATAGGGGAAACCTATCATTGGTCTCTATCAAGAATCTATTCCTTCTCTCAATGTCACTCCACATTTCATTTTTTAGAAGCTTAACGCCTCCCTAGATGCTCTATAAGCGATATTCAAAAATCCATAATCTTGCTTCCTCATCATCTAGAGATCTCTCCCTTCTGAACTTTCTCTTGAGACCTAGTGAGATTGATTCGTAGGTGTAGGTTGTGCATGGTGGACATTGTTCTTGTCAAAGGCTAGGGTTTCTTCAAGTTGGTTTAATGGGGAAATGAGGCTTCCCATCTTCTTAGATTTGATCTGTTAATATGGAGATGGCTGAACCTTCTTTGTTGGTGCGAATTGGAGCCAACAACCAAGATGATAATCTTACATCTATGGCCAATGTTGCTTTGTCCAAGGACATGATCTATATCAAAAAGGTGAATGAGTGTCTAATGAGATTAAAAGATAAACCAATTTTGGTCACTCAACCTAAGCATATTTGAACAAACATTGAATACTAGAGTAAGCATGCACTCATTTGTGAGTTTTGGGATCTCTTACTTTCTCTTCTAGTGTTGAAATCACGGGCACATCAGATTTGGAATCCAGAGGGGGACATGGAGATTCTCCTAGCTGCTAATAACTATTTGTTGGTGAATATTTCAAATGTGATAGATAGGAATAAGGTATTTGAAGTTGGTCCTTATTTGCCAGTTGCGTGAGTCTTTTTTGGGATGGATTTCTCTAATGTAAAAGCCTTCTGGCTAATTAAAATGGAAGAGTTACGTCGTCAATAACTGGAATTTGAATAGCAAATGTTTTACCCAAAAAAATCTTTCAAGGGCGAAAGTTTTCTACTACATTTTTTGAGTTTATATCATTCAATAATGTACTACATCCAATCTCACTCTTCATCCACAACCTCTTTTCTCAAATTGATTCTCTGCAATTGAAACATATGAACACACTACTTGCTATTGTCCTCCTTATACTGTTTATGGTCTTTCATGTCTCCACTCGATATAGCATAGATAATTTTTATGAATGAAGCATAGAAACATATTTTTGAATCTCTATTTTGTAGGTGGCTAAAAAGTATAACACAATAAAAACCAAAAGATAGAGAAGCAACCTATCTAATAAATATTTGTGTAGAAACAACCTATTGAAAGAAAAAACCCATTCAAAGTAATATGTAAAATGTAACCATAATAGTTTACAAATTCAATGTAAGAAGCATTCTGATTCTCAAGAAAAGAATTAATGTATTTGTTTTTATCCATTATCCTTGTTAGTTGCAAATCTCAAAGTAGGTAGGAATGTAGCCTTAAAAGAGTGTGGGCATGCCACCATGAGATACCAGAATTTGTGTTTTACCTACACAAAGGGAGGTAAACATGTTCCAATGCTAAATTAACATTTACCATTCTCAACTTAAGTCAAACAACAATATTTTTTTCATTAATGAGTGGGGAAATAATTACATTTATTGAGCCTATATTCAGTGAAGATTGCTAGTTTGTACATTGGAATTGTATCTCTGAGGCTATTAGAGCCTTTTGTTACTTCCAAAGTGGTTTCCTAGAAAATGTTTGCATTTGTTGTTTATTTCGAACATACATAAATGATTAGAAAGATATTTAGTGGAAAGTTGTTTAAATATTTGTTGTACAATCCTATTTTGGCTAAAGAACTATGTACCTATCAAGTATTCAAGGATTCCTTTTAATGCCAATTCAAAAATGTTTGCAGAAAATGTCTTTAACTTATATTGATTATGAAGAGAAAAAATTGTTAGAAACAAGTTTTGTCTAAAAGAATGTCTACGTATAACATTGTCAAGTATAAAGTTGTCAGAGATTTTTTTTAATGCAATGTCGGTGTAAAAGTAACTACTTTTAATGAAAGGAAAATTACTTACATTATTTTTTTTGAAGTCATGGTTGACTGCAGCAAAGTCCCATGCCCTAGTTAGTTGGCACTATTCCATGACAATTGTTGTAGGCACCTGTCTTCCATTTTTCTAAGAATGGTGTAGGGGTTATTCTAAATCTTTATGTATCTATCAAATGAGAAAGTTAGGTCGATGTGGAGTCCACTCAGTGACCTCACTCGTGATATGGTTGTGAACATTAGGCTTTGATGTTTTTATTTTTTCAATATCAATTGTTGCTTTGTGGAGTGTAAGACCTTGGAATTTATGAATTGTAATTGCACATGGCATTGTGATTTTTTATATTGGAACACATTTTGGTTTTTGTGCATCCCATGGTGGACCACTATAGTTGTCAATGCTTGCTACAATGTACATGGGAATGTTTGGTGGCTTGCAGTTTGGGTTGTGCATGATTTCTATTATGGTCCCAAGTGCTCCATTAACAAGTCCTACTTGTGTCCAAATGTTTACTATAAGCATCATGTGTTGGCCCTTGCATAAGAGTACTTTTTAAAAAGTTGGCCTTATCAATCTGAGCATTTTGACTCTTGTGGATGTTCACGGTAGTGGTTAAAGAAACTAGATGGTTTAGTTACTTTAACATTCTTTTGTTATCTAGGTCCACAATATTGTTCATTAAAAATATATGGATAAGATCATTGAATTCTTTGTTTTCTTCAAGTGGAAGTCATTGTTTAGATCTTGTCATAAGTAGTTCCCAATCATTATGTGTGGGTTCTACATTGCATATATTGGTCAATTCCTATTTGAACTATAGTTCTATAGGTCCTTCACCTTGTTGTTGAAATATGGTTTGTAATGTTACAACAATTGTGAATTGACTTTAGATTGCAAGAGCATCTAAGTGGGTAGCGTATAGGGGCCTGTCTAATACTAGAGGCAATTATGCAAGGTCTCCAATTGGGTTATGGATCTTACTCCAAAGTGTGTAGACTGGTGATTAGGAAATACCTCACATAATCTGATGTTGATCTTTAGTAGTAATTTGGGTCCAGTGAAGCTCATTTCATCTATAAGGATGTACTTGATATAATTCATGTCTTCTTGAAATGTGGTGAGTGCTTTCCCATTTAGTGGATGCATCTCTTTGATTGAGATTTTGAGTGTTGAATGTATTGTTGTTGTATTTATGTCAAACACAACTACTCTTGTTGGTGCTAGTATGAGAATTTGGCACACTTGTTGTCTGGCATTCATGTCAAGTGCATGTATCTATTTGATTAGGTGATATTTTTTAGTTCCTACTGTACATTGGATTATCATTCTTAGTGGATTGAGATTGAGACATTTGCTATGATCTTTTATGATCTCAAGGGCATTCTCTTGGTTGGATTATAATGTATAGTTGGGAGCATTATACTGATCGGCTCCATTTGTGAGGCAGTGGAATATTTTGTTGGTACTTATGAAATTAGTTACAAATTCATGTAACAGTTGTGGTACACCATGTTTGTCCCACATGTAGTTCTTATGAAATTCTCACCTTCCTAGCATTTGGATATCATCCAAATCAGTGTAATTGGTATGGCCCATGCGCAATAGCAATTCCCATCCTTGCATTTCTACATCCTCTGGTGAAATTGTCCCATTTTCACTGTCTTCTTGCTCTATTTTGTCAGTGGTATTTTCCATGGTATGAATTACATGCCAACCATATAGCCATTCGAATTCAGTTGGTTCCAATTGGCTACAATTGCATCTTGTGTGAGACCTATATTAGTTTCAAAATTTTGGAAGTGCTTGTACAATAATAATTCACTCCAACAAAAAGTTTGGAAGTGTTCAGAGCTTTCATTTGGAATGTTGTAGAATTAGGGATATACATTAACAATAGCTTAGACTTTACACTCTTTCCATTTGTTTCCTTGTTTCCATGATGCATAGGTGAATGATCGGGCTGATTCAAGCAATGATATTGTTTCCATTTCCGATGGCCTATTCATATATGTTTGTAAGTAGTTTTTTTGTAGATGTGTTTCACTTGCTACACTAGTAAGGCGGTGTAGAAACTTTCAGCCTACATGCAAATTGGAAAAAGGTCTATGGCATACAACTAGTGGCAATTTTTATAACATATGACAAGTTTCTTGGGCACTTAAATATCTCGTGTTACTTTAGATATAATCATTCAGGAGCTCGATCTCTATATTAGATAATTAGTAACATCAACTTGCAGTCCACTGTCCCAATAATAAGAAACATGTAGAATGTAAAATATTAACAATAAAAAATCTCAAAAGATATGCACACAATTATGACACTAGGATTTAACATGGAAGCCTAATTTGGGAAAATCCACTAGTAACATAAAACCTAAGTTGGGAAAAACTACTAGTAACATGTCACCAGTTTTTCACTCTTATGAAGTGAGCTCTATTAGGAGCCAATCCTATTAAAGGTTACAAAACACATTGTTAAATGTGACCTTGTTAAAGGATTTAATCGCCTTGTTAGGAGTGGCCTTGTTAGAGGACTTTGGAACATTTCATTAGAATTTCTTCTTGATTGGATTTACATATGAATTTTAGGTCAACCTTGATTAAAGGATTTCAATATTGATACAATGGTTAGAAGTTAACAGTAGGTTGATATGTCAAATAAAACTCACTTTGCAAATACAGATCAAAATTCAGTTCATATGTTGATCCACTAACTGACCTCCATGTTCATCTATGTCTCTAATCTTCTTAGCAACCTTTCAAGAAATCACTATTCACCTTTTCACAACTATTTTCAGCCTTGTGAATAAGTTTGCCAATCAATAACATCAACAACTACAACAACCATAGTACAAGTAAGAGAATTAAGACAATGACTACAAGTAAGCCTTAATGGTCTTGAACAACTATCAGAAGGAAGTGTGAACTTTGAGGAAGTTGATGTTTCTATTGAAGATTTATTGATAAAAAAGAATGAATTACTTGAAGCTCATATCAACCAAATTGAGACGGAACAAGAGGGTCAAGCCCTGAGAATGATAAAATTGTTGGAAAAGATGAGATCTGCTGAAAGTATTGAACAAAAAATTGAATATGAAAAGAGAAAATTTGAAGAAAAAATCAAAGATAATGATTCACTCTTGCAAAAACAACGAAAAGAGATACAAGAAAAAAATAAAATGTTAGAAGGGATAGGTGATGGAAACCTACAACTATAAGTAGAAAATCAGAAATTAAGGAAAGAAAAAGAAGAGTTGAAGAATAATCTAATAGTTGAAAAGGAAATTAATAAGAGATTCAAAAAGTTTGAACAATTTCTTCCAAATATCAGTCATAATCTCTCATCTTTTAATAGCATAAGGGTGTTTCACTGTATTATGGTTATACTATCTAATCATAATAAAAATAGTTTTGGTGTCCTCATCTTTGAGAAAATAGGTGTGAAGGGAAAATCCTTTGGATTTGGTCTATGGGTCTTTATCTTGGTCCATCATGAATGTAGAGGCAAAGCTTGGGGATCTACCTCTCTTTCTTTTGGGGGATGGTACTTCATCTTCACAAACTTCCTCAATTCCCACTAACTTATTTGTTTGCTCACTCCTGCATTTAGCTTTCCTTGACTTATTTTTTTCATTGAATATGATTGTTACTCCTTCCTCCTCTTTGTTGATGGGTTTTGGGATATCTAATTCATTCTCACAAAGTCAACACTACTAGGAGCTTCTTTCTCCCTAGGGCCTACAATTTTGATAATGGAAGAAAACCTTTGAGAAGGGGTAGTGGGTTTAGAGAATGGGGGGGAGAAATGGAGGGAGATAGGAATAACAACAAGATTAAAGTTGTTGAGTTTATCTCCATGTTAGTAGGACCTCTTAGTGGCTCTAATTCGTCATTGTCTATGTTGCTAGGTTTGATGATCTCTACATCGATACCAAAAGAAGCATTATTATTTCCTCAATAGAAGAGTTGGTGTCATTTGGGTTAACCTGCTCCTTAGGGTAACATCACACTATGGCGTCAATTTCTTCCATTGGTGGAATAGTTGGGGCGATCAAAGAGAAATTTTGGAATCTATGACTAAAATTTTTCTTTTTCTTCCCAAGGACTATCTATTGGGTATTTAGGGTTCTATGGCTAGATTCAGAGGATGATCAAAATAGGTCAAGATTGACTTCACTAGCTCTCAAGAGAAAGTTCAAAAGGGAGAGATCTCTAGACTATGGGGAAGTATGCTTCAATGGAGTTTTGAATATCACTTATAGAGCATCTAGGGAGGTGTTAAGTTTCTCATAAATAAAATGTGGAGTGACATTGAGAGAAGTTGGAATTGATTCTTGATAGAGACTAGTAATAGGTTCCCCCTGTTGAGATGCTTGTGTTGATATTTTGGGTAGAAGAGGATTTAATCTTGGGAGAGATGGGAACTTCCTCTTGACTAGAGGGTAGTCTTTTCTCAAATGGCCATATTCCCCACATAAAAAGAATGCATTTAAACCTCTTAGAAAGGAGATAGAGAAAGATTAGTTGTGACCATAGATTTCAAATATAATTCCCTTTGGTAAATCCTTTTCAATATCAATAGAAATGAGAATTCTAGAATCTGCATGAGAGAGAAGGGTATTTTTTTTTTCAAATTTTAGGACTTTTCCAAGGGCTCTAGGGCCTATAGGATAAGATTCCATAGAAAAGGGTGAGAATACAAATAGCAATCTAGCATGGGGATGGAAGTGCCAAGAATTATGTTTTGATGACTTCAAGAGACCACATGGCTTTGAAGCTGGAGGAACATATTCTCCAAAACTACTTGTCTATTATTTGCTTCTATGAATTAGGATCTATGAAAAATATAAGGAAGCAACCCTTTTGAATAATTCTTAGATATGAAAAATAAAACCCTAACATTTAACTCCATTTGTTATGGAACCAATTATTTAAGAAATCACTAGCAAGGATTTTGGGGCGTTCACAGAAGTGGGAATCATTGGGCTTAAGAAAACTTGACTCAACTAATGTATACACCATCATCTTAACCTTCTCTTGATTAGTCTACCTTCCACTCTTGGATGGCTTCTCTTAGGGACCTTTTTTAAAAGTCTTCTACTACAATCCTAGCATGGGCGAAGCTTTGGTACCTTTCATAGTATCTGTCATCCCCTTATGAGGTAGGATCAATCATAGTCATCTAATTAGCTTGTTGCTCTTCTAGTGGTTAAACTAGATCCCTTGTATCCTCATCTTGGGCCCCTTGGTGAGCCCCACCCTTAGAGGCTAGTTTAAATGGAATGACTTCCTCTTAAGCCAATTCATTAAACTTGTTAAAAGTGTCATCATTCTATCTATCCATCCAAGTTCTATTCTTCCCTTTATCCTTATTACAAGACTTCACTAGGGCAAATCCCTCGTTTGCAAGTCCATCAATAAGAGGGGCCTTACTCTTATCTTCCTTTGAAGTAGATGCATAAGAGCTTGATAATGGAGAAGATTTATTTCTAATGCATCTATGTTGTAAGTGCCCATATTCATGATAGATGTTGCATCTAAATGACAAGGTTTCATAGTCCAATTGTTGAATCTATGAGGTAAAGCTCAAAAAAAATTCTATAGAGTATGGCAACAGATTATTTAGATTTACCTCAACACAAATATGAGCATAAGAGATTACCTTATGGTCTTGTGTCTTCATAGCTAGTTTCCCAATTAGTAGCAAAATACAGTGAAGATTATCCTCTATCAATAATTTCAATGGAAGCATTGGTAGGCGAACTCACACCAGTACACAAGAGGGGATCTCCTCTGCAGAGTAAAACCCAATGTGCCAAGGCTTGATGAAGAAGCCCAGATGGTTAAATAAATAAGGACTACCTTCAATAAACTTATTCATATCTATCATATTTGAAAAATCACCAAGAAATAGTTGTTAGCAACTAGGAGAATCCCCATGTCCCCCTTCAGATTCCAAATCTGATGGGCCCATGATTCCAACACCGGAAGAGAAAGTTGGAGGTCCAATGACTTACAAATGAGTGCACGCTTGCACCAGTATTCAATGTCTTTTGTAATATGCTCAGGTTGAATGACCAAAATTGGTTGATCTTCCAATCTCTCGAAACACCCATTCACATTTTTGATATAGATCATGCCCTTGGACAAAGCAATATCAACCCCAGATGGAATATTATCATCATGGCCCTTAGCTCCAATTTGCACCAACAGAGAAGGTTCAACCATCTCCATATCAGTAGATTAAATTTAAGAAGAGGGGAAGCCTCATTTCCCCATTAAACCAACTTGAAGAAACCCTATCCTTCAACACGAACAATGTCCACCATGCACAATATACACCCATGAATCAAACCCACCAAGCTTGGCCCCAGCTGACACATAACCCTACAATCCCCGCACATGACCCCAAAACACTCCCATAGTCTCCACATGCACCCTAACCACCGAACATAGCCAAACAAGCAGTGCAAACCCATCAACAGAGAACATCAAGGAGAAATGCGGGTTAAGGCATGCTCATCGCAACCTCGCCCAAATGCAGAGCACATAACCCATCTTCTCTCCCCCTTATAACTTAATATCAATATTTTAAATCTATAATAAACAATTCAAGATCATAATATTTTATACATGCAGAAAATAATTTACAATCATAATAATGGCATATATTCATTAATTTAATTTGAAATCAAAAGTCAAATAAGATAGAGGAACCATCGTGTTAGTATCTCTACAAAACTTATATATAAGTTTAATCCAAATTTATATGAATCTATTTATTTAGTCCTTTGAAAAATGATATATCTTGTCTTACTTATATTTTAAAAATATAATATGCTAATGTAAGAGAAGTAAACTACAATAAATTGAGTTAAGCAATTCTAATGATACGTTTTTAAAATATTTAGCATGTAAAAAATATTTTTATAAAATTTGAATTTAGATTGTCAAATTAATTTTATAGAATGATATTTATATGTACTTATAATTTATTTTGATTTGTACTACAAATATCTTATACATTATTTCTTATAATATTTTTTATTTAAATAAAACACACTTTAAAATACATTTTTATATAATATGAATTTAAATTGTCATATTAATTTTATAGAATCATATTTATATATACAGTTTATTTTGAATTATTTTGTAAGTATCTTATACATTATTTATTTATAAAAGAATTCATGTTATAAAAATATGTTAAAATTGTATTCAATAGTATCATGTCATCTAAAATCTGTTGATCAAGATCAGTTGATTTTTTAAAACCTCAACGAAAACCAAATAATTGTTAATAATTCGGTTCAAATAACAGCATCTAATTAAAAGCATCAATACATGTTTCATTCAGCACAGAATGGAGAAGTTATTCAGTCAATATCTTGAATTTGAATAACAAATGGTTTACCGAAAAAATTCAAGGGCAAAGATTTTCCACTACATTGTTTCGTCTACAATACGCCATATGACTTTGAACGTGTCGTTATTGAAGAAAGTTATGGTTCCTCCTATAAATTGGCCACAACAATATACTAGGATCCCATCTCACTCTTCATCCACAACCTCATTTGTGATATTTTTCTCTGCAATTGGTTTAGTAAACAATACCGTACTTCTTGCTGTGCTCCTTCTTGTGTTTATGGTCCTTCATGTCTCCGCTCGATATAATCTCCCAACTCCTGATCCAAACATGGAACAGTTAGGCAGTTTAAAGGCAGACTGTGGTCACATTACGTGTCCTCCACACATTAAAGGCAGATTGTGGTCAAACACTGTTTCAAATAATGTTGTGGAACAAACTAGGAGGTTCAAAGGCAGATTGTGGTAACATTCCATGTCCTCCACTGACAAGGAAAAAGGTGGTTTCTTCAAATAAGAAGACTGTATCACCGCAGTTAGGCAGTTTAAAGGATGACTGTCGTAGCATTCCATGTCCTCCATCAACTGGTACAAAGGTTATTTCCTCAACTAAGAAGACTGTATTGCCAAGGTTCAGTGTAAATGATGTGCTAATTACAAATATGGAGCAGCTAGGAGGCTCAAACGCCGACTGTGGTAGCATTCCATGTGATTCTAAGATTCTGCAAAAGGGCGTCTACTAAAACTTGTAGAGACAGCTTCCTCTTCTACAACTCCATGCTCTTGTCACGCCATGCAAATAAAACCTATTCTTTTGATTTGATTCATTCACTGGATTAGAATACATGTGTAATTCTTTCATTTTTCAAAATAAGAGAATTGTGGATTGATCAATATGCTTAAGTATCCCAAGAAGAATAGCTAGACCAGGAGTAAACAAATGAACCAAGAAAACATCATACAAGTTATGTTATGGAATATTTATAATAGTATAGGGTTGAGGAATACTATAAAACATTATGTCTTTCATATACTAAAGTTTCATTCCTAGACTAAAAGTTTTAAATAATCAAAATGAACTTATTTTTTCGAACTTCAATTTTGTCTCACTGTGTGATGTTTAAAGGTAGTCCTATAAAACATTTATGCGACACTGTCAAGACGTAAATAATATTTATGCGACTCATTCATCTTTCATCTTTGAACTACTACCCATATATAACAAATCATCAACATACAAACTCACAATGAGAATTGTTGTGATGTGGAGCCTAATTAGACTTAGAGGTTTATTTGGCATGGTTTTCTCCCAATATTATTTCTATGAGGGTTTGGAGGAAATGCCCCCAAGATGGGGTCAAGGGGCAGTGCCCCTACGGGGTCCTAGGGTAGTGCCTAAGGTGCACTCATTGTCGTAGTATAGGGTGCGGTTGAGGGCCAATGCCCCCATAGGTGTTTTCCAAAGCCAAAAATTCCCTTATATTGTAAAAGGCATCGGCTACTATTTTTCCTATTGGATGACATATTCTACCCCTAATTTTGTAAGCAGCAAAAGTTTGTATAAAAGAGGCTTAGGGTTAGGGATTTTCATAATGTGTGATGCAAAAATTGGTTTTTGAGGCGATATTGAGCTCTAAGGGATTATAGATTGTAATCAGGTTGTAATCACTGGATAATAACAATATTGCACTTGTTGTTGGTGGATGTAGCCCAAGGATTGGGTGAACCATGTTAAATCTTGGCGTCTTGTGTTCTCTTATGTGCAATCTATTATTTTCTAATATTGGTTATAATTGCATGTAATTTTTATTTTGTCTAAGGTTAATCCTAATAAGAATATCATTACCTTCTTTTTTTTAGTAAATGGTAGGTTCACTCTTACTTCTTTGGAAGCCATTCTACTGAAAATATCCATCAATTCTTGTATACAATTCACGTGGTGCTATCTTGAGGCCATACAAAGCTTTCTTCAACTTGTAGACATGATCTTCTTTGCCTGGAATCTCAAAATTTTTTGGTTCTCCCACATATACCTCTTCTCCTAAGTACCCATATAAGAAGGAACTTTTCACATTCATATGATTCATACTCCATTTATTTTGAGCTACAAGAGAGATTATCATTCTAGTAGTTTCTTGTCTTGCTAATGGTGCAAAATTTTCTTCATAATCAATGCCATACCTTTTGAGTGAAACCTTTAGCGACCAATCTTGCCTTGTATCTTTCAACACTCCCATCACTATTATACTTGGTCTTTTAGACCCATTTTGTGTCAATAATCTTCTTCTCATGTGGAAGCTTTACAAGCTCCCATGTCTTATTCCTATGAATGAAATCCATATCTTCATTCATTGCTTGCATCCAAACCTCATTAGCACATGCATCTTGAAAACATGATGGCTCAAAATCAGCTTTAGCAAATAATGCAAAATTTTCCGTCTCACCTATTGGATTCTCTTCATGTTCTTGATTTTGACACCTATCATAGATATCACTTAATCTTCTTACATTTCTTGGAGGGCTTGATGATGGACTTGCTCTTGAAATTTGTGAGGGGTTACTTCGTGGGCTTGGTGATCTTGAAATAGATCCATTAACTGGCTGCTCATTGTCATTATCAACAATACTATCATCATTCAAAACTAATTTTGGCTTTTCAAAATGGCCTTTTTGATGAACATAAACTCCCCCTTCAACAAAAAATATATCTCTTGAAACAATAATATTATTACTAATAAGATTGAATAATTTGTAAGCTTTTCTTTCCTTACTTGAACCCATAAAAATGCATGATTCACTTTTAGCATCTAGCTTTCGCATATTCTGATAAGGAATATGAACATAAGCCATACAACCAAATTTTTTGAAATTATTTACATTAGGCCTTTTCTCATACCATGCTTCATATGGAGTTAACTTGTCTAGGACACTTGTAGGACTTTTGTTTAGAATGTAAACTATTGTAGCAACTAAATCAGCCCAATAAGAATTTCTCAAACCCTTGGTTTGTAACATACTCCTTGCCATTTCTACCACAATACTATTCTTTCTTTTAGCCACTCCACTTAGTTGAGGTGTCTATGCAGTTGTCAGTTATCTTTTGATCTCATTCATCTCACAAAAATTCTCAAAATATTTTGAGCAAAACTCTCCTCTATGATTTTCTCTCAAACATCTAATCATGTTCCCTTTGTCATTCTCTACACAAGCTTTAAACCTCTTGAATGCATCAAAGGATTCATCCTTAGTCTTTAAAAAATAAACCCAACACATGCATAAGTAATCATCAATAAAAGTAATCAAATATGATGACTTACCCAAGCTTTATTTTTCCATAGGACCACAAATATCTGAATGAATAAGCTAAAGTGGGTGTTGAGCTCTCCATGCATTACCTTTTGGAAATGATTCTCTTGCATGCTTCCCTTTTTCACATCCTTCACAAATCTATTTATGCTCTGCAACCTTAGGTAATCCAATAATCAATGCATTTGATGTTAGAATCTTCAACCTATTAAAATTCAAATGGCCATACTTGAGATGCCATAACCAACTTTTATCCTCATAAGCCATATTGACAAGTTGATTGTCATTTTCACCAAACTTCAAAGGAAACATCCTATTGTTTTTAATAGGAACAACTATAATCACCCTATTTCTCTAATTCTTATAATAGATAGTACATTTCATATTCTCAAATACCACTCTATAATTCTTCTCACATAGCTGCCCAACACTCAGTATATTGCACTTCAATTTGGGAGTATAATAAATATCTTGAACACTTTTTGTACCTTCCTTTGTCTGAACATCAATGGATCCACTAGCCACAACATCCATTGTATTGTTATTACCAATAGTAATATTGGATCTGTAACCATCATCAAAGCTTTGAAAAAGTTTCCTTGTTACCAGACATATGGTTAGAGAATCCAAAATCCAAATACGAATTATCATTCACATTACTCTCACCTTTACTATAACACAAAAATAAATTACCTGAGGAAGGAGCCTCATCTTGTTGGGCATAATTTTCTTTATTGTTACATAATTTCATCCTACACTCTCTCTCAAAGTGTCCATACTTATTTCAATGATATTATTGGATATTCCTTTTATCAAATTTGCCTCTACTTCTTCCTCCTTGAGCACCTCTTCTTCCTCTAGATCCTCTTGAAAAATGTTGATTTTGACCCCTTCTTGAGCCTTTTTTGTTCTTATTGCTGCTATTAGCACTATCATTCTTTGAAATTTTTAATTGGGAAGCAAAATCATTCACATTAATGCTCGTAGAAGTGTCCCTTATTCTATTCTCATGTGATATGAGAGATCCAACCAACTCATCATACTCCATGGTGGCTAAATTTTTTCTTTCTTCCATAATAATTGCTATAGTATTCCATCTTGGGGTTAGAGATCTTAATACCTCTTGTATTCCATGCTCTTGACTCATAGGTTCACCCAAAGTGGTCATTTTATGAATCACATCTTTTTCTCTCACACAGAATTCTACCTCATTCTTTGTTTCCTTCATCTTCAATTTCTCTTATTTTCTTTTCAAGGTTTGTAGCTTCACAACGTTGATTTGATCATTTCCATGGTAAGCATCTTTTAGAGTCTTCCAAACCTCTTTTGTTGTTTGTGCATCAGCAATTCTGGGAAACGAGCTCTTCTCAAGAGCCATCTGAATGTGAAACAATGTCATTGCATTCTTCATCCTAGCTTCTTTCTTCAATCTCCTATCATTAGGTTGGAGAGTATCCCAATTTATAGGCTCTACATATTTGGATTCAACGATCTCCCAATAATCTTTCCCAATGAAAAAAGCCTTCATCTTGATTGACCAATATTGGTAGTCGACTCCATCAAACTCTGGGATATGCAAATTTTTTGTCATGTTGTTGTCTTCCGAACACCTTCAACTTTGATACCAAATGTAGAATCTAAACACCTACACAATCAAATTTATAATAGCAAAGAAAATGAAAAAAACTAAATACACAATCCTTGGAATACAATCTCTATGAAGAAGAGTACTCTCTATTTTAGAGAAGAATAAAAAAAAAGACTTTTCTTATAACAACTTTTTCTAATGCAGCATACATAACTATATATCAAATTACATTGTTTTTAAATGCTTCCCCTAAAACCTAACATGAATAGACTTGGAGTTAAAAAAAATTTGATATAGAGAATGATAGCCTAAACTATAGGGAACACAATTTCTCCTTATTAAGACAATAGGCTTCTCCTATGGAGCAACACTCGAAATTAAATGCATTGACTGTCTCACACTGTCTCATGTATAGTCATTTGTCTCACAAGAAAATTATAATGGTGCCTTGTATGATTACAAATATCTATGAATTTTTACTTCTCTTGTAATTGTAGGATCGATATATTCCTTGAAGTAGGAAGTTGTAGGAGTCATATCCCATAGAAGGGGCTTTTACCTTTTCTTTCTTCATGACTAGTGACTACTTATTAAATTCCAAATCTGAGGTTTTGTAAAAGATCTCATGCCAAAACACAATAGAATGGAAAGGCATCAAGGAACCGTATGGTATAATGAACACATTTATGTACATTATATAGTGAGGTGAAAGTAAATGTTTCTTGAGGGTAGATAGTGATGCCATTTCTACAAGCAATTTTTTTTTCACATGTAGGTAAGTAATAAGGAAGGAAGCAGACTCAATAGTGTAATAGAATATTGGCTGTAATTTTTACAACTTTTTATTTTAAATATTGGCCATTTATACCGCACACTCATGTAGCCCAAATAGAAAAGGCGTAAAGTGTTATGGAAGTTTCTTCCATGACAAAGCAGATTGTGGAATGAGACATTTAATTCTTTCCATTATTATTATATTATTACTTTGATAAAACTTTTAACCATTTTTTCAACCGGCTGAGTCAAGATGTTTTTTTCAATTTTTTTTCATGGTATGTAGTTGATTTGGATTCCTATCTAGGCAGAAAAAAATGACTTTACCTTAGCTGCTTCTATTACTGACTCAACACCCCAATATGCATTTAACAATCAATTTATATGCCATGATGTACTCACAAAGTTCCAGCGGCAATTGTTATGTGGTCTTTCTTTGGCCTTTGCTCATCTGCTCAATCTTCCTAGATTTACTGTATCTTTCCCAACTCGAGAAAGCATCCATGTATAAATAAGTTTATAACACTGAAATATGTTGAATTTATGTAGTGGTCACATTTTAGTCATTTTCAATTATGCTCAATTGCATTGATATTTATGAAAAGTATGCAATTTTAGCCTTGTGTTTCCCACCATAAGAGATGTTTTTGTTGACTCCTCTGCTTTGCATGGTTAATTGTTGGTGCATAATTAAACTTGTCATCTTTAATGCAATGTAGCTGGGTTCAACTTTAACTTTGTTATCTAAGGTGTATGTGTTTACTCACTTTTTGCGCTAGAAATGTCATGACAATGGTAGTTTGTATTCAAATATCAAGGGATGTATGACGTGTTGATAATGGATCACAAACTCTTCATTGCCTTTTCTCAAGTCATCTACATTCTCAGGTTCAATTAATTCTACTTGAATTATTTTTTCCTGTAACTTCTACTTTCAGCTTAATATTTTCCCTTGCCTTAGACAATTTATTTGTTTTAGACTTTAACTATGTCTTCCTGATGTTTTTACTATAGAATATGTAATAGACTCATGAGGAGGAGATATGTATGAGCAGTATATTTCAAGAGGCAATATCTACAGTAAACATAGGGACATTTTAGGGCTTGAGCAAAGGAGAAAGGTATGTTGCCCATATGTGCATCCTTTTATGTTAGTCATTGTTTAATATTTTACTGTGAAGGTATTTTTGATTGCATGTTTTACACTCTTACCAATTACAAATCAAGTATGAGAATAAATGGAAGTTTTCCATGCCATATGGAAGTCTACCGACTACCTAAAAAATTTTAGAGATTAGCCCATTCAAATATTTATTTGACAATATGAATGAATGAAAGTTTCAATATTATTTATTTCATCTTTTAATTTTTTTAGAATTCTCATTATTCAAAACATTAGAACAAAGTCATATTAGATAAATATATTTAATTAATTAAATAAATGACAAGATAAAATAAATTACAAATCTTTCAATTTTTCATCCATTATAACTCTAATTTAAATGCTTGATGGATACATCATTTAGTAATTCTGGCATTCTAATAGATTAGATGGTTAGTTTAGTAAATTTGGGCAAATATATCATTACTCTAAGCTTTGACATTGGTGGGGTTGTTAGTTTAGTGGGAAGTTACTATTATTTTAAAATTTATTGCAATGAAATGATGTATTGAGTATTGAGTCATTTTATTTACATTCAACTAAAAAATGTCATAATAAAAACATGTAAAAAAATTCTCTTTTTTTTTTTCGCTCTATTTTAAATATATTTTGATTGACAGATTTAACTAGAGACTCAATGCGCCAATAGTATGCTACATTTAGAATTTAGAATTCGCAGAATTATTATGATTGAATTGTATAAATACAATATTTTATTTTAGACAAATAATATTATCTTAATTATTCTCAATTAAAGTTTACTTAAACTAGATATATAAAATAAAAATAAGTCTCTCGTAAAAGTTTGTTCGAAGATTAAATACAAATGTAATGTTTAATTATAAGTAAATAACATATAATTATGTTTTAGAGTTTACAATATTGCTAAATTCATAGGTTAGCATCACATTTGTTAATGCAAGGTTTATCCGTTATCAAGCTACTTTCATTTTTTTAATCTATTGTTCATTCTACTTTTTTTTTTATAATGTATACTGGTCAATTTGGTATTAGTTTTGCATGTTGCAAATAATCATAGTAAATAATTTTATCAATTTAGCTTAAATTTTATTGCCTTCTACATGTCAAAATTTTAATATTGATTATAAATATAACATACCTTTAAAAATACATTTCTAAATAAATAGATGAATAGTGAATTGCATAGTAATTTATTAATTTTAAATATTCTATAAAATTTGATAGGTTAAATTAGATTTCAAGTTTAGATGTCTATACTAGTTAGATTAAGATTGAAGATAGAAAACTTAGGCCAATAGTTATGGTTAGGGCCAAGTTGGGGTCAAGGTTTTGATTAGCATTATAGTTAGTTTAGTATTTGCATTTAAATATATGGTTGGGATAAGGTTTTGTCTTATGATTTGAGTTAGGATTTATTCTTTTATGTTAGATTAATTAATATAATTTTGGTTATGATTAACCATTATATTTTCATTACATTTAGCATCAAAGTTATGGTTATCATTTACAATTATGTTCTAAAAATGAATAGATGTTGATTGGGTATCCTTGTAGGCTTGTCATCATAAAACTGAAGGTTAGAAAGGTAGAATGTCTTTTTTTTCTCATGTGTTATGGACATTACAATAATCATATGTGATAATTTTATACCTTATTCATAAGACAAAACATTTATCTAAAAGTACTCATTTCAGTTCAATACTTATATATGGTATGAAAAAAATTACTTACTATTCAATTAATAAATATATTAGTGGCATTGTTCAGATGTGATTAGAAATAGAGATTATTTAGATATGGGTAAATGATGTTTCAATAGGAAGAAAGGTTGGTTAGGCATGTTGATCTTCATATCCTATTTTCAATAAGTTTTTTTAATTACAATATTTGATTATGTGGATTACAAGTAGCTCTCCCAAAAAAACTATTTTTACATTTTTTTTCTTTTTCATATATATATATATATATATATATATAATGTATATATTTATTGCACTCCATCAGCCCAAACTATTGTACAATTTGTATTCCATCATATATTTAACATTGCAAATATTTTATAGGTCATGGCACATAATCCACTTCAAGACCAGATTATAGATATATCAAATAACATGTCTAATATAAGTATTCCAGTTTCATAATTTGCCTCAAAAACTCATCCATCAACTATGAAGGGTATCCAAAAATAGAGATTGAGCATTATGCAAGTTCAATTAATCTAGCTTCTGAAATCAATATTCAACAACTAAAAGTAATATGTCAGAATACATGTGATGTCAAAGAAAGAGAAGTTTTGGCTATACACGATATGCTTGACAAAATTCATGCCCATTATGATATATTTACTAGATTCTATACTTTCTTCAAGGAAATGCATGCTGATGAATTTTATCATCAAGGCAATGCTCCACTCATTCGTCGTGCATTCCAGGACTACCTCAACCACATTTAGCTATATATTATGGATTTAATACCCTATGTAGCCTTGAAATAGATGTTGGACATTGTACAACTCATGACATAGTCTGGTTATTCACTTCTAAATGTTGTAATTTTTTTGATCTACTAGATGTTCCTATTTCTCTTCTTACATCTTCTATAAAATCTATGTGTACTCACTTCATAAAGAATGTATTTTGATTATTATATACTCTTCAGCAAGTGTGTCATAAATAATTGATTTCCAAAAATATTGAAAAAAATCATCCTCTGTCAAATGCTCTCTTTATATTTATACAGTCTCTTTCTACATTCTGACATTTTGGAACAAAACTTCACTACCTAATCAACCTAAATGAGTACACCCTATCAATATAGATGAATATGGCCGGTTGTTGCTACTTATTGTATTTAAATAAATTGTAATAATATTTTATATTATTTTGCATTTCTAAACTTTGAAAACTATAAACTAAATGTCACTCTTCATTTAATACTATAGTTTTTATCTAATACAAAATAGTATATTCAAATTTTCATATATATATATATATATATAGAATTATCATATTTGCAAGAAGTTACATTTTATCTTTTTCTCATTGTAAATTCTCCGTAATAAAGTTGATCTACTCAAACAAATACAAGCATTACTATTACTTATTAGATCATTCAAAATAATAATCTTTATACCTAATTTTTTTCGACCATTCAAATTAATTAGTCTATCCTTTTATTTTGTCATAATTCTTTGTTCTTTATGGTTGTTTTATAATTTGTTTCATTGAAGTCTTCATTTTTTTTAATAATTACAAAACTACATTAGTGATAAGTTAAAGTACATTTATTCCAAGAAAAATTTGGATATTTATTAACCATTTTTATTGATGGTATGACGATTTCTTTGCTTTTAGATTATTTCTTTACTAACAAATACTATTAAGCTAAATTATCATAGCCCAAGTTTCACAAATGTTTTTTCATTCATTTATATTATCTAACTTTGTTTTACCTCCTTTTGTATTGTAGGATTTACTATACCTATCATTTACAAGTTCTACATCATACTTTCATCTACTGGTTGCTTGAAGGTGCCTCTTTCTATCTTTTGCTATGCTTTTCCTTAAAAATTACGTTAGCCCAAAGAAATTACTTATTTATTATACCTATCTACACAAGGAATAATTTTCCAACAATTTTCAAACATGTTATTAAATATATGACAACCTATAATTTTTCTATTTCCTTTCCTTTCATTTTCTTCTACTTATACAATACTATTTCTTATGGTTTTGTGTTCAAACAAAAATCTTTTCCTTGCATTACGTCCTTTGTTTCCATGCTCTTTAATATATAATTTGTTTTTTCTTTCTATTCTAAACAATGCTTAACACCTCTCAACTAATAACATGTTCATTATGAAACCATTTAGTTATGGCTTTATCTCTCACAGAAGATGCTATTAAAATTTTTAACAGTGACAACTTAGACGTGCATCCATTTCTTCAAGTGTTTTTGCTTGCACCAATTGGTCATATAGCTCAATCAACAACTAGATACAAGTTAGAGCTCTCTGATAGGATCCACTTACAAAAAGCAACCTTGCCAAACAAGCATACTAGCCTTGTCACAATAGGACAAATTCAAAAGCGCATAATTATCCAACTTATTGCATATACTATTCATACTATTTGTTCATCAAGGTAAGCCACCTATTGTCTAAACTATCTTACAATAAATCATTTTTGTTGTTCCATGCAAGTAAAATCTATACTTAATATACATTTCTTCTCTTTTCTTTAGGTGGATTTTAGTTTCCAAATTATTGGTCTCCTCGGCGAAAAGTGCAATAATTGGTGACCCCCCACCTTGTACTTCAAAGAACCTAAGAAAATTCTAGAAAAGGAACAACCTTCTTTGAATACATTCACAAATGAAAAAGAATTTCCATCATCTATTCCATGTACTCCTCCAAAGTTGATGTTTGGATTGCATGCATCCCTAATGAAAAACCTCCCCCCACTACTACTTCTCCTATCCAAAGCTTGAATCCATTCCAACATTAGTGCATGATACAAGGTCTTGTTGCTACGAAGAAGGATATCAACCACTTTAAAAACAACAAAGGAAATGTGCACATGTTTAGTTTTGATATGAGAGATAAAGAAAGAAGTGAAGTTTGTTTCACTTGTTCAATGACTAGCCGAACTCCATTTCCAAATGATTCAACCTGGAAGTATTTATACGTTGTCTCATGGTACTATCTAGTTTGCAAACAAATTTTATAATAAGCTTAATATTGATATAGAAATCACACTGAATAATGATTGTAGGGTCAACCATTGTGAGGATGACCGCTTAATTCCAGCACTACATTTCTCATTTATAGACATTCTAGATATTTTGTCTCATAATGTTAATACTTCTCTAGATATTATTGGAATAGTTATATGTGTGGATCCTTTATCTACAATAAAACAAATAAATGATGCAACTAAAGTCCTTAGGCAGAGTCTCAAACTTATATCAACTACAAGAAATGTATCGTCTACAAAAGGTTATTGTTCTTTCCATAAAAAATGGCCACATTGCTGAATACAATGGTAAGGTGGTGAATACGTTGGCAACATCACAATTGTTCATCAATCTTGATATTGATAAGACAGAGCAACTACAATCTTGGTTTGCATCAAATGGCCTAGATATCCTCCTTCCCCAAAGAGAATTTGTAGGGCCGTCCACCATCTTAAAACAAAATACCATCTCATCTATTTACTTACTTTTCCAGAATGTAACTATAGATATGTACTTCAAGTAAAGATTGAAAACCCCACAGGTGGTTGTTGGGCAACAACTTTTGATGAGGTAGCAACTAAACTCATTTAGATGCCTGCAAAGGAACTATATATGCTACAATTTGACCATGACAATGAACATTCTATTGAGTTTGTCATTAAAAATCTACAGTACTATCAATTCCATTTTACCCTTTCAAACCACATAGAAACATACAATAATGAAACACATTTGAAATCAACTATTAATGATGTGACATAATTTGGTTTTACTGATGAAATTTACTTTTTGTTACAAGGTATTTCTTCATTTTGTCTTCTGAGTGATGCCTAACACCTCAATCCTACATACCTTTATATGTACCTCTTTACTTATTTCTTCCTCCATACATTATTTTTTTACTTCTTTTTGTACTATCTATGTATAGGGTTTCAAGGCCCCTTCAAAACTTGTTACATACACTAGAGATAGAGCTAACACTTTATTAATGATTATATTAAAGCATCAAATGTAGCTACTACTTCTCTTGCGTGCGCGCGCACACACACACACACATAGATATATATACATACGTACATATATATATATATATATGTGTGTGTGTGTGTGTGTGTGTGTGTGTGTGTTTATATATATATGTGTGTGTGTGTGTGTGTATATGTATGTATGTTTTTATATATATGTATATGTATATATGTATGTATGTTTATATATATATATATATATATAAACATACATACATATATACATATATATATATATATATATATATATATATATATAAACATACATACATATATAGATATATACATACATACATACATACATATATATATAGATATATATGTGTTTATATATATATATGTGTGTGTGTGTGTATATATGTATGTATGTTTATATATATATATGTATATATGTATGTATGTTTATATATATATATATATATATATATATATATATATATATATACATACATATATATATATAGAAACATACATACATATATACATACATACATACATACGTACATACATACATACATATACATATACATATACATATACATATACATATACATATACATATACATATACATATACATATACATATACATATACATATACATATGAGTCCTTTTTAAAAAATATTTAAACTTTTATGTCCACACACTTTGGAATACTTAATATTCATACTTCTTAAGTTTAACTTTATTATTTTTCTTTTTTTTCTAGCTTACAATTATATAACGTTGTATACAAACCAATTCATTCTACATTCACATAGATTACTACTATAACCTTTATGCTAATATTCTTAGTAAAAAATTTAGTCATTTTAATCAATAACTACACATGATTCATTGTAACATATTATACCTCGCTATGAAATTTACAACTAGTTTTTTTGCTACCATACATGCTCCTATAGTTGTATATTGTATTAAGGATCAAAGTTATTGATCATTTATATTGTATCTTTTATGGACTATAGAAAATGGGCTCAAATGTACACGATTCTGATGGACAACCAAACTTAACTAGCCCTGTTGATCTTCAATCATGTGAAAGAAGCTAGTTGTATTATGCTAGTCATAGAGCTGAGATTAGAATGTGACGTAGGATCCATCATGCATCTCCCTCCCATGCCTCTCTTGTTCATACACCCCAATCCTACTCCCATCCTTCCACTACCACCCCACATTAATTAGCCAATCTACTCATTCCAACACTACTTCCATCACAAAGACCTCCATGTCCACTTTCAAATGTGGAAACTTCTAAAAGCCTTTCACACTTCAATAGCCCCATTCAACTACATACACTTAAGAGAAGCCATTTGTATTATGCTCGTCATAGAGAGGAAATAAGTGCTCGCCAAAATCTCTAGTGGATGCAACCACTACAAGATACATCAAATTAGCCACATAGTTGTTTACAGAAGCTCTTCCAACCAACCTTGTCAGCTCTTCGTGTACCCCCATTCAAACACACCTTCCACAACATAGGGCACCCCATCCACTCCCACATACTAGTATGGATTACAATGTCTCATCTTCCTTTGTAGATGCAACTAAGTCATTTAGAACTAGGCTAGATGCATTGTCCAACTTACACACATGTCATATATGTAATGAGCACTACTCGGGTATGTTTGTGCATTCCTCACACAAAGGCATAGCTTGTAGAAGATGCATTGCTGAGAAAGGTCTTCATCATTTCTCACTTGCTAACAATATGGACGCATTTAATCAACCAAATGTTCCTAAAGTTCTCACCCAAGTGGAAGAGATGCTCTTTGCACATGTTAATCCAATCTTACAAGTAACACATACCCACGGCAGACAATACAAATATAGTGGTCATACAATAAGATTCCCTCAAGATATAAAACTCATTGCAAAAACATTGCCACATAGGCTTCAAGAATTGGATGTTTTAATAGTACGCAAGTTTAATTCACGTGGGAAGGCTTATGATTGTTATGTCAATAAAAGTCATGTCCACAATGCACTCCAATACAAAATCAAATATGACCCTTATTACAATGATGTGATAATCAATGAGACCACATTATCACTACTTCTAGATACTACTACTGACCTCTCTAAAATTCTTTTCTCATTTCATAGCAAACATGAAGAGCCACATTCAACCAACAATGACCTTGAAAGTGTACCAATTGACCACAAATAGTTCACACAATATTCTACCTCATTTATGGTTAGTCTACCAAACAAACAACGTGAGTTGCAAATCATTAAGGAATCATTGCACCTTGACCATTAAGCTACCACCAAACTCGATTGGCCCCACATAAGTTCAATGCCAATTAATAAGTACACCACCGAGGGATTATTTGACATGGCATTTCCAAATCTATTCCCAAATGGAATAGCACATCCCATGCAACCATGGGTAAGAGATGTACCACTTCACAAATATGTGCTACACTTTATGCACTATCATGACGATAGGTTTAGTCAACACCCATGATTTACATACTTCCTCCTTAACCTTATGATGCACCATCATAGCCAATCTCTAGCATCAGTGTTTATTAAACACAAAATTGAAGATAATATACCTTCCACTATAGAAAATCTTCACTCCCACTTAAAAAACCTGCCTGATTGTCAATTAGCTAAAGAACTAATTCATTTTGGATCCACCTTGCAAGGTACATGCTCATACTAGAATAAACATCACACAAATCTAACAAATTTGATTACCCAAATAGGTGCTCCCACATTTTTCTTCACTTTAAGTGCAACTGACACAAAATGGCCTAACCTACATGCTATCTTATCTCTAGACCTAGCATTTACCAACCTAAACAAAAAACATCACATACATAATGTCATTAGTAACCCCCATTCAACAATGTTATACCTATATCAACGTTTCACAATCTTTTGTGAAGAGGTCATCGAGAAACTAATGGGTGTAGTCAATTATTGATACCATTATGAGTGGAAAAATCATGGGTCTAATCATAGTCATGGGTTCATTTGGATAAAACATGCACCCAATATGAATACATTGGATTGGGGTAATCCAGACGAAGTTAAAAAGGCCAAATAATTTTTTGACCAATATTTCACTGCTTGGAACCCTCAAGCCAAATGTGATATTGAAAATGTTATTCATAGGGTTCCAACTGATGATTTATGCCTGCACAACACACGTGCAATATATGCTACTAATTTACACTTTAACTATGAATAATTGGTTAATCATGTTCAATGACACACCAAATGCATTGAGTAGACTTGCCTAAGAAAAAAAGGCCACCAACTAGAATGTAGGTATAAAGCCCCTTGGAGAGAATGTGATTAATCACAATTGATATGTGACAGCTCAGGTCACAAGTCATATGTGCCTGCACACAATGATGATAGGAATGACAATACATAACCCAAATATGCTCTTTATTTGGAGAGCAAACATTGATTGCCAACCTATCACCTCACGACTTCTTTTTCTCAAATACATTGCTAAATACGCTTCTAAAGAAAAGAAGAAATCCAAAAGTTGTGTAAATATGCTATCAAGGATATGTTTAGATGCTAATGAACAAGATAATATTGTCAAAGCATACCAAAAATTCATGGCCAAAATTGTTTCAGAACGTGATATCAGTGCACAAGAAACATGCCACATGTTACAAAAAGTCCCTCTTGTCATGCGTAATCGACATTTCATATTGCTTAATGTTGGAAAAAAAAAATTTATTGCATTAAACGAACTATAGATCGACATGAGATATAGTCTACCTACTTATAAACCTACATAAAGCACCCAACACACTTAGAGAAAATTTCACTTATTGATTCTGCTAGATAATATACATATTTAACCAATCATAAAGGGTGCAAATGGCATCCTAGAGATGACAAAGCAATTGCTCAAGTCTACCCAAAATTTTATATCATTCCACTTGAAGAATCTAACAATTTTGAACTATTTTTTTGGAGTGAGCTCCTTTTGTACAAACATTTTTTATCACTAACAATAGATACTGGTCATTCCAAAGAAGAAATCATTTCTGACTGGAAGGCCATGTCATTGCAAAAATACAATGTCTAGCATATTGATTGCAAAGACCAAATTGAAAATGACTTGGGAGAAGATAATGAAATTGAGGATGAGCCATCTCTACAAGACCCACCCTAATTACATGAGTGGGAACTTATTTCAAATGTGTCTCATTCCAATAATTTCAACTTTAATGAACTTGACTTGTTGGGAAAATGTGATTTTGACAAAGACCATGATTGGGAATGTCACAATGTTGCTTCACAATTGCACGAAGATGCAAACCAAATTTTTCATAGAACAAAGATATCTCAACAAGCTATTCACCCACCAACACATGAGTTCAATCACTAGTACAAGTTGTCGCCTAAACAACAATTGGCCCTTCAACAAATTTTAGACCATTCCATTGTGAATAGTTATATTGAACCTTTGTACATGCTCTTGCAAGGAACAACAGGAATAGGCAAGTCATATCTAATCAATTGCATATGCACATCTCTTCAAAATAATTCCCCATATGGCTTAACTCCTATCCTTGTTCTTGCACCAACTAGAATCGCTGCATTTAATATACATGCAACAACTATACATGCAGCCCTTAAGATACCAATTAGAGAAACGAAACCACTACAAGGACAAACGTTAACAACTTTCCAAGAAGAAATGAAAAAAATCAAATATATTTTGATCGATGAGATGAGTTTCATAGGCCCAAAATTGTTACTTAAAATTGACTTGATGTTACATCAGACGTTTCCCCATCGACGACACATTTATTTTGGGGGTCTATCTATAATTCTAATTGGGGTTTTTGCAAAGCCTCCTCTTGTTATGGACAAACCTATTTATGCAGCACATAGAATAGCTCAAAATCTTTGGCTGAAGTTTAATATCATTGTAACATTACAAACAATATTTAGACAAGATGGTGGTGACCCGACACAAATAATTTTTTTTCATGCACTACAAAACATGTTTAGTGTTGAACCATCTGAGGATGACTAGAAATTACTAATGATGTGTACAAACAAACACCTTCCACCAATTGAGCAAGTAAACTTCAACCAAGCAATACATTTTTTTTCCACAAATGAACTAGTTGTTATACATAATAAACAAAAACTCAAGCAACTAAATATACCTATTGCACTCTATGTAGCTATTAACACACAACGTAATAATGTTGAAACATATATAGATGACCAACTCTCATATGTAAATTCAAACATGTCATGCTTACCACAAACCTATGGATACAAGGTGGGCTTGTCAATGGATCCCTTGGTGAAGTTAAGGACATGGTATATGCCCCATCCTTTAAGCCTCCTTAGTTGCCAACATATGTTATTGTCATATTTGATACCTACAATGGGCCTCAATGGGATGTCAACAACACAAAACCATACCAATCCATCCAGTTACTCTAGGCAACCGTAGCCAACTACTACTAACCACTGCCTGGGCTATCACTATACACAAATCAAAAGGCCTAACACTAGAGTGGGCCACAATTGATATAGGTAAAACTGAAAGACAAGGCCTCACATTTATAGCCATCTCAAGGGTTAAATCCCTACAAGCCCTTCAAATTGAACCTGCCTTCTCTTTTGAGAGCTTTTGCAAAATGAAAAAAAATCCCTACAATATTATTAGAAAGAAAGAAGAAGCTCGATTGTTCTTGCTTTCACTTTGACATGGCACTATTTCGTATTTACTCCCTCCCTTCTATACACTTTTTCCTTTTTTTTCAATTACCTAAACTAAGAATTTCATTTGTTTGATGACATCTTTGTCTACTTCTCTTTTACAGGCTCACTAGTTGTAGCAGAGAAATGCCAAAACTCATTTTGAATTTTCATTTAGATGATATATTAATGTAATCCAATTAAATGCATTGCTCAAATTTTATGTGATATCCTACAAGTTATACCCATAAAAATACATTGTACTGTCAAATTTGGCACACTTACTTTTACTTACAAACAATGCTTCTATAAAAATATCATGAATGTTTCAAATAGCAATTTACAATTATATTATTAACTATTGCTTAGGTCCACAAATACATTTCTTGGTAAACATTTCTATCAAACATTATGCATGCTTCAAGTGACAATTTACAATCTTATTGTATACTACTCTTTTGCTTCTAAAATGCTATTGTTGTTATGCACTATTAGACCACCCTAAACATCATACTTTCTTGAAAAATAATGCTATATATATCATCAGAAAATTATGTTTAACCCTTTACTATGCTATGCAATTTCATACAATGATAATTTTCTTAAATTACGCTATTAGCTTATCCCTTGAACCTCTCACAGGTATAAGTGCTAGTTATATGAAATCAATTACTGAGTTGAATGATTGCATGCCATAATCAAGACTAGAGGAATCTAAAAAACTACTTTATTCAACTATGTTATCCTACCACAAATCATGCAATGACATGAGATTAAAACTACGCATGATTGCCTTTATTTTAGACTATTTGTGAACTAATAGAACTTGATGGTGGAACTTACGGCTGGAAAGAAAACGGTGGAATCCGTGGAACGTTTCGACATCAATCTTTAGTGCACATAAAATGGAAGAGTTACTTAGTCAATGACTAGAATTTGAATAACAAATGGTTTACCAAAAAAATATTTCAAGGGCGAAGGTTTTCTACTCCATTTTTTTGGTCTCCAATATGCAATATGAATTTGAATGCACCGATCGCTATTGAAGAAAATCATTTTGAGGTTATATCGTTCATCCTAAAAATTACTCGCAATAATGTTCTATTCATTCACAACCTCATTTCTCACTTTTTTCTCTGCAATTGATTTAGTAAACAATATCGTGCCCCAACAATGAGAAGTATGGTGCTCATGAATATAAACACACTGCTTTCTATGCTCCTCCTTATGTTTATGGTCCATGTCTTCGCTCGATATAACCGCCCAACTCCTGTAAAAAACTCCCTTCTCTTCTGATGCCATATAAATAAAACCCATTGTTTTGATTTCATTCATTCACTGGATTAGAATACAAATGTAATTCTTTTATTTTTCAAAATAGAGAGAATGTTGGTTGTGAAATATTTACAATAGTAGAAGCCCATGGTAATAAAATAAATAATTTATACGACATTGTCAAGATATACAGACTATTTTATTTATATTTATATTTTCTCTATAAATATTTTAAATTTAGTTTGAAATTTAATAGTTTTGACTTTTAAAATTTAATTTAGATGTGCAATTTTTAATTTTTATTAAATATTGAACAATTAGGTCTCTTTCAAAATTTGATGCTTCAATTTGGAGTGATGCAAGTTAGATAAGAAATGTTTTTAATTTAATTTCTTTTAAATAAATTTCTAAATTGTAGATTTCATCCACTTTATACTATTATGTATAATAAGCTTTATGTTTTATAATATATAATAGCTTTATGCTTGATAATATTACATTTGCATCTATTAGATCACATGGGTACACTCTTGCTGATTTACATTGTTAGATAAGGTATATTTATAATGTTAATTAAAGGGTTCAAAGTAGTATACAAAATCATGCAACTAACTTATACACAAATAATGTAGATATATCAATTATTTGATCATTAAATATATTTGAATACAAAAAGATACCACTAAGCTAGCTAAACATTTACCATGATAGTCAACTAGTTAGATTTTAGTTAGAAAGGATGTCTTTATTAGAGCTCAAGTTTCAAATTGTATAAAATGATACCACTATATATTTGACAATTTAAATTAGATTGTTATTTTAATTCTATAGATTGATACCACTATGTCTTGGTTGCTTAGTTTGATATGTTTATAATTTTGATATTCTTAGAATGATTTAGAATAACTAAGAGGGGGGTAAATCAGTTATTCTCAAGTTTAGACGTACCAATTAAACTTTTAAAAACTTCAAATACTTTAGATCTAAACATTCAAGAGCATAGTCTCCATATCAAATAATCAGTAACATCAACTTGTAGTCCACTATCCCAATAATAAAAATCTTGTGGAATGTAAAACATTAATAGTAAAAAATCTCAAAAGAAATCCACATAACACTAGGATTTAACATGAATTAACATGAAAATCCAATTTGGGAAAAATCACCAGTAACATATCATTCATTTTTCCATTTTTTTGGTCTCCAATATGCAATATGAATTTGAATGCACCGATTGCTATTGAAGAAAGTCATTTTGAGGTTATATCGTTCATCCTATAAATTACTTGCAATAATGTTCTTTTCATTCGCAACCTCATTTCTCACTTTTTTCTCTGCAATTGATTTAGTAAACAATATCGTGCCCCAACAATGTGAAGTATGGTGCTCATGAATATAAACACACTGCTTTCTGTGCTCCTCCTTATGTTTATGGTCCATGGTCTCCACTCGATATAACCTCCCAACTCTTGCAAACAACTCCCTCCTCTTCTGACGCCATATAAATAAAACCCATTCTTTTCATTTCATTCATTCACTGGATTAGAATTCAAATGTAATTCTTTCATTTTTCAAAATAGAGAGAACTGTTGGTTGATCAATATGCTTCAACATCCCTAGTGGAATAGTTAGATCAGGAGTATATAAATGAATTAGAAAAACATCATAAATGTTATGTTGTGAAATATTTACAATAGTAGAAGCCTATGGTAATAAAATAAATAATTTATGCGACATTGTGAAGATATACAAACTATTTTATTTATATTTATATTTTTTACATAAATATTTTAAATTTAGCTTGAAATTTAATAGTTTTGACTTTTAAAATTTAATTTAGATGTGCAATTTTTAATTTTTATTAAATATTGAACAATTAGGTCTCTTTCAAAATTTGATGCTTCAATTTGGAGTGATGCAAGTTAGATAAGAAATGTTTTTAATTTGATTTCTTTTAAATAAATTTCTAAATTGTAGATTTCATCCACTTTATACTATTATGTATAATAAGCTTTATGTTTTATAATATATAATAGCTTTATGTTTGATAATATTACATTTGCATCTATTAGATCATATGGGTACACTCTTGCTGATTTACATTGTTAGATAAGGTATATTTATAATGTTAATTAAAGGCTTCAAAGTAGTATACAAAACCATGCAACTAACTTTTACACAAATAATGTAGATATATCAATTATTTGATCATTAAATATATTTGAATAAAAAAAGATACCACTAAGCTAGCTAAACATTTACCATGATAGTCAACTAGTTAGATTTTAGTTAGAAATGCTGTCTTTATTAGAGCTCAAGTTTCAAATTGTATAAAATGATACCACTATATATTTGACAATTTAAATTAGATTGTTATTTTAATTCTATACGTTGATACCACTATGTATTGGTTGCTTAGTTTGGTATGTTTATAATGTTGATATTCTTAGAATGATTTAGAATAACTAAGAGGGGGGTAAATCAGTTATCCTCAAGTTCAGATGTACCAATTAAAATTTTAAAAACTTCAAATACTTTAGATCTAAACATTCGAGAGCTCAGTCTCCATATCAGATAATCAGTAACATCAACTTGTAGTCCACTATCCCAATAATAAAAATCTTCTAGACTGTAACACATTAATACTTAAAAATCTCAAAAGAAATCCACATAAGTATAACACTAGGATTTAACATGAAAATCCAATTTGGGAAAAATCACCAGTAACATATCATTCATTTTTCACTCTTATGAAGTGAGCTTTGTTAGGACCCAATCTTGTTAAATGTGACCATCTTAAAGGATTGTATCAGCCTTTTACGAGTGGCCTTGTTAGAGGACTTTAGAACATTCCATTAGAATGTCACCTTGATTAAATGATTTACATGACTATTAGGTCCACCTTGATTAAAGGATTTCAATACTGATGCAATGCTTAGAAAGTAATAGTAGGCTCATATGTAAAATAAAACTCATTTTCTAAATACAAATCATAATTCAGTTCATATGCTGATCCACTGATTGACCTCCATTGTCATTTATGTCTCTAATCTTCTTGGCAACCCTTCAACCAATCACTCTTCACCTTTTCACAACTCTTCTCAACCTCCTTCTTAACTTCGCCAATCAATAGCATCAACAACTACAACAACCACACTAAAAGTAAGAGAATTAAGAGAATGACTACAAGTAAGCCTTAATGATCTTGAACAACTATCTGAAGAAGTGTCAACTTTGAAAAAGTTGATGTTTCTATTGAAGATTGGTTGATAAAAAATAATGAATTACTTGAGGCTCATATCAACCAAATTAAGAAGGACCAAGAGGGTCAAGCCCTGAGAATGATAGAATTGTTGGAAAAGATGAGATCTATTGAAAGTACTATTTATAAATACTTGATATCTAATTCACTCTCACAAAGTCAACACTGCCAAGAGCTTCTCTCTCCCTAGGGCCTACAATTTTGATAATAGAAGCAAGCCTTTGAGAAGGGGTAGCAGGTTTAGAGAATGGGGGGAGAAGGGGAGGTAGACAAGAATAACAACAACATTAAAGTTGTTGAGTTTATCTTCAAGTTAGTAGGACCTCTTAATGGCTCTACTCCATCTAGGAATTAGGCCTACTTGAACACACATAGAGGTAGATAGATTCTTACCTGAATCTCATTCTTTGTTTATTCCTCCTCCATTGTCTCTTTTCCTTGCCTCAAACTTGGCTACATTTGGTAGTGAGGGTTCATTGTGTAGCGCTTTCTTAAAGGATTTGGTAGTTTTAATTTTATTTGGGTGCTTCTGCAAGTTCTTTTCCAATATACCCTATGAAATACCTCCTATAGTTTTCTCTCATATACAAAATGATATCCAATTTATCTATATTAAATGTGGTCAATAGGTGGCATAGATGGAGGATGGACCTCTACCACATGAAAGAACTCCTTTGTGTACTTTCCTTGGGATTCACACAGTCTCTAATCAATTTGTAGAGCCTTGCATCCTACTAAAACATATTATAATCGCCACACCTTGTAAATATGCATCGTACTAGATGATTTCCAGATGCCAATAATTACTTAGAGTCTAGTAAAATGTGGTGTTGGTGGCAAATAAAAGAAAAAAAAAATTATGGATCATGGGGAGAAATTGAAAAATGTCAATAGAAAAATCTAACGAACTAGAGGACCCTGGCATATTTTTATTGTAAATTTAATAGAATGCATTCATGGATATTGTCGTAGCATCATTAAATCAATCAGTAATTTTATTACTTTTTAAAAAATAAGTCTCATTTTTCTCTTTACTATTAAAGGTAACAAGTAATAAGAATAAAAATAATAAATTTTATATAAAACATTTAAATATCTATATATAAATGAATTTTAGAAAATGGGCAAAAAATTTTAAAATTCTCAAAATTTATTAGCTAATTAAAAAAACCCATTGTTGTGTTTTTTTTGGAAGTGTTGATCTAAGTAATACGCTCAAAGAGAATTTGTTAGGTGGGTTTATCATTTTTTAATGTCATAATTTGAGTTCAATCTTGAGACCTTCTAGTGAATATATCATACATTCTACAATTTTAAAATCACATCTTAGGAGGAGAAAAATGCATCACTCTCAAAGAAAGTATGTAATGTGAAGGGTTTTTCACAATATATATGAATTTTCAACACAGACGTTCCTTTTCACCTAGTAAGGATGGATTTTGAAAGGACTAAACTATGCTAAGAGCTCTTTCTATGTTATCAAAGTGATCTTGTAACATGCTCTGGAATGAGAAATAATATACTCATTATTGGTATTTTTTGGGGAGTTTTCAAATAATTCTATTGTTTTCTATGTAGTTTATTGGTATGATTTACTCTTATTTTATATTTTTACATGTTTTTTCTTTGGTATGAGTATATGAATATCTATTAAAAGTGCAAAATATAAATAAATATTAATTTTACATTAAATTGTATGATATCAAAAAAATTGAATACACTTTAAGTAATATTTATTTATGGTATAGATTGTGAAAATCTTATTAGGTTAATCAGTAGAAGATATAGTTTCTTGTGAAGGTTTTGTAGGGTTGATAATTTGAAGGTGTGTTATTAGTGATGATTATAAAAGTATTTGTAATAATTTACTGTATTGTGCATTATATTTGTATTCAATCATGTAATGAATTAATTAAAACTCAATTTTTTTTTTTACTCTATTTTATTTCGAAAAGGGCTAAAATATTATTCTATCAAAACAAATGTGATACAAAGAGCCCCATGCCAAATTTTTTTTGAAATAACCAAAAAGTAGTATACAAAACCATGCAACTAAATTAAAGGCTTCAAAGTAGTATACAAAACCATGCAACTAACTTATACACAAATAATGTAGATATATCAATTATTTGATCATTAAATATATTTGAATACAAAAAGATACCACTAAGCTAGCTAAACATTTACCATGATAGTCAACTAGTTAGATTTTAGTTAGAAATGATGTCTTTATTAGAGCTCAAGTTTCAAATTGTATAAAATGATACCACTATATATTTGACAATTTAAATTAGATTGTTATTTTAATTCTATACATTGATACCACTATGCATTGGTCGCTTAGTTTGGTATGTTTATAATGTTGATATTCTTAGAATGATTTAGAATAACTAAGAGGGGTGTAAATCAGTTATCCTCAAGTTTGGATGTACCAATTAAACTTTTAAAAACTTCAAATACTTTAGATCTAAACATTCGAGAGCTCAGTCTCCATATAGATAATTAGTAATATCAACTTGTAGTCCACTATCCCAACAATAAAAATCTTGTGGAATGTAAAACATTAATAGTAAAAAATCTCAAAAGAAATCCACATAAGTATAACACTAGGATTTAACATGAAAATCCAATTTGAGAAAAATCACCAGTAACATATTGTTCATTTTTCACTCTTACAAAGTGAGCTTGTTAGGACCCAATCCTATTAAATGTGACCATGTTAAAGGACTGTATCAGTTTTTTAGGAGTGGCCTTGTTAGAGGACTTTAGAACATTCTATTAGAATGTCACCTTGATTAAATGATTTACATGGCTATCAGGTCTACCTAGATTAAAGGATTTCAATACTAACGCAATGGTTAGAAAGTAATAGTAGGTTGATATGTAAAATAAAACTCATTTTCTAAATACAAATCATAATTTAGTTCATATGCTGATCCACTGACTAGCCTCCATTGTCATTTATGTCTCTAATCTTCTTGGCAACCCTTTAACCAATCACTCTTCACCTTTTCACAACTCTTCTCAACCTCCTTCTTAACTTGACCAATCAATAGCATCAACAACTACAACAACCACACTAAAAGTAAGAGAATTAAGAGAATGACTACAAGTAAGCCTTAATGATATTGAACAACTATCTGAAGGAAGTGTCAACTTTGAAAAAGTTGATGTTTCTATTGAAGATCAGTTGATAAAAGAAAATTAATTTCTTGAGGCTCATATCAACCAAATTAAGAAGGACCAAGAGGGTCAAGCCCTGAGAATGATAGAATTGTTGGAAAAGATGAGATCTATTGAAAGTACTATTTATAAATACTTGATATCTAATTCACTCTCACAAAGTCAACAGTGCCAGGAGCTTCTCTCTCCCTAGGGCCTACAATTTTGATAATAGAAGCAAGCCTTTGAGAAGGGGTAGCAGGTTTAGAGAATGGGGGGAGAAGGGGAGGGAGACAAGAATAACAACAACATTAAAGTTGTTGAGTTTATCTTCAAGTTAGTAGGACCTCTTAATGTCTCTACTCCATCCAGGAATTAGGCCTACTTGAACACACATAGAGGTAGATAGATTCTTACTTGAATCTCATTCTTTGTTTCTTCCTCCTCCATTCTCTCTTCTCCTAGCCTCAAACTTGGCTACATTTGGAAGTGAGGGCTCATTGTGTAGCACTTTCTTAAAGGATTTGGTAGTTTTAATTTTATTTGGGTGCTTCTACAAGTTCTTTTCTAATATACCCTATGAAATACCTCCTATAGTTTTCTCTCCTATACAAAATGATATCCAATTAATCTATATTAAATGTGGTCAATAGGTGGCATAGATGGAGGATGGACCTCTACCACATGGAAGAACTCCTTTGTGTACTTTCCTTGGGATTCACACAGTCTCTAATCAATTTGTAGAGCCTTGCATCCTACTAAAAAATATTATAATTTCTAGACCTTGTAAATATGCATCATACTAGATGATTTCTAGATGTCAATAAGTACTTAGAGTCTAGTAAAATGTGGTGTTGGTGGCAAATAAAAGAAAAACAAAATTATGGATCATGGGGAGAAATTGAAAAATGTCAATAGAAAAATCTAATGAACTAGAGGACCCTGGTATATTTTTATTGTAAATTTAATAGAATGCATTCATGGATATTGTTGTAGCATCATTAAATCAATCAGTAATTTTATTATTTAAAAAAAAAATAAGTCTCATTTTATTCTCTCTACTATTAAAGATAACATGCAATACGAATGAAAATAATAAATTTTATATAAAACATTTAAATATCTATATATAAATGAATTTAGAAAATGTGCAATTTTTTTTTAAATTCTCAAAATTTATTAGCAAATTAAAAAGACCAATTGTTGTGTTTTTTTTTTGGAAGTGTTGATCTAAGTAATACGTTCAAAGAGAATTTGTTAGGTGGGTTCATCATTTTTTAATGTCATAATTTGAATTCAATCTCGAGATCTTCTAGTGAATATATCACACATTCTACAATTTTAAAATCACATCTTAGGAGGAGACAAATTTGTCACTCTCAAAGAAAGTATGTAATGTGAAGGGTTTTTCACAATATATATGAATTTTCAACACAGACGTTCCTTTTCACCTAGTAAGGATGGATTTCGAAAGGACTAAAGTATGCTAAGAGCTCTTTCTATGTTATCAAAGTGATTTTGTAACATGCTTTGGAATGAGAAATAATATACTCATTATTGGTATTTTTTGGGGAGTTTTCAAATAATTCTATTGTTTTCTATGTAGTTTATTGGTATTATTTACTCTTATTTTATATTTTTACATGTATTTTATTTGGTATGAGTATATGAATATCTATTAAAAGTGCAAAATATAAATAAATATTAATTTTAGATTAAATTGAATGATATCAAAAAAATTGAATACACTTTAAGTAATATTTATCTATGTTATAGATTGTGAAAATCTTATTAGGTTAATCAGTAGAAGATATAGTTTCTTGTGAAGGTTTTATAGGGTTGATAATTTGATGGTGTGTTATTAGTGATGATAATAAAAGTATTTGTAATATTTTATTGTATTGTGCATTATATTTTTATTCAATCATGTAATGAATTAATTAAAACTTAATTTTTGTTTTTATTTTATTTTATTTCGAAAAGGGCTAAAATACTATTCTATCAAAAAATTTTTGATAAAAAGAGCTCCATGCCCAAGAAATCTAGAAATAACCAAAACTACTAAACCCTATTCTTTTCCACTAACTGCTCAAAAATCCAAAGATAATTAGCAAGAAGTGTATCTTTTCCTACAATATCCCAACAAACTCCATTCTTTGATGCCCATTTTTCCAAAACATCAACCACTCCATTCCATTCCCTAGGTACATGACAAAAAGAGATAAAATTCACATGTTTACACAAATACAAAATCTCTCTAACAACATAGGTTAATTGCTAGTTAACATCAGCCACACTCTAGTTATTTAAAATATCCACAATAATTTGAGAATCCAACTCACATATAATCCTCTTCCATCCCAAAGAACAACCCCTCTCAACAACTAACTTGATAGCAAGGGCTTCCATCAAATTATTAGCATACTCACCTTTATAGACAAAGAAAAGAAAGATAATTTCACCGTGCTTACCTTTGCCTATGCCCCCATTATTTTTTCTTCCTTTCCACACAAGGTGCTATTGGTATGTTAATTTTTAGGATACCCATAGGGGGAGGTTACCATCTCCAATCTCTACAAACCCTTCTCTTGACTGGATGAGATATCTGACCACCTGTGTTGTGCACTCCCTTATCCACTAGGCCCAAATTCCTCATAGTAATATAATCTACAGGGTCAATATTTTCAAACATAACACACCTGGCTTATATATTCTCCTAGAGCTGCTCAAAATCTTTTGCCATAGTTTAGAAACTCCCAAATTAGAGTTACAAAAAATCCTACAATTCCAATCTAGACAGAGATTCCATATAATGAAAGTAGGTCCAATAACCCAAGCCACTAGAAGGAGAGTAGTTTTCGTATGGGGTCTACCAAGGCTTTCCTAGAATTCAATAAGAGATGCAACATGGACACAACCATGATGCCACACCTCCCACTACTTGTGTCATATTTCTCTAGAGAAGGGGTAGAGAAAAAACATGTGTTATACACTCTCTTTTTCATGCATACAAAGGGAAAAAAGAGAAGGCCCTTGAAATCCTCTCTTTTGAAGGTTATCCAATTTAAGACATTTCTTTTGGGCAACCAACCATAAGAGAAAATTACACTTAGGCCAAGAAAATCTATTCCAAACCTTCTTCCACCAGGAAACTTCCACTATTCTATGTCATTGTCTATTAGATCTAACAAAGCATACTCTTGTGCAACACTAAACTTTCCTTTAGGACTCATATCCTTGTCTGTAGTAGAATTGTAGAGTGTGCTTATCACGATATTAGAAAACTCATCTTGAATCTCCTTGGAATCATCTGAAGGCTACTCATGTGGGTCTTTCTAGCAAGTCATATCCATTGATCCACACATTTTGACAGTCTTAAAATTTTCCACCTTAGTCGAGCTTGCATCTGTAAAAATATGTCAATCAAGTTGAAGATGTGGGTAACTAGGGAGAATAGGAGGATGACCATCCTAGGAATCCTGCCAAAAAAAAGCACACAATCCCCCATTACATATCCAAAACATGCCATCATTAATAAGATCAACTCCCTTTTTTAGTGTCCCAAATGAAAAAGCCTTTCCCAACCAAAGCTATTCTTGGGATATCCTGATAGTCAACTCCTGGGAAGTAATTTTGGAAGAGAATCTTGGCCGAATCCTAATCCTAATTATTGCACCACCTCTAGTATAATTTAACTAATAAACCTTGAAAACAAAATCCATACACCTAACACCCAGACTCCTAGTGAACTTTGGCAAGCAGACAATTTCTTGATTGACTAAACTCCACTTAGAAGAGAGAAGATTTCCTAAATAAAGAAACTGTTGAGACATAGAACCAAATTATTTTATGACAACAATAGGGGAATATACACAAAAAAAATGTAGATGGGAAGAGCCTAAATTAGTTTCTTAAGGAGAATAACTCTCTGAGTAGAGGACAACCACCTTTAAGTCCAATGGCTAACCCTACTCTATAATTTATATAAAAGGTCCTAAAAATAATCATTTTGTTGGGCTTCTAGAGCTAAGGGGACTCCTAGATACATCAAAGGAAGAGAGTTAATCTAAAATATGAGAATCCTACCAATCCTATTTTGAATAGGCTAAGGAGTATTAAATAAATAAATGGAGGACTTATCTTCATTAATTTTCTACCTAGAAGCTTTTAGATAGGTGTCTAAGGCCCTTCTAACATTTCCTACCTTGCCGATAGTAGCCACACCAATCCGTCTAGTGTCATCCATGAATTGAATATTAGAATATGGTGAGAGATTATTATTCTATTTCCACCCATGGATAAGTCCCTGTCCAACCTAAAATTGAATAAATATGCCAAGGCCCTCCACCATAATGATAAAGACATAAGGAGGAAAATGGTCCCCTTGCTAAAATCCTTGAGAAGAAAAAAATAGCTCTGTAGGTTATCCATTAATAAGAATAAGAAAGGAGGGATAAGTTACACAACTGATAATCCAATCTACCCATTCTGCATCAAAGCCTAAAGCTAGAAGAATTTTCTCAGGAAGTCCTAGCCTACCCAATCATAAAAAATTTCTAGGTCAAGCTTGATAAACATGACCTTTTCCTTGGAAGTGGCAATATAGTATATAACTTCCATTGAAAATAAAACACTATAAGGAACCCATATACCACCAACCAAGCCTCCTTTCTCCTTAGAGATCAAAGTAACCAAAAGAGGCTTGAGCCTTTCAACAATCAATTTGGTGAATATTTTATAATTAACATTACATAAAATGATAGGTCCTAACTGATCCAAATTGTTGGCTCCATCAATCTTGGATATGAGAGCCAAAAATGTAGCATTTAGAAACCTAAGCATTTTTTTATTTCTGTGGGATTCTTGGACCACTTCTAAAAGTTCAAATTTAATAATCTCCTAGAATTATTGAAAAAATTGAATGGGGAATTCATTTGGGCCAGGTACGTTACCTTTTGTCTTAACAAAAACTACTTTCTCCAACTCTCATAACGTTATGGACCTTAAGATTCATATTCATATCATTAAAAACTAGGTCAAGAATGTACTCTAAAATGGTCCTTTCCTAAATCATAGGAGGGGGGTTCTCTCTAGAGAAAAGAGTGGAGAAGTATCTGATGGCCTCTAGAGAAATATCCTCCATGGAAGAAATTTTTACTTAAGTAACTAAGAAAAGGGAGGAGATAGAATTTCTAATCCTATGAGCCTTAACTGACTTATGGATAAAAGTTGTGTTCTTGTCTCCCTCCTAAAGCCATTCCACATGAGACTTTTTCTTCCAAAATATTTCCTCCCATAGCTCCCATTCCTCTAGCTCCTTAAGTGTCAAAGACTAAATAAAAATCAAATATAAAGTCATCCCTTAGTCTCAAATTTGGCAAGTGACATTGTCCAATCTAGACTGAGCTACCAAATTTTAATCCTACACATTCCCAAAACATTTTATGTTCTAGCTTTTAAGCCTAAATTTCACATGTTGAATCCTCTTCTCAAAATTAAGATGGAAGTACCATGAGTAGATCTACCTTCATTCCACCACCTATTATAAGATCTCGTAAAGAGTGATCTCTTAACCATATAAGCTAAACTTTAAAGAAAGGGTTTTTAGTGGCCTTGAAGGAAGTGAAAAATAGCTTAATAGGCCGATGATTAGAGCTTCTCCAATAAAGAATTTTCTAGCTGGTAGACCACCTGACATTCATCCAATAACAAGAAACTAAGAACCTATCCAACCTTTCAAAAATAGCCTCAGCCCCGCTCCTCCTTATTCTAGGTGAAAGTCACATTGCAAAGTTTAACATCAATGAGATTCAAGATAATAGCATCATCCCTGAGAATATTTGAGGAAGGCTCCAACAAAGCTACCCCACCTCTTTTTTCATGTAAACTAATTACAATGTTAAAATCATCAACCAAAATCTAAGGGAGGAAAGGATATAAGGAACAAAAAAGGCTGATGTGAAACCAAAGAAGATATTTACCCACCAAATGATTAGGAGCGTAAATATTAGAAAACATGCACATTTCTCCAATCTCAAAGTGGGAAGCAATTAGAGAAATAGAAAGCCTACTCAAAATCCACCACAAAGATAACACCTTCCTTGGATTCCAAAGACAAGAAATCCCACCAGAGCTAACCCAAGCACCCACTCCTTACAAACAACCTTGGGGCCACAACTTTAGAGAACAACTAGCTAGACCATCAAATATAAGCCTTGTCTCTTAAATGGAAATTATAACCAGAGATTGAGACTTAATTAATCTATGGACAATCTTTTGTCTAGGGACTCTATTCAACCGCCTCACATTCCAAGAGAGAATAATAATTTGGGGAGTTAAGAAAAGTGGGAATCAATGGGCTTAACAAACCCTGACTCAACTAATGTATATGCCATCATCTCAACCTTCTCTTGATCATTATACCTTTCACTCTTGGATGGCTTCTCTAAGGGACACATTTTAAAAGGCTTCTATTGCAGTCCTAATGTTGGTGAAGCTCTAGTACCTTTCATACTATATGTCATCCCCTTATGAGCTAGGAGAGTAGAAGATGAATTACTTATATCCCCCAAAAGTAGTGCGCCACCTCCAAGAACACAACTATCCTACTCCCAAGGTGGATCAATCATAGTCATCTATTTATCTTGTTTCTCTTCTAGTGGTTGAGCTAGACCCCTTGTATCCTCATCCCAGGCCCCCTGAAGAACCCCACCCTTAAATTCTAGTTCAAATGGAATGCCTTCCTCTTGAGCCAATTCATTAAACTTGTTAAAAGTGTCATCATTCTATCTATACATCCAAGTTCTATTCTTTGCTTTACCCTTATTATAGGGCTTCACTAGCACAAATCCCTCCTTATCTGCAAGTCCATCAAGAAGAGGGGCCTTACTTTTATCTTCCTTTGAAGTAGATGGAGAAGAGATTGATGATGTAGAAGATTTATTTCTAAGGTATCTATATTGTAAGTGCCCATACTCATGACAGATGATGCATCTAAATGGTAGGGTTTCATAGTCCAATTGCTGAATCCATGAGGTACAACCCAAAAAAAATTCCATAGAGTATTGCAATAGATTACTTAGATTTACCTTAACACAAATACATGAATAAGAGATTACCTTATGGTCCTAAGTATGTGTAGCTGAGCCTACTGGTTTTCCAAGCAATAGCAAAATAGAGTGAAGAATATCCTCTCTCTATAATTCCAATGGAAGCTGTAAGAATTTGCCTTAGGCCAGAATTCACCCAAGAACTAAAGAACTCAACACAAGCATAAAGTAGAGAAAAATAGATAGAGTATGATTAGAATGACGATATTCATTCAATAACTAGTTGAGAGTACAATAGGAGTGCCTCAATATAAAGGCCTTAGGAGAGCTTCTAGAATGCATAGAAGTTAGCATCATGATATGTCATACAACCAGGCACATGTCCACCACATATGGTTTATCCTCCATTGAGCATAAGATTAAGTGCAATGATGTGAGGATAAGCCTAAAATGGTGTAGCATGCAAATCAGTGGTGTAGACAACATGTGCTAAATAAGGAGGGCAGATAACTATGTTGTCAACATGACAACTCAGTGAATGATGCATACTCTTGTGTTGTAGACACCATGTGCATAATTAGAGTTGCATAACTCAATGAGAGTTCACAAACTCCTAAATGTCTCACCTAAAATAATAATAAAATAATGCAAAATAATTAAATAATGTATTAACCTAAGTAAAACTTAAGTAAGTGTAATAAGTAAATACTTATTTACACCAACATCCCCCCCTTAGTACAACTTAGGGGAATGCCCTTAAACTTACGAAATCTAGGATGAAATGTAGGATGGGTCCCAGCTACTAGGCCATGTTAGGTACCCATGTACATAATAATATGCAATCTCTCATAAAGTGGGGAAAGAGGGAAAACCTCATGGGAAAAACCCTCCCCCAAAAAGAGAGATAACTAGGGATGCATCGATAGATGGAGTAATCAAGACCCCCACATTACGACATACATCTAGTATATACATAAGAGAATGATGAGAAGAGGAAGAGAGATCGGATGCCCCCACCCCCCCCCCCCAAAGAAGAATGCTGAACAGTGACTGCTTCGATGAAGAAGTTGATCCAAGACTGCAGAATGGTGTTCCTCCCCTTAGGAAGAAACAATGCCAAAGGTACAAATGAGATGCTTCCATTGTGTGTGGAAAGTATCCCATGAATAAGTGATGTCTCTAAAACCTGCTCAACTGGATGAAGAACCTGTCACAAAGAACTGTTTGTCTCTGTAACTGATGAAGAACCTTGCTGCAACTACTGATCATAAGTATCCACAATCACTTCAACCTGTGACAATTGATCATGTAGAGAATGAATAAGAGAGTTTGGAACCCTTGTGACAATTGAAAAGGTAATACTGCATCAAGAAGAAGAGGCAGATCATCCATACTGTCCCCCAAATCTATCACTAAACCTATATCTGGAAGACCAGATGTACCCTATTGTTTTGGACCTATCATTGTGGCAATGTATGCATGTGGACTGAACTAATGAAGTGACCTCTCACTATATCTGTCAATAGAACCCCACGTGTCTGAATCTATTGAAGCACTATCACTGAAATCATTATCAATTTCCACATTGTATGATGTGTGAAGAGGAGTAGAGGACAAGCTGGGTGAACTTTCCTCAAAATGTACATCCTTCTCCACAAATATCTGATGTGTCTCTGGATCTAGAAGTCTGTATGCCTTAACACTATCTTCATAACCAATGAATGTACAAGGCCAAGATGGCTGTGCCTTGCATCCCCTGGAAGATCTCTTTGCCCATGCAGGACAACCGAAGACTCTGAAGTGTGTCACAATAGGTTTTTTGCCGCACCATGCCTCAAAAGGAGTTTTTCCATCTAAGGCTGGATGAGGAGAATGATTAAGAATGTGATTGGCACTAGAGATTGCTTCGACTTCTAATGATGGATCTAGAGACTTGGCATGAATCATGCAACTTGCCATAGACTTGAGAGTTGGGATCTTCAATGCTGCAACATCTGTCTTATGCAGATTGAATGTTGGTGGAGTCCGAAGATCAATTCCCTCATGTTGACAAAAGTCCTTAAGTCTTCTATTCACATCCATGTTTCTATTATCCATTCAGAGTACTTTGATGGATTTCCTGGATTTCCGTTCTACATGAGTCTTGAAGTCTAGAAATGTGTCGAATAATTCATTCTTACTATGCAAAAAGTAGACCCAAGTGAACCTTGAAAATTCATCAACAAAGGTAAGTATGTAGCAACCTGGCTGAATGCAAAAGGACCTGCTAATACCGTGCGAACCATATGTAGAATACATGTTTCTCTTGAAGACTTCCCTCTTTGTAACTTCCCCTTTGGATGCATATCCATTGAATCTATTAAACACTCACCCTTAGAAAAGTTGATTTTAGGTAGACCTTTCACCATGTGGTATGTGCAAAGTTGTTAAAGATAGCGGTAGTCAAGATGACCATACCGCTCATGCCATAATTTAATGTTTGAATTGGATTGAGTTAACAAGGCCTTTGAAGGAGACTTGGGTACAAAATGAGAGAAAGAGTACAACTTCTTATGATCATTCACTTTCCCCACTGCAACCAAGGAATTATTTTTAAGACTGTACACTTTTACTGAGTCTAGAAGGAACTCAACTCTATGTCCATCTCCAAGGTGAGTGATTTGGTAAATTGAGAGGAGATTTGAACTTAGGTTTGGAACATAGAGAACTTCTTGAAACTCTCCATTTTCCATCTCCAAGTTTCCTTTTCCTTCAACTTCCATTTTTCTATCATTCCCCATGAATATGTGTGGTACCTTTGAGTGTTTCATTGAAGAAAAATCCTCCTTTGAAGAACCCATGTGATACGAGGCACCTGAGTCAAATATCCATTCCTTTGAAGAGTTTGCATTTGCCATGAATGCTTGCCCTTTGCCCTTGGAATCTGAAGATGAACCTTTATCGTTATAAGCATTAGGCAATGGAACATTATGTTTCTTCATGATGTTGGTCAGTTCATCAATCTTTTTGAGATAACACTCATGTTGTTCATGACCCAATTTCTTCCAATAAGTGCACTTCTTCTTCTCCTTATTATTGTCTCCTTTCTTGTTGGAATTCGAGGACTTTCCTTGTTGATTAGATTGAGGTGTTGTCTTTTTTGCATCCTCAGATTTGTCTTTCTTCCACTTCTTCTTATCCTTTCCTTTATTTGAAGATTATGCAACAGGATTTTGAGAACTCTCATTGGCCACCAATGCTTTGGATTGAGGTGTTTTGAGAATCTCCATTGATTTCAACTTCTTTTCTTCATCATCCAACAGTTTAGCATATTCACCAAAAGTGACTTTCTTGTAGGCAGACCCTAAGGTAGTCTTTTAGGTGTTAAAAGAAGATACAAATGTGGAATACTCCGATGGTAGTTTGTTATGGATGAGATAGATCAGTCTGTCATCTTTGATAGAACTCCCAGAATCAGTAAGCTTTGTCCTTAATTCATTCACCTTGATGATGAAGTCCTAGATTGAGTCATATGACTTAGGATCTAAGGAAACAAGCTCATCTTCAATTTTGAACACATTCTCTTTAGACACTTTACCATATAGGCTTTTGAGGGTATCCCAAGCTTCCTTGGATGTGGTACATTTCTTAATTTGATACATGATCTTATCATCTACCCCCAAACATATATCACCTAGAGCTTTCCTATCCATGGCTACCCAATCTAAAATTTCACTTGTTGATACATTATCACCTGCTGGTTTAGGAAGAGTACCATCTACATATTGTGAAACTCCATTATGCATTAAGTGATACAACATTTTGATTGACCACGAAGCATAGTTACGAGGAGTTAATTTAGGAAACTTAAAGTTGCCCATAATGCAAAAAATGAAAGAAAAGTGCAGAAAAGAGAGAACACAACACCAAGAACACCCTCCCTTTTCACTAAATCAAGAAACCCCCCCAAAATAGATGCTTTGGCCACTTTATCAGTAGTGCAATTACAATGGCCCACTTGCCAATTTTAGCCTTTGTGGACTTCTAATTTTTCCTATTACAACCTCTTAATAGAGTACAAATTTGAAACTTTACAATGTGCTACAATGTTGAAGCATTACAAAGCAAAGAAAGGCCCTATTGCTGAAAGTGACAATTTTGTCCACACAACACTAAAATCTAATGCTAGATTTGGAAAGTGAAAAAAAAATAACACACTTTCAAAAACAATGGAACCTATTTTTGACTCTAGATGTGCCCGTACGGAGCATTTTAAGTTGCAAAATGCAGGATTATCTAGGTATAGTCACCAAAAAATGAAAATTCTAAACAATCCGTGCACCAAAACTAGAAACTAGCTGCATCACTAAAATATTTAGAAAATTTTACCCAATTTCAAAAAAGATTACACCTAATTTGGAGTCCAAATGTCCGAGTTATGGCCTCCCGAATTCGAACTGCAAAAATGAAGATCAATCTGAAGAGGGGTTGCATCAGTGAAACATGAGGTTAAATTTGATGCTCATATAGCATTCTCAGCAGTTCAATATTTCCTTGTAATGATGTCTAGACGGGCGTCAAAGTTAGGCTTTTGAACTTGATGATGTCAACGAAAACTCAGCTAGTGATGATGTCAGCAGATGATGTGGAACTATGATATGGTATGTATCGTACAAAACTATATGGAATAAGATGATGTGTTAGGTGATGTGAATGCTGATAGGGCATATGGAGGTGCTGACTATACCGTGACAGGTGACACTAATTTGGCAATACCTGTCACTGTTGACTGGGTCTTTGTCTGCTGACTGTATTCGTTCATGGGTGTATGTGGCAGCTGACAAAGAACTGTCCACATGTCGATGATGGAGGATGCATGCCTCCTATGCAGTGGTCGTGTCAAAGCCGAAGATCAAGGGACACCAGAGGAAACAATCAACGTTGGTTTTTGCTTTCGCGGTGCCAAAAAATCTAAGTTAGCTAGCATTTTAAAAAAAAATAAGTCAAAGTTTATTTGTTATATGCCACATTCATGGGAGCAAAAACTTATGCATTTCTTATTAACTAGGAGCCTGCAAATACAAAATAAAAGGCCATCGGTGGATTTGTGGCCTCAGTTGAAAACTTGTGAACGACCTCTTTCTAGCAGGATTACAATAGAGTTGTTGCTTGAAATTGTGCTCGACTTTGCATAGTCTGTTTGATGGAATAATGTTGTCAGATTTTGGAGGGGAAATATTAAGGTTTGCTTATAATAAATAAACCCTGCAATAAAATTCCTACAAAATTGTAGGCCGGGGGTTGATAGCCCGGTTCTGCCACAAATTTTTTTTGACCGAAAAATACTCAAATAATGGTAGAGAAAAAAAAATTTCAGATCTGAAAATTCAATGTGATAGATCCGAAATTGATCATACCTGAATTGCAAATCGGTGCCTTTGGGTGCCGGTTTGCAAATTTTTTTCCTCATGATCAACTTTAGTCGAAGATAACCAAATTTATAGTCAATGTTCACCGAATCAATGCTCTGGATGCAACGGTGAGGTTAGATATGGCTCTAGATGCTCCATATTTTTGCAGATCCTCCAGATTCATGTTGAGGTGCTAAAGCATGAATGGTCTCGAATGGCTATGTGTAGAGAATCTCCCTTAGCTTTGATACCATGTAAGAATTTGGCTTAGGCCAAAATTCACCCAAGAACTAAATAATTCAACACAAGAACACAGTAGACCAAAATAGATAGAGTATGATCATAATGATGATATTCTTTCAATAACTAGTTGAGAGTACACTAGGAGTGCCTGAATATAAAGGCCTCAGGAGAGCTTCTAGAATGCATAGAAGTTAGCATCATGATATGTCATACAACCAGGCACATGTCCACCAAACATGGGTTATCCTCCATTGAGCACAGGATTAAGTGCGATGATGTGAGGATAAGCCTACAATGGTATAGCATGCAAATCACTGATGTAGACAACATGTGCTAAATGAAGAGTGCAGATAACTATGTTATCAACATGACAACTCAGTGAATGATGCATACTCCTATGTTGTAGACACCATGTGCATAATTAGAGTTGCGTAACTCAATGAGAGTTCACAAACTCCTAAGTCTCTCACCTAAAATAATAATAAAATAATACATTAACCTAAGTAAAACTTAAGTAAGTGTAATAAGTAAATACTTATTTACACCAACAGAAGCCTTGGCATGCAAACCCACACAAGTATCGGAAAGGGGATCTCCTCTATAGAATACAATCCAATCTTCCAAGGCTTGATGAAAAGGCTCACCTAGCTAAATAAATAAGGACAACCTTCAAACACCTTATTACTATCTATCAAATTTGAAATATTCACCAACAAATAGTTATTAGCAGCTAGGAGAATCTCCATGTCCCCCTCTAGATTCCAAATCCGATGTGCCCATGATTCCAACACTGGAAGAGAAAGTAAGAGATCCAAAAACTTACAAATGAGTGGATGCTTACTCCAGTATTCAATGTCTGTTCAAATATGCTTAGGTTGAGTGACCAAAAATGGTCAATCTTTCAATCTCCCTAGACACCCATTCACCTTTTTGATATAGATCATGTCCTTGGACAAAGCAACATCGGCCATAGACTTAAGATTATCATCCTAGTTGTTGGCTCCAATTCGCACCAACAGAGAAGGTTCAGCCATCTCCATATTAGCAGATCAAATCTAAGAAGACGAGAAGCCTCATTTCCCCATTAAACCAACTTGAAGAAACCCTAGCCTTCAACAAGAACAATGTCCACCATGCACAACCTACACCTATGAATCAAACCCACTAAGCCCTTTCCCAACCGACACACAACCCTACAATCCTAGCACATGACCCCAAAACACCCCCATAGTCTCCACACACACCCTAACCACCGAATGCAATCAAACAAGCAACACAAACCTGTCAACAAAGAACATCGAGGAGAAATGCAAGCTATGGCATGCTCACCCCAACCCCACCCAAACACAACTCACATAACCCATCTTCTCTTCCCTTTATAACTTAATATTAATGTTTTATATATGAAAAAAATAATTCAAGATCATAATATTCTATACATGTAGAAAATAATTTAGGATCATAATAATGACATTTATCATAAATTTAATTTGAAATCAAAAGTTAAACAAAATAGACAAACCATCGTGTTAGTATCTCTACAAAACTTATATATAAATTGAATCCAAATTTATATGATTCTATTTATTTAGTCCTCTGATAAATTATATATCTTGTCCTACTTATATTTTTAAAATATAATATGCTAATGTAAGAGAAGTAAACTACAATAAATTGAGTTAAGCAATTCTAGTGATATGTTTTTTAAATATTTAGCACATAAAAAATATTTTTATAGAATTTGAATTTAGATTGTCATATTAATTTTATAAAATGATATTTATATGTACTTATAATTTATTTTGATTTGTACTACAAATATCTTATACATTATTTCTTATAATATTTTTTATTTAAATAAAATGCACATAAAACAGTTTTATACAATATGAATTTAGATTGTCATATTAATTTTATAGAATCATATTTATATGTACAGTTTATTTTGAATTATGTTGTAAGTATCTTATACATTATTCATTTATAAAAGAATTCATGTTAGAAAAATATGTTAAAATTGTATTCAATAGGATCATGTCATCTAAAATCTGTTGATCAAGATCAGTTGATTTTTTAAAACCTTAACCAAAACAAAATAATTGTTAATAATTGTGAGTGGCCTCTTCGAAATAGCACTAGCTTATAATTCGGTTCAAATAGCAACATCTACATTAAAAGTATCAATACATGTTTCATTCAGCACAAAATGGAGGAGTTACTCAGTCAATATCCGGAATTTGTATAACAAATGGTTTACCAAAAAAAATCAAGGGCAAATATTTTCTACTATATTTTTTCGTCTACAATACGCCATATGACTTTGAACGTGTCGCTATTGAAGAAAGTTATGGTAACTCCTATAAATTGGCCACAACAATATACTAGGATCCCATCTCATTCTTCGCCCACAACCTCATTTCTGATATTTTTCTCTGCAATTGATTTAGTAAACAATACCGTGCCTCAATAATGACAAGTATGGTGCCCGTGAATATGAATGCACTGCTTGCTGTGCTCCTCCTTGTGTTTATGGTCCTTCATGTCTCCGTTCGATATAACCTCCCAACTCCTGATCCAAACATGGAACAGTTGGGCAGTTTAAAGGCAGACTGTGGTCACATTACATGTCCTCCACCAACTGGCTCAAACACTGTTTCAAATAATGTTGTTTGAAAGGCAGAATGTGGCAACATTCCATGTCCTCCATTGACAAGGAAAAGGGTGGTTTCTTCAAATAAGAAGACTGTATCACCGCTGTTAGGCAGTTTAAAGGATGACTGTGGTAGCATTCCATGTCCTCCATCAACTGGTACAAAGGTTGTTTCCTAGGAGGCTAGGAGCCAAGGTTCAGTGTAAATGATGTGCTAATTACAAATATGGAGCAGCTAGGAGGCTCAAAGGCCGACTGTGGTAGCATTCCATGTGATTGTAAGATTCTGCAAAAGGGCGTCTACTAAAACATGTAGAGACAGCTTCCTCTTCTACAACTCCATGCTCTTGTCACGCCATGCAAATAAAACCTATTCTTTTGATTTGATTCATTCACTGGATTATAATACATGTGTAATTCTTTCATTTTTCAATCATGATCAACTAGCCTGTATTCGCTATACGTCTCAATCCTTACGTATGTGGGATAAAATGAGAGATTCCATAAACTTTAATTAATTCAATTAAATCATGTTGGAAGAATCCACATCTGCAGTTAGACTGGAGTTAACATCATAGCCCCTCCACGTGCATACCATGGGAAAGCCTGTCCAAACCTACGGCAAACAAAGCACCCACTTAACAAGTCTATTGAGTTTAGTTTAACTGTTGTCCCAACTTAGTTTTATTGTTCTCTATCAAACCATCCATGTAGGGAGCAAGTTAGGATTTTGATATGATTCTAGAATGTTGTAAAGGCCTCTATAAATAGAGGCAATGCCATTGCAGTTAGTCAATAAATAAAATTCTTCTACTTCCTTCTTCTATCTATTGTTATATAAGTTCTTTATTACTGGCTCTTTGTTCATAGTATTGTTTTTGTTTAACAGATCCATTTTTTATCAAATCATATATTTAAACGGTTTTATATAATCTATCATTAATCAAATCAATTATTATATTTCTAAATTATTTTCATTAAAATATTCTTAAATATTTTTTTTTTATAAATTAAGATTTTCAAAAATGTTAAAGAGATTAGCTATAAATTGTTATAAACTTTGATTTATACATTCAAAAGTGTGCTTTAGATTCACACATTTATATATTAATATTAAATTATTTCTTGAAGTAGTTGTAGTTCATAATAGATCTCACACATCCAATCCTATTACTATTCAATAGCCAAAGTAATAGTTATAAAAAATGGCAGCTTTTAAAACTTACATCCAATACTATTACTATTCAATAGCCAGAATAATAGTTAGAAAAAATGACAACTTTTAAAACTTATATACCATTTTATATTTATTTTTTATGTATGCTAATTTTTTTTAATAAGATATCTCTTTGAACCATCTATAGAAATTTTATTTCAATAAAAAAGAATGGTAATTTCTGTATCTTCATAATGATAGAGAAATGGCATTGATTCATCCATTTACTCCTAGTCTAGCTATATGAACTTTGACTATTTAACACTTTTACTTTAGGAATTAAGCTTAGTATGTGATGTTTAAGAAGTTCCCTAGAATTATAAGCAATATACTTCAAAATGATTTTATTCAAGAGTGACGCATTCAAAGTCCTATGGTGTATTGGAGACAAAAAATGTATGAAAACCTTTGCCTTTAATTTTTTTTGGTAAACCATTTGTTATCAAAGTTTGATGGGATAAATTAATATCTTCTAATAGTTATTTGAGGAGAAATGGAAAAATACACTTTCATGGAAAGATCTTATTTTAACCTCTAAACAAAGTCCAATTTCTTTCTCCCTTCTAGCCACTTTTGCTAGTACCTCTATTTAATATGTTATGTTAGAAGTAATTAATTTAGTTAAAGTTAAAGAGATCTAATATGTACATGATGCTAAAAATATGTCTAGTTTTTTACATATTTTGACATTTTGTTGATCTATCCAATGTCTTTCTAATATTCATCCATGTACTCTTACATAAAGGTAATTTTGACTTTAGGTAGACATCTTCTAAGGGACAAAGTCTATGGATAATTCCATGTTTGATGGTGCAACACTTGTCACTTTTCTATGAGAAAATTTTGTTTTTGAGTGCATGTGCACTGAAGGCCTTTTGTGACTACTTGAGCTAGTAGTAGATGGTGAGTGTTCATCATAACCATTATCTAACATATGCTCACATGCATATCTTACTTCTTTCCTTTGTTGCTTTCCCCTTTCTAGCTCTTTAGGTCCTTATATGTAGCTTTTGTCATGGGTCTAAGGAGATCTTCCCACTCTTTTCCATCAACCAAGTGGGCTTTATCAATCAATCTTGAGTAATTCCTTAATAGTTTCATTCTTAACAGAATTCATAATCAGATTCTCCATAGCTAGTTTTCTTCTTGATGGCTTCAATATTTTCTCCTCAAATGAACATTTTGTAATGGGTTGATATACAATCAAAATTTTCTCTTAGCCAATCCTTTAGGCTTGTTATTGAGCCTACATATGCACAAAACAATTAAAATCTAGATTTGGTGGAAGAATAGTATTAGATCTATCAAGTGTTCCCTAAGGGGATGTAAGACACCTTAAGGAACACTTAACAGTTGCAATGTGTCCCATGGGGTCATAAGGGGTGAGCTAATGTCCCTTACAAGAAGTTCTAGGACCCCTTATGATCCCTTTTTGAAACATTATAGCCATCAAGTGTACCCTAAGTGAATCTAATATTATTCTTCTGCTAGATCTATATTTCAACCCTTTTGTGGATCTATAAGCTCAATCCCATGCCTAAAGTATTAGCCAAGGGAAATGTGTGATTGTATATCAATTGATTACAAAATGTTTAGTTGAGGAGAAACTATTGCAGTGATCAAGAAGAAAATTGGCTATGGAGAATTTGGTCACTAATTCTGTTAAGAATGAAACTATTAACCAATTACTTAGGATTAAGAGACAAAACCCACCTGGTTAATGGAAAAGAGTGGGAAGAAATTCTTGGATCCATGAAAAAAGTTACAGATAAGGACCCAATGAGCTAGAAAGGGGAAAGTAGCAAAGGAAAGAAGTAAGATATGCATGTGAGCCTATGTCAAATGATGATGATGATGATGATGAATAATCACCATCTACTAGTAGCTCAAGTAGTGATAGAGGATCTTCAATGCACATGCACTCAAATTTTTTTTTAAGGGATCTTAAGGGGTCATCTTGTTCCTTTTAATAGACTAGGATGCCTCATGACCCACTTCAATACATTAGAGCCAACAAGTCTCTGGAAAAAATTATATTTATCAGTGGAGGAGATACACCTATTGGATCTATAATAATTGTAGATATCTCACCTCAATTGATGTCACTAGTCCTAAAGCTTTCTCCAAACTAGTTCTCCTTGTAATTTTATAATATCTACATGAAAAAATAAATCTAAAGTTCAATGATAAGCTCTACAGACCTTATAGGAGGGATGACAACATATAAAGCATTCCAGTTATCAAAAACCATATCAAACTCAATTTGATTCAAAAATAAAATTGTATCTTGACTTGATACCTCTATCCATCTCTAGGCCACTCTATTCTTGTTCTTGCTCTTGTCATTTTGAAGAATTTTGTGAGTTAGGATTCAATGGTTGTATGCAAGCTTCATGAAAAATACAATACCCCATTAACATATAGATTCATAACTACATACTTAAACCCAAATACTTAAACATACATTGTTACAATGGAAACAAGCTCATGTATACAAGTGGCAAAATGATTGCAATATATGAAATTAAGTGTAATGTAAAGGATAATGATGACTTCATTTTCATGCCCTCTAAATGTGGTGATGGTGGTATATTGACGGACTCTGATGATTCCTAAGATTGTTGAGACTAAGAATACCTAGTTAACACTCACCTTGGTTGCACTTAACACATGATATGCATGTAAGCCTATGCTAGATGATAATGATGAATACTCACCATCTACTAGTAGCTCACGTAGTGAAAAAAGGTCTTTATTGCACTTCTAACTACTTGACTCTCATGGAAAATGTGTGATAAAGATGACACCTCCAATTAATAAACTATCATGCAAAACTTGTGATGAAGATGACACCTATAACTACTGGACTATCATGGAAAACTTGTGACAAAGATGACATCTCGAATTAATAGACTATAGTAGAAAAGTTGTTTCTACAACTTCTTGTATTCCTCTATTATGTTCTCCAAATGCCTCCCTTGACCCCCCTTTTATACTACCTAACCAAGAGGTTTCTAGTTTCTTCTTGATAAAGACCTAATCAAGAAGTTTCTAATTGCTTCTCGATTAAAACAACCTAACCAATAGGTTACTAATTTCTTCTAGAAGAAGTCAATTAAAACTAATAGTTTTCTCAAATGAAAAGACTATATTGCCAAGGTTCAGTGTAAATGATGTGCTAACAAATATGGAGCAGCTAGGAGGCTCAAAGGTTAACTATGGTAACATTCCACATGATTCTGAGATTGTGTAGGGACTTCTTACTAAAACTCATAGATATAGCTTCCTCTTCTACAACTCCCTCTCTTTTTCATGTCATGCAAACAAAACTTATTCTGTTGATTTGATTCATTCACTATATTAGAATACATGTGTAATTCTTTCATTTTTCAAAATAAGAGAAGTGTAGATTGATCAATAAGCTTAAACGATCCCAAAGGAATAGTTAGACCAGGGGTAAACGAATGAACCAAAAACCATCATAGACGTTATGTTATGAAATATTTACAATAGTAGAGGCCCATGGAAATTCTATAAATTGGAACTATTTAAACATCATATACTAAAGTTCCATTCTTAGGTTAAAAGTGTTAATTAATCAAAGTTGACTTATTTTCTCAAGCTTAATTTTTGTCTTCATGTGATGTTTAAGGATGGTCTTATAAAACTTAATGCGACACTATCAAGACATATAAACTATTATATTTACATTTTATAAATAAATATCTCAAATTAATTTAAAAATTAATATTTACAACTTTTAAGATTTAGTTTAGATGTGGAATTTTTATTTTTATGAAATATTGTACAATCAACCTTTAAATTAGGTTTCTTCCAGATTTTGATGCTTCAATCTAGAGTAACACAAGTTAGATAAGAAATTTTTTTAATTTGAATTCTCTCAAATAATTTTTTTAATTGTAGATTTCAACTAGAAAATTATACAATATCATATTTTCAGAATCCATTTGATGTGAGCTAGTTTAATTCTGGATTCAATTGTGTGTGTTTTCTTATCATCAATGTTTTGGATCACACTAAGAGAGTGCAAGAATAGAAAATTAAAAAAAAATGCAGACCAAGCTACAATGAGGAGGGATAAAAGGAGAGGGAATATGTACATAAAACAAGGTGGGGAAAGAAAATAAGTAAACTAAGAGGGAATAGAATAAAAATAGACACAAGAGAAAGAAAAACTAAGACAACTTTAACTATAAAAAGCTAAAAAATAAACAAAAGAATGTATGTCAAATGCAAGCCACAAAAAAAGTATGTAAATAAAAAGGTGAATCAATGAAAATATAAATTAAAAATATATAAACCCCACAATTATGTGTGTGTGTGTGTGTGGGCTATGAATCAACAAAATATTAATAAATATATAAACCAAACCAACTAAATTATATTAATAAAAATGGTTAAAATATTAACGAAAAGCAATCTAGGAGACAAAGAAGCCATCTAACGAACACTAGACTAAATAAGAGAGGTCTTATGGAACACTAATAAAATAAAACAAATATTGAAAGGTTAAGAATAACTAAGAAGAAAATTAAAATTAAAAGAACAAGATAACACACACGTGCAACACACACACACACACACGCGCGTGCGCATGCATGCATGCATACATACATACATATGTATATATATACATATGTATATGTGTACATATATACATATGTATATGTATACATATACATATACATATATACATATGTAGATATATACATATGTATATATGTATATGTACATGTGTATATATACATATGCATATATGTATATATATATGTATATGTGTATATATACATATGCATATATGTATATATATATGTACATATATACATATGTATATATACACACATATATATACATATATATATATATATATACATAAATATATATATATATATACTATAAATATGTATATATATATATATATATACTATAAATATGTATATATATATATATACTATAAATATGTATATATATATATATACTATAAATATGTATATATATATACTATAAATATGTATATATACATATATATGTACATATATATATGCATATGTATACATATATATATGCACACACACATATATATGTATATGTATATGTATATGTGTATGTATATATGTATGTATATATGTATATATATATATATGTATATATATATATATATATATGTATATATATATATATATATATATATATATATATATATATTGCACGTGTGCATTATCTTGTTCTTTTAATTTTAATTTTCTTCTTAGTTATTCTTAACTTTGGAATCTTCATTTTATTTTATTAGTGTTCCATAAGACCTCTCTTATTTAGTCTAGTGTTCCTTAGATGGCTTCTTTGTCTCCTAGATTACTTTTTGTTAATCTTTTAACCATTTTTATTAATATAATTTAGTTGGTTTGGTTTATGTATTTATTAATGTTTTTTTGATTCATAACCCACACACACACACACACGCACACACACACGCACACACACGCACACACACACACACACACACACACACACACACACAATTGTGGGGTTTATATATTTTTAATTTATATTTTCATTGATTCACCTTTTTATTTACATACTTTTTTTGTGGCTTACATTTGACATACATTCTTTTGTTTATTTTTTAGCTTTTTATGGTTAAAGTTATCTTAGTTTTTCTTTCTCTTGTGTCTATTTTTATTCTATTCCCTCTTAGTTTACTTATTTTCTTTCCCCACCTTGTTTTATGTGCATATTCCCTCTCCTTTTATCCCTCCTCATTGTAGCTTGGTCTGCATATTTTTTATTTTTCCATTTTTTCACTCTCTCATGTATATATATATATATATATATATGTATGTATGTATGTATGTAGGTATGTATGTATGTATGTATGTATGTATGTATGTATGTATGTATATATATATGTATGTATGTGTATATATATATAGATATACATACATACATTAACACACACACACACACACATATATATGTATGTATGTTCATACATACATACATACATACATACATACATACATACATACATACATACATACATACATACATACATACATACATACATACATACATACATACATACATATATATATATATATAACTTTGCAATTATATTTCTAATGAATAAACTAGAAGTAACATAATGAGTGATTACATTGTTTTCAAGTAAAATTTCAAAAGTTTCATATTACTATACCTGATAAGCCTGCTCCTACAATATGTGTTTTTATATTCTATAATAAGATTACAAAAAAAAGATAAACCTTTTTTTGGTAACAATATTTTTCTTGATGAAAAACTATTTACCATGTATTAGTAAAGAGTTTATAGTTTGCAAACATTGAAATATATCTAGCCACATACAGATCTCTCCCTCCATCATTAACCTCTCTTTCTCTATATAAGTGGCATGTGCATGTCTCTCATCCCTCTAGGCACTCACTATGGTGAATCTACTAGTTGTAGAGTGGTAGCGATTCTTGGTAGCTTGCTAAAAAATTATTGAATTTTCTAGCATTTGGGTATTATATGAATGCGTGTTTCAGTGTATTTGATTTTTTTCTCTATTGGGGAAGGGGAAGCTCAAAATTAATAGGTTCTAATACATCCATACTTTCCCTATGTTTGAAGGTCTATAAATTAGCTTAGGGGTTACTTTTTCACCTATTATGAAGGAGATGAAACCTTCAAGGTTAGAAAAGGAGACAAAGGAGTGACAAAGCTACCTAGAATGGAAGGTGTCCAAGGAAAAAAAGCATACTAATCATCCAATGTTGTCTCTCCTCATGGCTAGTTAAGACAGATGCCATGGAAAAAGATGAATTGTTCCCAAGAATTTAGTTGAAGAGTTGTATGTGTATAAAAGTGGATGAGCATTATGGGTGCTAATTGACTTTTGGATAGGGAAAAGGAATGACTTATCTCCTTCAATCAGGAACAACTATCACATACTCTCTATAAGTCTCCATCCTCACAGATGTGGGATTATAAGTTTATTTCATTCCTAATAGGTCCTACTAGATCTTTGTGTATATTTAATTTAACTTTCTTAAATTCCTTCTTCCTTCACATTCAACTAACATCTGTATTTTAAGGTTTCGATTTCAAGACTACCAATTCAATTATAATAATGCATATAATGAAAGAAACAACACAACCATTGTATTTGAAGGGCTTATATTCCCAATGAGTAGTAGAGACTTATAGTTACAACTATAACTCAATTGTAATAAATCTCAATTTCTATTTATTTATCAAGTGTTCATCTCTTTATTTTGAAATTTTAAGAAATTAAAATGATTTCTAGTGACAAGAATAGACCGAACCCTATATATGATTTATTCCATTTTAATTTCTTATGCAACTCATACAAAAGGAAGCAAAATAAATTAGCATCATAACCAACTTTTTTGCACTACATGATGACAACTTGTCATTACTTTGTATTATTAAGTTTTATAGTAATAGATAGAATGATACCAATTATGTCCAAATCTAGTCTTAAATTATATCTTTTTCAAGATTACCATATCATCAAGCCAACCTATCCATAGAAATTCTACTTCATTGTACCTATACAAACATGTGCCTAGATTTTTAATTTAGAATGAGAGTTCATTAGTGGATTTTGTCCCTTAGAAGGTGTCTTCCTAAAGTCAAAATTACCTTTATGTAAGAGTACACATGGGTGAATATTAGAAAGACATTGGATATCTACAAAATGTCAAAATATGTTACAAACTAGACATATTTTTAGCATCTCGTACATATAAGATCTATTTAACTATAACTAAATTAATGACTTCTAACATAAAATTGTAAATAGATGTGCTAGCAAAAGTAGCTAGAAGGGAGAAATAAATTGGACTTCATTTAGAGGCTAAAAGAAGATCTTTTCATGAAAGTGTATTTTCCCATTTCTCCTCAAAATACTATTAGAAGATATTAATTTTTCCCATCAAAATGAATTGATACATGCAGAGGTTTTAAAATTAAACTAATTTTGTGAAGGTTAGAAATATACAATCCAAGAAATTAAAAAGTCATTTACTCAAAGCTTTTTTCAGATCTTTTGTTGCTTGGTTCTAGAAATAAATTATAACTATGAAATATAAGTTTCCACACCTTTAAAGTCAATGGGATTATGATAGTTTTTTAAGAGTCTTATCTTTGATTTTTATGTGATGTGAAACTCACTATAAATGAGAAGTATTGTAATTATTTTGCATTAATTAATAAATATCCTCTTTTTGTTGTAACAATTTTTTCTTATTTTACCATCTCTCTATTATGTTGTGTTTATTCATTTTTCTTTTCTAACATTTGGTATTAGAGAAAGTTGGATCCAAGGAGTTGTTGAAGTTTGTAGATATTTGCAATTACAAAGAGAAGGTAAAAAAAGAAATAAAAAACACTCAAGCCTCCAAGGAGCATCGGAGATCTATTAAGGTTGATAGTGAAAAGAGTATGCAACATCATTGTAGAAAGGATATTGTAAGTTTGAGTATGTGATAGTATGTAATCTAAATTCTCCATATTGAATATTTTTATATAGAAAATTAATAGATAATGTTTATGTTGTGAAAAAGTGAGAGATTGTGCGAAATATTATATTTGAAGTCTATAAAACAAAGATCATGTTTAAAAAATAAAAGTGATTTTAAAAAGTAGAGAAGGATGGGATTTTTCAGTTGATAAGAGAATGATACAGTTAAATGTTGAAGCATTATCTTTAAACTTGGGTAAGCAATAGGTTAGAGGGTTTAGTAAAGTTTGGATCCCTAGCACTAGCAACGTGGCTTAATGAAAGGTGTTGAGAAAATACAAGTGTTTCACACTCAAACCTATAATGGATTGGAGATCAAGTGTAGAAGAGCTTGTGGTTAGAGAATCCCAAGTGAGTGATGAGATTTCCTAGATTTGATATAAATTCGAAAAAAAAAATCAGATATGATTTGAAGTTTGAAATATTTTGAGTAAATTTAAAGATTTAATAAAGTTCAAATAAAATAAAATGATCAAGAGAGAATTACTATATGATTGTTGTGCAGGTGTGATGGTTGTGGTACTGGTGTGTTGATCACTAGTCTGGGTGATTTTTCTGGTTGTTTGTGTCTCTAGGTTCTAGTGTAAATTCTGGTTGTTTTATCTAGTCTTATGTTTTGGTTTCAGGTCCTTGTAAAACCTAGTTTTGATGTTTAGTTGGTTTTAGGTCCTAGTATAACCTGGTTGTGCTTTATGGTCTATCTTTTTTTTTTTTTATGTAAAGGGTTTTAGGGCCCCTTCAAAACCTATTTTTACCTTAATCTAAAACTATATGATTGTTGTTGCATCTATGGTCAAAATTAAGGGGGAGTATTGGTAGATGTTAATCTCTCTCTTTAAAACTAAACTAGAATATTGATCTTAACACATGTAGAAGTCAAAACTAAATTAATTTATAGCAATTGAAAAATTACAATCCAAAAAAAAGGATTGGTCACTTAATAGTCAATTTTTATTTGTTATTGTTTAGTTCTATAAATAAATTGTAACTTTGAAATAAGTTTACACATCTCTAAAATTAGTGGGCTAATGAAAGTTTGTAAAGAGTATGATTTGTAATTGATCTCTACATTTCCTATGATGTAAAGCTTTCTATAAATGAGAAGTATTAGAATCAGTTTGTATCAATTAATAAATCCTTTCTTTATTGCAGCAGCTTTGTTATCTTCTATTTAGCCATTTTTCTTTTCCAACAAATATTTAGGTTATAGAAGATAAATCTTGAGCTGAATTATCCTATTTTAGTGTGTTGTATAGTTTTATAAGGTATACAAGATGAGAATTTCTCCAATAATGTATAACCAATAGAGTAATATGTAGGGTTTGGCTTACACTACAATGTATTGAGAATTGCAATGTAACATCTGGATACATAATATTTTAATTAATAAAAAAGAAACTAGACCAAGTGAAGATGGACATGAAGTTTAGTATCACATCTATTCACAATACATTTCCTAAGGTTTAAAATATCCTCCCTATTTCTTAAGCCCTTAAAATTACTTGCTACATAGGAAAAAAAACATTGAAAACAATAATGTACTATGAAAACATAAGAAAACTTTGTTATAACTAGCTTAATGCATGAAAAACATCAAAAGAAAATGAATGACATGAAAGTCAATCTTGAGACTTCCTATTAGAGTCTCTATATTACCTTCTAGGTAATAGTATTTCTTTTGACAAAAGGTACCCTACATTATTCACAACCTTCATAGCATAAAATATTTTCTCTCTCCATGAGCCTGGTTAAAATTTAGAAGACTGGGTGTGTTTCTTCAAATCTCCTTCAAATTCAGTTCCTAGATGCTCCAAAATAATCAAGATGCACAATTGAACTGCAATTCTTGAATATGCTAATAAAATGAAGAAAATTGAGATCAATGGAATTGAATTGCAATTCTCAAATATGCCAAAAAAATGAAGAACATTGAGACCAATGGGTACCTTCATATCTAACATTCCATAAGAATGAAAGTTTGGTTTAGTAAATTATAACTGAATATAATGAAAATGATTTCTATTGCTTGACCCTCCTAAGATATGAAATCTAGATTTGAACTTAATTATTGTGAAAATCTTGAGACTTGCACACCAAAATTTTTTTTAAACAAGTGATCAATGAGAATGACATGCTTGAAATCATACCCACAATATTGAACGTTACAAAACCCTAATAAGGTATCATAGAAATTAGCAAAACCTATCCAACTATTATCATATGATAGTTGTACATAATCATTCTCTTCATCTTTTCTCCATCCCTTGCAACTTTACCTCTCCTTTGCAAGCACTCAAAAATGAAACTAACGTAAGATCATTGCTTTATTCATCTTACTGTCAAGGCCAAAAGGATCATAGTTTAATCTCTTTTGTTTCTTGTAACAAGAACATCAAGAACTTGCATTTTCAACTCTAGAAGAATTTTTAAGTAGGTACAAAAATATCAACTATTAGATGCATTGGCCATGTAAATCTATTATATGCATTGGTGAGAGCCTTTTCCTTCACTATGTTCAAAAATAAAGTCTAAACTCAACAATGTGGGAAGAATACAAATGGCTTAAACATCACACACTAAGGCTTGATTCTTTGAGTAAAAATGTTAAATAGTTAAAATTGACTTATTTTTACAAGCTTAATTTTAAAACTACAAACTGTTAGACAAAGTGTCTTTAGAAACTACAAACTATAACACCTCTGATTAAAACTGCACTACCAGCATTTGGCAAGAATTATGTTGCAGAGGAGCTATTGTTTTATTACTAACATAGACAACTTTTCGTTCTTCAACTAAAAAATAACTCATTATATTGAATATCTTATACATTTCATTAAATGTTAATAGTACCTAATGGAGTGTAAAATATTATGATTCTCCCATTGGTCAAGACCACTTGAGCTCGGTAATATCTCAACTAATTGTCCATGGCCTCTTTGAGATGACATTAGTTTAGAATCTAGTATGATATGATATTATGCATGTCTGAATCCGAACAAAATGGAAGAGTTACTCAGTCAATTATTTGAACTTCAATAAAAAATGGTTTACCAAAAACCTTTCAAAGCAAAGGTTTTCACAGTTTTTTCGTCTCCAATATGCCATAGGACTTTGAATGCGTCCCTAGTGAATAAAATTGTTTTGAGGTATGCTTGTAAGTTATGTTTCCTCCTATAAATTGCTACGATAATTTACTACATCTCATCTCACTCTTCATCCACAAACTGATCTAAGATTGTCCCTGCAATTGATTTAGTAAATACTAAGCTACAACAATGAGAAATATGGTGCTCATGAATATAAACACACTACTTGTTTTCCTCCTCATGTTTATGGTCATCCTTCATGTCTCTGCTCGATATAACCTCCCAACTCCTCCAAACTACAATAATGCTGATTTGTCAAATATGGAGCATTTGGACAGTTTAAAGGCCGATTGTGGTAGCATTCCATGTCCTCCATCAGCTAGGACAAACCTTGTTTCTTCAAACCAAAAGACCATCTTAGGTAGTTCAAAGGGTGATTGTGGCAGCATTCCATGTCCTCCATCAACTAGGACAAACCTTGTTTCTTCAAACCAAAAGACTTTCTTCCCACAGTTAGGCAGATTAAAGGGTGATTGTGGTAGCATTCCATGTCCTCCATCAGTTAGGACAAACCTTGTTTCTTCAAAACAGAAGACTATCTTCCCACAGTTAGGCAGATCAAAGGGTGATTGTGGCAACATTCCATGTCCTCCATCAGCTAGGACAAAACTTGTTTCTTCAAACCAAAAGACTATCTTCCCACAATTAGGCAGATCAAAGGTGATTGTGGCAACATTCCATGTCCTCCATCACCCAAGACAAACCTTGTTTCTTCAAACCAAAAGACTGTATTCCCATAGTTAGGCAGTTCAAAGGGTGATTGTTGCAGCATTCCATGTCCTCCATCAATGGGGACAAACCTTGTTTCTTCAAACTAGAAGATTGTTTTCCCACAGTTAGGCTGATCAAAGGGTGATTGTGGCAGCATTCCATGTCCTCCATCAGTGAGGACAAACCTTGTTTCTTCAAACCAGAAGACTGTCTTCCCATAATTAGATAGATCAAAGGTTGATTGTGGCAACATTCCATGTCCTCCATCAGTGGGGATAAACCTTGTTTCTTCAAACCAGAAGACCATCTTCCCACAGTTAGGAAGATCAAAGGGTGATTGTGGCGGCATTCCATGTCCTCCATCAGTGGGGACAAACCTTGTTTCTTCAAACCAGAAGACTATCTTCCCACAGTTAGGCAGATCAAAGGGTGATTATGGCAGCATTCCATGTCCTCCATCAGCCTGGACAAACCTTGTTTCTACAAACCAAAAGATTGTCTTCCCACAGTTAGGCAGTTCAAAGGGTGATTGTGGCAGCATTCCATGTCCTCCATTAGCCAGGAAAAACATTGTTTCTTCAAACTAGAAGACTATCTTCCCACAGCTAGGCAATTCAAAGGGTGATTGTGGCAACATTCCATGTCTTCCATTAGCCAGGACAAACCTTGTTTCTTCAAACCAGAAGACTGTCTTCCTATAGTTAGGAAGATCAGAGGGTGATTGTAGCATCATTCCATGTCCTCCATCAGCCAGGACAAACCTTTTTTCTTCAAACTAGAAGACTATCTTCCCATAGTTAGGAAAATCAAAGGGTGATTATGGTAGCATTCCATGTCCTCCATGAACTAGGACAAATCTTGTTTCTTCAAACTAGAAGATTGTCTTCCCACTGTTAGGCAGATCAAAGGATGATTGTGGCAACATTCCATGTCCTCCATCAGCGAGGACAAACCTTGTTTCTTCAAACTAGAAGACTATCTTCCCACAGTTAGGCAGATCAAAGGGTGATTGTGGCAGCATTCCATGTCCTCCATCAGCCAGGACAAACCTTGCTTCTTGAAACTAGAAGACTGTCTTCCTACAGTTAGGCAGTTCAAAGGGTGATTGTGGTAGCATTCCATGTCCTCCATCAACTAGGACAAACCTTGTTTCTTCAAACTAGAAGACTGTCTTCCCATAGTTAGGCAATTCAAAGGATGATTGTGGCAGCATTTTATGTCCTCCATCAACCAACACAAATGTCGTCTCCTCAAATCATAAGACTGTTTTGCCAAAGTTCGCTGTAAATTATGTGATATCAAATAGGGAGCAGCTAGGAGGCTCAAAGGCTGACTATGGCAGCATTCCATGTGCTTTGGATATTGTGTAGGGAACAACTTCCTCTTCTACAAATAAAGCCTATTTCTTATGTGATTCATTCATTAGATTTGAATACATATGTAATTCTTCCATTATTCAAAATAAAAAGAACACCCGATTGATCAATATAATTAGACCAGGAGTAAAATGAATGGGTTAATAACATTACTTTGTCATTGTGAAGATATAAAAACTAACATTTTATTTTTATTAAAATAAAATTATATAAAAGATTTGGTGAGATATCATTTTTTCTTTAAAAATAGCAGATATATATATATGTATATAAAACATTGTCATTTCTTATAACTATTATTTTAGCTTTGTGTAAGATCTTAAAAAATTATCAATAAGATCTAAAAAGTTGTCATTTCTTATAATTCATTCAATTAGATGTATAATAAATTATGAGCAATCTCTCAAAATATTCTAAAAATCTCAACTTATAACTATTCAATATCTTTAAAGATACTTTAATGAAAAGATTTTAGAAATATAATACTTGATTTGATCAAGATAGATTATATAGTGAACTTGAATTTGTTTAAATATATAATTAAATTAAATTTAAGAATTGATAAGTTTTCTTCTAGATTTGTTATCATAACTTTTGATCTACAATTACTCTTTTGACTCCTAAAGAGACCCCTATTTTTGGTACATGGATGCTTCCTGACTGCTAAACCAAATACAAAAAAGAGGTTCATTTAGATCAGTTAGACGAGACAATTGAGGCTTCATACGACTCAATTACAGGGTCTTATTGGGCTACCCAATCAAATTGGAGCCTTGAGCATTCCACCCATTTCTTGTACCCTAACTCCCCTTGTTCTTCTATTTCCCTTCTCTCTCTAAATATTAAACTTAACTATCCTAGGGAGCCAAATGTTACCCGCTCTAGCTCTCCTCCTTTTCTCCCTAGAAAGTAAGATAATTGTAGTGGTCTTGAGGGCCTTTCTTTACACTTCAAGATGAATTGGCCATCTACTACAATAGGCTTAAGGTGTTCACTAGGTGGCTCTTATTCTAGCTACATATTGCATGTGGGAATATCAACATGCTAGAAGCCCTAATGGAGGTTGAGAAGAAGGTGGAGGATTGGACTTGCAATAGAAGGGATGAAGCTTGGTGGGAGGTTGTGAAAGACCTAGGGAACATAACTGGGAGCATTTGGAAGAACATGTCTCTTAAATTTGCACCATGGTTCCTTCAAAGAAGGAAGGCAATGAGATCCTTATGGATCTTGGCTTTATGAAATAGTTATAGGAAAGACTAGATGAACAACTTAATGAGTTGGTTTCCCAGCAAATTGCTACCCAAAACAAGATGGAGTCTACCAATGTAGGTATGAAAGCTAAGCTAGAAGAGAGGAAGTTGAAAAGGAAAAGGCAAGAGAAGCCTCAAAGCAAGGATGAGAGTGTGCAACAGGATGCTAATCTAGTCTTGATGCTAGGACAAGTTTCCTCCTCCTATCCCTCCAAGCAGCCCTCCTTTCATGATAATCTCAAGGAGTTGTGGAGGTGATTGGGTTTCTTGTGCTCTATCTTTGTGTGTCATGGGTGTTGTCTGTTGGTGGTGTTTGGTGTTGATGGTTATTTTTCTATTTTGGCTACTAGTTCATGGTTGTGGAATTGCTAGTTATTGTATTTTAGTTTTGGTTCATGTTTGCTAGCTTTTTTTTGTTTTACTTGCTAGCTTCTATAGTTTGTTGCATTCGTGCTTTTTGTATTGAATTGGGTTTGCAAGTTTTTTTTTTGTTCTTCTTTAGGAAGGGTCGCGACTTGTGAACCTATTTTCTCCATCCTTGGGATTTGATGTTACTTTTGTAAGGGTTTAGGCTTCATCTCATTTCACTTAATCAAAACTTTAAAACAAAAAATTCCATAAAGTAACTTTTATTTTTATCAAGACAAACTCTTCGATTAGGTTTTACCCAAAATGTTATGCTTCAATCTCAATAGATGTTGCTAGATCATGATTGCATTTTATTTAACCCTTTATGTCAGTTGATTTACTACATTGTAGATTTTGAGTAGAAAAAAATCTAGTTTGATGAAACGCACTCACCCTAAACTATTATGTATAATAAGCTTTGTGTTTTAACATAATTGCTTATCTATTTTTTAGATCATAGTGGTCAATTTTTACTGATTTACACTATTAGATAAGTTATCTTTATGATGCTAATTGGAATTTTTTAAGCAACATACAAAACTATGGAAAAAACTGATGTAGATTCTGATTACTTAACCACTAAATATCTTTGAATACAAAGAAATATTAGTAAGCAAGGATAAACATATACTAATCTAATCAACTAATTCAAGTGGAAAAGGGTGTGAATATTGGAGCTCAAATTAAATCTTTATAGAATGATAGAATGTGAGTGCATATTAGATTGTAGTGTTAGTTCTATAGATTGATGCACTATGTATTTGTAGTTAACTTTGGCATATTTATATTTTTTATTTATTGAAATAATATTAAGCTTGATCAATTTTGTTTTGAATTCTTTCTCAAAATTATGAATTGAATTCAACAATGATCATAAGAAAACATAATTTCATTGTACTTAAGATTGATCCAATATTAATTCTTCTAGCTCCATTAGTTTGGATGCTTAAAATATGATCTAGGATTGATATGAAAATTGAAAATTTAAGAGTGATTCTAATGGTTTTCAAAGGTATTTTAGTAGAAATCATTTTTTCTTTACCTTGATAACAATTTGATATTATGATTTCTAGGGAAACTTTCTTGTTCGGATTTTAGGGTCATTCATATATGTATTGTCAAGTAAAGTGAATGAAATTTTCTATTTGACTAACCATCTTATGGAGATTATTAAACTTAAGTTTTAGAAAGCATCCTGAAATCCCACTAAAACAAACAAATGCTCAAGTCTTTGAATGCTACATTTTTTGCTCTCATACCCAAGATTGATTAAGCCAACAGTTTGGATCAATTCAAGCCTGTTGCTTTATGTAATGTTACAAAATTATCACCAAATTGATTTTTTTAAGTCTCAAGCCTCTTTTGGATACTTTGATCTCTAAGGAGCATGGAGGATTTTCTAGTGGTAGATATATTCTTGACGGTGTTGTAATTGTAATGGAATTTATCCACTCTATGGCCACTTCGAAGGAAAAGTTCATATTTATCAAGCTGGATCTAGAAAAAGCTTATGACCGGGTAAGTTGGGACTTATTGAGTAGAATTATTTTGGCTTTTGGATTTGATACAAGATGGGCAGATTGGATTCTTAGTTGTGTGACTTCTCCCTCCTTTTTTTCTTATTAATGGAGAACCTACAAAGTTATTTTCTTCTTCTTGAGGATTTCGGCAAGGGGACCCTCTATCTCCTTATCTCTTTATCATTATGGTGGAGGGCCTTGACACATTTATTAAATTTTAGGTTAGACAAGGGCTCATCCATGGGTGGAAATGGAATAATAATCTCTCATTGTATTCTCATATTCAATTTGTGGATGACACTAGACTAATGGTCATGACTACTATTAGTGAGGTAGGAAATTTTAGAAGGGCCTTAAACACTTGTATGAAAGCTTCTAGGTAGAAAATCAATGAAGATGATTTCTCCATTTCTTTATTTAACACTCCTCAACCTATTCAAAATAGGATTGCTAGGATTCTCATATCTTAGATTGGCCATCTTCCTTTGATGTATCAAGTAGTTCCCTTGGCTCTGGGAGCCAAACAGAAGGATTATTAGTAGGACCTTTTGGATAAATTATGGAGTAAGGTTAGCCATTGGACTTACTAATGGCTTTCTTCTGGGGGGAGAGTTATTCTCCTTAAGATAGTGGTTTAGGCTCTTCTTATTTAAAGGAGTTTTTTACAGATTCTCCTTGTTTTTTTTATAATAGAATTTGATGCTTTGTCTCAACACTTTCTTTGGTTAGACAACCTTCTCTCTTCTATGTGGAGTTTAGTCAATTGGGAAACTATCTACTTGCAAAAGTTTATGGGGGGTCTTTGTATCATGTGTATGGTTATTTTTGTCAAGGCTCTAGTAGCTAAATTATACTGGAGGTGGTGCAATATTTAGGATTGGGATTGGGCCAAGTTTCTTTCCCAAAAGTACTTTCTAGGAGTGGACTGTCAAGATATCCCAAGACTAGATTCGGTTGGGAAAGGCTCTTTCATTTGCAACACTAAAAAATGGAGATCATCTTATTAAGAATGGCCTTTTTTGGATATGTAATGGGGGATCATGTGCTTTGTTTTGGAAGGATTCCTAGGATGGTCATCCTACCATTCTCTCTAGTCATCCCCATCTTCAACCTCTTTGGCATATTTTTATAGATGCAAGGTGGAATAACGTAGAATAGTTTATGACTATAAAAAGGTGTGGATTAGTGGATATGACTTGTTGGAAAGACCCAAAAAAGTGGCCTTTAGGGAGTTCCATGGAAATTCGGGATGAGCTTGCTAATATCTTCATGGGCAGGCTCTACAGTTCTACTACAAGGATATCATTGTCTAGGGTCTGACTCGTAAAGGAAAGTTCACTGTTGCCCAAATATATGCTTAGTTAAATAGACAATGACATGGATTAGTGGAAGTGACCTAGTAGAAAATGATTTTTAATAGCTTTCCTTGTCCTAAGTGTAATTTTCTCTTATGGTTAGTTTCCCAAAAGAAATGTCTTACATGGGATAACCTTCAAAAGAGAGGATTTCTAGGGTCTTCTCTTTGCTCCCTCTGTATGCATGACAAAGGAGTGTCTCACACTTTTTTTTCTCTATCCCTTCTCTAGATAGATATGGAACAAGTGGTGGGAAGTGTGTCATCATGGGTGCATCCATGTTGCATCTCTTATTGATTTTGGGAAAGACTTGGTAGAAGTTGGGCAGTTTAGAGGACTTCTTTGAGAGTATGTATAATCTTGATGGATTTATAAGGAAGAATGATCTTATTGATATGGATTTATATGTAATCCTCTTCACGTGGTCCAAAAATTGTATGGGTCACAATATTTTTCAAGTTAGATTGGATAGAGTGCTTCTTTCTATTGATTGGAACACCTCTCCTCAACTCCCTTCATGTGTTCCCAAGGATTGTTTCTAATCAATCTATGTTTCTTTTCAATTGGATGAGCTAAAGATCCAATAGAAAAAAAATCCTTCTAGTATGAGATCATGTGGCACTCTCATCCCCAATTTAGAGTTTGTGTTACTCAGTGGTGGAGCATACAGGTCCAAGCCACTACCATATTTCAAATAACTAGAAAACAAGAAAAATATAAGAAGGGAGGTTGTGGGATGGAATAGGTCATGATTTAGAGACTATTTAAAGTAGAAGAAGGAAATAGAAGAAAAGTTAGAAGAGATCCAAGAGGGAATGGAAAGGTGGGGGGCTCTTTATTGCTACCCATGAGGAGGAACAAGCATGGCATGGGAGATGGAAGCTAGTCATAGGGAGAGATTAAGTTTTCTGGAAGTAGAGACTCAAGGTTCAATGGCCTACTAAGAGAGATAGGAATATGGATTTCTTCCATAGGTTGGCTTTTAAACATAAGAAGAGGAACACCATTAAAAAACTCCACGATGATAACAATGTTGAGCTTACTAATGAGAAGGAGATTGGGGTTTAGAGTACAATGTACTTTCAAGAGATTTATAAACTTCCTCCAACATAGGTGGATCCTAATGTTGAACAAGTTTTGGTGGATGTCATCAACTCAATGGTTGATGATAAGATGAATCAAGAGTTGAATAGAAGAGCTACTGAAGAGGGGGTTAGGGAGGTAATTTTTTCTATGAGAGAGTATAAAGCCCCAAGATCGGATGGCTTTCCCTAGCCTTCTTTCAGGAATTCTAGGATATCATCAAGTATGATCTAGTAGCTTATGATTTTATCAAGACTAGCAGAATCCTCAAAGAACTCAACCCTTTTATATTTCTAAATTATTTTCATTAAAATATCTTTAAATATATCAATTTTTTATAAGTTCAAATTTTCAAAAATGTTAAGAGATTAGTTATAGATTTTAATTTATGCATTCAATAGAATGATTTAGATTCATATATTTATATTTTAATATTTTATTTTTTTCGAAGTAGTTTTAGTTCATAATAGATCTCACACATCCAATGCTATTAATATTCAATAGCCAAAATAATAGTTGCATCATCTTAAAATAGAAGCACTTCCATTTTAAGAGTGTTTAGCCCTCTAAGTAAGTGGTTTGGGGTCATGTCAAGCACCTTAAATGGGTCTTTGACTTGGATCTATCTTTTTCCCCTATTCTGCCCCCTTTTCCACTTTCTTTCTAAACTTTTCTAGCATTCTAGACCGAAAATTTGAGATTCTTGACTTTTGGGTCAAGGATGACCTTTTGAGTCAAGGTCAACCTTGACTTTGACCTAGGTCAAGGATGACGTCGACCTTGACCTAGGGCAAGGTCGACCTCATCCCTTACTCTAGGTCCAAATTTCAAGGTTCCATGATTTTTGGATGTCGAGTTTTGGAAAGAATTATTTTCTCGATTTTGGGTTGGTTGTTTTGGTCTCCGAGATGGTAAACTCTTAAATTGCATTTAATCTAGGTCCATTTCTAGGGGTTGAGGTTAATTGGGATTTAATGCTCCTATGTCAACCTTCTCTAGAAGCTTGTGCCCTAGATCTCTATATAAGGAAGCCTTCCTCTCTCATTTTACCTAACCATTATCTTGCACATCCACCTATTATGAAGTTTATGCCCACAAGTTCTATGAAGTGAAGATCTACTATCCATCAAGCATTCAAGCATTCAAGCCTTCAAGAGTTCAGGCATTCAAATTAATCAAAAGAGATCTACTAGTAGCCATTGAAGGATTCAAGCTCTATGGAGCCCTCTTGTTGAAGATTCATCCATTTCCATTCAAGCCTCTTCCTAATCCAAGATCCATTCAATATTGGTGTTGAAGATCTAATGCCATTGATTTGAGACATCTCACATACATTTCTACATTCATTTGGATCATCCATACTTGTGGATTCAAGGATTCAAATCCTCTACAAGGATTTCAACATAAGCAAGGCGAATAGTTTCATTTACTTTGTTCATACTTATTTCAATTACATCTCAAGGTTGATTCCAAACTAGGGTTTGACTAAGGCAAACCCTGCATACAACAAACAAAACCCTTTTTCTTGTAGGTACAAGTGTGGAACAATGAATTGAAGTTCAGATTTGGATACCCTTTTCGACAAACTTCTGAGATCTGTGAACATAATTTTCGTTGGAGCAATGTAGGTCAAGATCAACTTTTGGGTCAAGGTTGACTTTCTGGGGTGAAGGTTGACTTGGTTGTCCTAGGTCAAGGTCGATGTACCCTAAGAAAATAAAAATATTTATGGGTTTTGAAGACCTCATAGTTTTGGTTTAGGTTTGCAAAAATTGACAATTTTTTAGATTGTTTGATAGGGTTTTCAGCCAATTCTTTTTCGGAGATAAGTACCTTTTATTTTCTTCATTTCAATATTAGTCATCTAGATTTACTTTCCATATCATAAGAATCTATATGTATGTGAAAAAATATGAGTTTAGGGTCTCTTTCATGTGCATTATTTTAAACCCTATTCATCATCCACATTTTATCCTATACAATAGTTATAAAAATGACAACTTTTAAAAACTTAAATACCATTTTTATATTTATTTTTTATGTATGCTAATTATTTTAAAATAAGATATCTCTTCAAACCATCTATATAATTTTATTTCAATAAAAAAATGGTAATTTTTGTTAGAATCTGAAAAGATTAATAACCCAAAAAACTAGTGCAAAGAGTAAATATCTAAACTATGAATGCAAATGATACAAAATCAAAATAGCATCATAGAGTTAGTCTCCAAGAGAGTAATGCAAATGCTGGAAGTAAAATAGCATTAAGAGGATGAAAAAACAAGAGATACAAATACAAGCCAGGTAGCATACTTATATAGGCTAGGAAGAGGGAGGAGGTGGCAACACCAACCAATGAGGAGCAACCATCTATCAGACTAAAGATAGCAAAGTATCTTCCCAAGATAGCTAATGGATACTCACATGTAGGAAGGTGACACCTCACAACCATTCACCTAATAAGACATGCTTTATTAACCTAAGCGAGATTATTAAAAGTGTAGGAAAAAACTAGCAAAATAGGAAAAATAAAAAACTACACTAACGTCCCCCTATAAGCGAAGCTTAGGTGGATGTAGAAATGGGTCCCGAAAACTCAAGCCTGATGAGGTACCCATGTACATAAAATTCCCCCAAAAGAGAGAGAAAAGAGACTCCCCAAAGAAAATTAGGACTCCAAGTGAGAGAAAGAGGCCTCCCCAAAAGATGAACCATCCCGCACCTCCAGCAAAGCTTGCAAATTTTGTCTGGTTGATCCACTTACATCGAACAAGTTTTCTTCCCTTAGGAAAAGGGACAAGATCCCAAGTGTGGTTCCTCATCAAGGAACTATACTCTTCCTACATAGCTATATCCCACTCAGAAATACCAGAAGCCTCATGAAAGGACTGTGGATTTGAGGCAGTAGCAATGAATATATGTAGAGCATCTTGGAATTGTAAACGAGTCTGCTTGGTGTCTGATGGATCCCCAACCCAATCACCTGCAAACTGCAAGGTCTGTCTAGCCCAAAGTGGACCAGAAGATGGAGAATCTAGAGGAGAATCATCAACCTGTGAATGATGACTAGGAGAGGAAGGAGGCGAGTCCTCTGAATCACTCTCTGCATCAAAAGTGGAGGTAGAAGACTACTCAAGTGAATCTGACCCATCAAAAGATCTATCATGTATTCCAAGTGACTCCAATGTCAAAGTAGAAGGCAACCATGTGACCATGCTCTGTTGGTTAAGCTGATGCAAGTAGTGAAAGTTAAGATGGCCAAACCGCTCATGCCATAATATGCTCACATCATTAAAGTGAGTGAGCAAAATAGTCAAAGGAGGATTAGGAACAAAGTGAGAAAACATATAGAGTCATGACTGATGATCTGCTCTCCCAACTGCAATTGTAGAATCATTGTGCAACTCATGTATCTCTACTGAATTAGGAGTGAACTCAACCCACTTGCCTAAACCTGTGTGAGTGATCTGGTGTACCGATAGGAGATTAGTTGACAATGAGGGTACATAAGGAACATGACGGAATGTGCCGTCCCCCACATCAACAGACCCTCTCCCACACACCTCAACAAGAGTGTTATTACCCATCAAAATAGAAGGCATAGTACATGGCTCCAAGGATGCAAGTTCTTCCTTAGATGAAGCCATGTGGTGTGAAGCACCCGAATCAAGAACCCAAGTGGATGGTGAGGAAGCAACTGCAAAAAGGGCCTTGCCCTTTCCTTTCCCCTTGCTATTTTCTTTTTCTTTGTTAGACCCTTCATTAGAACTTTGTTTGATAGACTCAAGAACACTGATATTATTCTTCTCAAGAATGTATGTTAAGTGATCAAGTTGTTTCTGCAAACATTTATGTTCATCATGACCAGGTCTTTTACAATAGGCACATTTGACCTTTTCCTTCTTAGGCTTATCACCCTTGGAAGATGGTGTATCAATAGTTGCTTTTGAAGAAACCAGCATCTGATCCTTCTTCTCCTCACTATTCTTTTGTTTCTTCTCCTTACTATTGTTGTTACTACTTTGTCCTTGTTGTTCTTTTGTGCCTTGGTTGGCAGCCAAGGCATGTGACTTAGAGGACTTAAGAATGCCCATCTGGATTAGCTTGTCTTGTTCTTGAGTGAGATTGACAGCAAAATAATCTAAAGATGGCATGGTGAATTGAGTACCAAGTGCACCCTTAGTAGCATAGAAGGTAGAGACAAATATAGAATATTCTGAACTTAGCTTAGAGAGAATACTAAGAATCAGTTGTTCATCTTTCTTTTCAATTCCACATTGTTTTAACTGTAGCCTTAGTGATTTCAATTTGGTGAAAAAATCTTGAATTTTGTTGAAATTGCCTGGACTCAAACTAATTAATTCATTTTCCAACATATGACCCCTCATTGAATCTTGTGTGCCAAATAGTGTTTCTAGCTTTGTCCATACTTCATTTGGTGTATCCAAAGACTCAATGTGAAATAGCAAGTTAGGAGAAATAGACAAACACAATGTTTCATATGCCTCATCACATTTGTTAAACCACTTAGGCTTATCTTCATCTTTAGCAGGTTCAATTTCAAGTCCCATAGTTATCCTATTTAATCTAGCTTTCTTTAAGTGAATTGTCATGCATGATTTTCACTCAAAGTAATTGTATGGAGTTAGGATGGGTATATTTGTTTGATCCATGATGAAGAAATGCAGAGAAGAAATGCTAAAAAGAAGAGAACCCAGCCACGACAATGGCCCCCCCTTTTTACTCAATCAAAGAGACCCCCCCCCCCCCCCCCCCAAAAAAAAAATGATTTGGTACTTTATTTTAGTGCATTACAACTACCACTAGAAAGAGATACTTAGTGGTCTTGATTTCAATGCATTACAAACCCTCATGACGAGCATATGCTAAACGTGAAACATGGGCACAATAATCAAGGAAACAAATAGGACCACTGCGATCTACTCAAAAAATCATGCACTTTCAAAAAAAGAATCACCTCGATACGAGGTCGTGTGAGAAAGTTATGATCCTCCGAAGTTTTCAAAACAAGAACTGTGCATAGTCACGGCTGAGAATTTACAATTTCTGAAGAATTCATGCATGAAAATAAAAAAAGAACTCCACTAATGGATAGAGCACAAAAAAATAGCCAAGTTCATAACAAGAATCATCAAAATCGGAGTCCGTATGAGTAAGAACGAGACATTTGAAAACTGCATTCAAATCTGCGACTGCCAACGGAGAGGGGTATGGCTGTAGCTTTGCATGCTAGATTCTTAAAAATATACATCTTTCATACAAAATCTAAAAGATACCCAGATGGTTTTTTAGGGCTGCGAACAAAACCCAAAAAGCATTTTTCTTGCTGATGTACAGAAGATGTTGCTGTAGTGTAAATCAGACACCTTTAACAGTAAAAAATGGCTCCAAAAATAAAAAAAGACCCCAACAACCAAAATATAACATGGAAATGCTAGATCAGCTTCTTAAGTCCATCAATGGCATGCTGAAACCTGCAAAACTGATTGAAAACTCCAAATATGCAAGTTGGTTGTTAGATTTGAGATTGAAACCCCAGAGAAAAACTGTTTTTGTCAAAACTTTTCTGATTCTTAGGATCATCCAAAGATGCAAGAGAAGAGCATACTTCATTTTTCAAAAAACTACAATAAAATTTATTTGCCCTCCTCGAATCTCTCAAATAAAGAAACTAAAATCTACTTTTGCACATTGAAAAGCTCTGATACCATGTTAGAATCTGAAAAGATTAATAATCCAGAAAACTAGTGCAAAGAGTAAATATCTAAACTATGAATGCAAATGATACAAAATCAAAATAGCATCATAGAGTTAGTCTCCAAGAGAGTAATACACATGCTGGAAGCAAAATAGCATTAAGAGGATGCAAAAATAAGAGATACAAATACAAGCCAGGTAGCATGCTTATATAGGCTAGGAAGAGGGAGGAGGTGGCGACACCAACCAATGAGGAGCAACCATCTATCAGACTAAAGATAGCAAAGTATCTTCCCAAGATAGCTAATGGATACTCACATGTAGGAAGGTGACACCTCACAACCATTCACCTAATAAGACATGCTTTATTAACCTAAGCGAGATTATTAAAAGTGTAGGAAAAAACTAGCAAAATAGGAAAAATAAAAAACTACACTAACAATTTCTATATCTTCACAAAAACAAAGAAATGGTCTTGATTCATCCATTTACTCCTAGTCGAGCTATATTGATCAATCAATAGTTCTCTTATTTTTAAAAATGAAAGAATTGCACATGTATTCTAATTGGACACCCACACTAAGGAAGAAATTAAGCTTGAAAAAATAAGTTAACTATTTCACACTTTTAGCCTAGTAATCAAAGTCTTAGTGTGTGATATTTAAGCGATGGCCCAATTGGAAAATGATTTTATGACGAAGGAGGGCTTTTGGTCGAAGGTGGGTGAAATAAAACCACCCTTAAATTTTTTTTTGGTGTGGAATGCTACATCCAACTAGGAAGAAATAAGGGAGGATAAGAATGAGACTACAAAAGTGGAGTAAGACCTGAAGGAATATTGGGTCAATGGACCTTTGGAAAAAAACCAAGAAACAATTGTCTTAATTTACTTCTCTTTTGCTTTTCTATTGAGTACCATTAATAATATTTCAGTTGGCTGATTGTAATGAGTCTTTTTGTTGGTTGTAGGACATAATAACCTAAACAAAATATCCTAGTCATAATAATCCAAGGACAAAATAATCCAACGTCATAAAATACCCCGTGGGTATAGTGTCTGAGGTTACTTTGGTCGGGTTATTATGTCTAGATACCCTTTTTGTTGTATTTACCAAGGCATGAGTAGTTTAGCATGCGTGCTCTAAGGATCATTTTGATTGAGATACACAAATTTTAGGTTATAATTTTGGTTAGTGATGAGAGATATTTTGAGAACTTAGCTCTTTTGGTTTAGTGGAGCTTGATAGGATACATGTTTTGTAGGACTTTCCCTATACTGCTGTGAACTCTATATTTTTTTCATTATTAATAAAATAACAATATTTTACCAGTACAAAATAAATAATAATAGTAAGATTATTTCAATAAAATAGATGTTACTTAAATCTTTGAAAGTTGTTATATTCTTATTAGGATTCAATTGTGAAGTTTTTAGAGTCAAATTCATTGACTCATTTTTTATGAGTACTGGTTCGCATGAACTCATTTCTCATAAGAATGAATGAAATACTTAGCACTCATTCCATCTAATCCATGAAAAGAAAACTCCATTGTTGAGCGTAATCAAAATGAACTAGTACTACTAGGGATGAGTGACCTTTTCCAAATTCCTTGTACTTTATCCAAATAGAATAAACACCATCTAAATGCAATAAATAGTAAATGTTTTATTCATTCTCATTAAAAATAAAAAATAAATAGTCATAACCCCTCCTCTTTTTTTATTAAAAAAAGAGCCAATAAATTTGATAAGCAAAACTACATATATAACAATATCTCTTTTGAATTGCTATGGAAAATATCTTTACCTATAATTCTTTGAAAGTGATCTTTATGGAGTGAGAGTCATGCCTAACTATCCCTGTGCCGCGTCTCTAAGCACATTGTCTATGCATCATTCTGCATTTTAATCCCGTAAAAAGAGCTCGCCACGAAAATGCACTTCCTTTACCTTGCTTAATTTAACTAACTCCTCTCCTTCGTATGGAAGTGCATTTTCGTAACTGTATAGATGTTGCTGTAAAAAGATGACTCGTATCAATATAACAATAATAATAATGAAAATTGTACACAGCCTGTACACTGGATTAATTTTTCTTTTAGGGATTTTGCCTGCAAGGTAGAATGCCCTATTTCCATGGCTGTTCCAAGTGGCTTTCTTCCAAGCTTGCACTGTTTGTTATGAAAGGAGAGCAAGATGTATTGGAATAGTGTGTAATAGGCACCCCTGGATGTCCCAAAAAACTAAACCAAATTGCTGAAAGGAATTATGTCAAACAGTTTGCATTCAACTTCTTATTTCTCCGTTTAATGTTTTAAACCCCTTATAATTCCGAAAATCAAACGTTTATTGTTTGTTGTGTTTCGTGCATGGAATTGGTATCATACAACATAAACAAGAAAGCAACTACAATGATATGCAAAGTGGAAATGAACTGCTGCTAATAAAATATTATTTTCAGAATTCATAAAATCAAATACATAGCAGATTTATCAACTCACTAATTACTTCAGCAATATTGTCATAATACTCTAGCCCATGCTTACGAACTTGCTGCTACAATACTTTGTCCTCCAATCAGTCCACTACCTTCATAATACCATTCCCTCCAAGCGGCATAAGCGTCAGACAAGTAGTGAAGAAGATATGAGCAAAATATCGAATCTGCCTGTAGTTGGAAATGCAACTAAACTGCCTGATAATGAAGCCAATAAGAAAGAATTCCAAAGGCCAAACCCCAAGGGAATGACGTCTAGAATGTTACAAGAGAGGATAGACGTCCTCAAATGCCAAAAACAAAGCTGCAACTCACACACCAATTTCTTCTCATATTCAACCTGTCTAATGAAGCCACAAATGCTTCCTTTTATTCTATTCCCATGGGTCCCCTCAACTCATATGGGCCATGTGAGATAAAAGATGTGTAATATAAAACATATATTAAAATACCCCTTATGTCTCCCTTGGGTACACATCACCATAAAATAAATATTAAAGTAACACTTTAATATTTTACAATTAAATTAGACGTTACTTTAATAAAACTTCAGGCATTAAAATGTATTAGCAATCGGACTCCGAATAATGTGAGTGATAGCTCATCGGAAAGCTCTCACCGAGGAGTATCGAATCCAATCACCAAAATTGACCTGCACTGTGTCCTGCCAACTTACTAAAAATAGTAAGTATGCCTGAAACTGAGTAAATCAACTTCGTTTTGGCCCAAACTGGAAATGACTAGGCCAAAACACTCCAAGATCCCATTAAACCCTTCGTTAGCCCTCGGGACCGTGTAGAACAAGGCTAACGCGCACACACTTGGTCAACTGCTAAAATGGGGACATTACACAGTGAATGCAATTTCTATTTTTAATTCTTTATGTTCTATTATAATTAAAATCCTTTCATTGTTACTCAAATGACTGGAAACAGTAAATGGATTTTAGCGGTGACATTGTGTTACTTCTTTTATCTGAGGAAGGGCGAGCCTTCGAGCAATATTACTTCCAGTTTCATGCGGCTTAGTCGCGTGCTATGTATTGCAATGCAAATCCTTTCATTTTAGGGTAATGGCCGTTAGCCCTCCATTCCTTTTACCGTCGTTGTTGGAGATATTTTGCAGTTTATCTGCTGTCTAAGGCATTTTCTAATAGGCCCACTATTTGGTAATCGTATTTTTGAAGTAAAATGTAGATCGCAGAGATGATAAATTATTTTATCTCGCCATTATTTTTAAGTATAATTCAATTTTGAGAAATTTACTCCTGAAAACGGAAATTTCATTTGTGTATGGTTTTTATTTATTTCTTTTTAAAAATTTGACAGGACCTATCGTATACAGGGCCTCAATTGCGATGTTTTTCGGTTTGTTAACGCATAAAGCATGACTGGCACAATGTACACGAGCGACAGGTAAGGATTTTTATGAATCCTTACTTAGGCTATGAAGCTTGTGAGTGTCTAAACAAATTCATCCTCTTTTCCATTCATCATTCATGCTGTGCGTGTATCATTTTCTACGCTCTCAATAGTAGCAAATTTGAAGAAAATGCTGCGCTTAGGAAATTAAATAGGCACTAAAATGACTCGATAGATGTTTGCTGTTACATTCTTTCTTTTTCCTGAAGAAAGAAGAGCTGTATATATTTGGTCATCTCTCTGAGATGAATTAAAAGTTCATTTAATGTCTAACCATATGGACATTTGAGATTAGTACGACAGATATGCGGGGATTAACATTTTTCTTAAAACATCAAATAACAGAATTTGAAATGATCAAACCATCGTAAATTAAGGGTGACCAAATTTTAGGTCTGTGTCTTGGTGAAAGCTGCTACAATACGTTTGACAAGAAATTTCAATTCTTAAATATATATATGTATGCACATGTATGTATGTATTTAGATATGTTCATGTTCATTGATCATCGATATAAACAGTCTGTTAAAATATCTACGTAACATGAATATCTGTTTCTGCTTCTCTGTAAAGTTTGTTTCTGTTCAAGAATTTGAATACTTCATTTGAATTGTTGAATGATCTTGGTAAAGGAAGCTTTTTTTTTTGGACACTGTCAAAGCGAGCCTAACATCCTCATCATACTACATGCTATCACAGTTTGCAGGTTAGTTTACCTTGTAAGATCGATTGGTCCAGGTTCCTCACCATATGAAGAAAATTGGTCCTATCGGATTGGTGACATGGTGTGTTTAGCCTTGCACCATTGTAGTTTTTGAAGATTCCTTTCACTTCTGCAGCAAATTGTAACAGGTACCTTTATCCTTTTAGAAAATTGGATTTGTTATTGCATTGGATTAAATACACCTTGGTTTGTTGTCCATAGTTGTTCCATTACAGAGTTACGTATGCTAGTGTGTTGCGAACCATTTGAGTGAATGGCATGCCTCGGTGTTGTCGCAGCTGCGTTACCTAACCTTAGAAAACAGTACACACCTGCAACGAACACCCTCAACAAGCAGAAGAAATGAGTCTGGATCCATTTGAAAGTGCATTTAACAAGTCTCTTACCCCTCCTGACTCACCTCTTCCATCCCCTACACATTGAACAGCTGCATGGAAGAAGGGTTTAAAGGAGTGCTCTAGGAACGAGAAGGGCAATATTTCTAGTGATTGTGAGGATTACGACGCCCCGGGTCCTCCATCATACCAGGAGGAGCTCAAACAACCTGCTAATCCTCCTGACAATGCCGAAGCCAATGCAGCTGCTACCAAAGATTGCGACAATGATGAAGGAAATGAGAATGTGGATGTTGGAGTAGCCAAAGACCATTCTCAAGACCTTGGCAAAACAGGGATATTCACATATGTATATCTTTCATTTGTATCTTTTCTCCTTCATTACAATAGGCCTGGTAAACTTACAACATGCTTGAGCCGAATGAGAAGCTTAAAAACACAGAAATTGAAGAAGAAACATCCCCAGATTGTATTGTTTTCATGTAAATTATATTAGTTGTTTCACACATCCTTTCTTTCCACAGGCTGTACTTTTATATAAGGACTCAAGTTTATGTGTGTTATATTTGGAAGCGAAACTTTTGAGAAGAACCAAAACTTGTAATAATCTTCCACTTTAAATATCTAACTTGTCCTATTTTCTTCCTGCAACAAGCCTGCTTTTATGAGGTCATAACTTAATGAAAACATCCTTTACAGTTGATTAACTTAAATGACTTGATAATTTTCCATTATCCAGGTTGGGATACTAAAAGCTTCATCTTCTCTGGAGTTAATTTCATTTTTCTGTCTTTAAATCTGTCATCTTCCGACATGTGTTCCTAAAATTTGTTAAGGATTAATTCCTTAGCGATGGCATGCATGACTGCATTCCTCCAGTTTTGACACAGGATGCTTCACTTTGACTTGTTGCCTTTGGTAACATTCAGTCTGAAAATACAAAGTTATATGAATATTTACATTGACGTGCAGGCGGGGAAGTGGGTGTTTATGTGAAACTTTTTCACCATAATTTTGAACATAAAAAAGAAATTGAGAGGATAAGAGTCAAGACAATCTCAAAGGAGTTATGATTGTGATAGAACTCTTTTTTTATGTTGTTTTGTGAACTACAAGAATGTAGTTCTAAATAATATGGAGATCTAGATTGAATATGATATCATCGCATCGAGGAAGAAATGAGAATGCCCATGCACTGGGGGCATGCCAGTCTGAACCGGCTGACTGAGTTAAACTATTGATTGGGGTTTTCAGTAAAATCATCATATAAACCTTAAGCTGTTCAATAATTGAATTGTTGTTTTTTCTTCAAATGTAACCAACCATACCTCTTAACGTTTTGAGGAATTAGGAGCTTGCTTAGAATTGGTAAACTTATGAAAAATGATAAACTTATGAAAAATGATACCCTTCTGTGATGGTTGCTGCCATCGTGATATCCTAGCTTTTTCTTTATAAAATGAAAAATTACAATTATTTGGTTCTGTGCTGAATGGAAATCCAGGGTTGTTGTTTTCTTACGAGTTTTGTAATCGGTGTAATTCTTTCTTAAATAGTATTTAATAATAATAATAAATAAAAATATAAAAAGAAATAATAATGAAACATAATATAATATAATTATTAGTTAATATAGTTAATGATAACAGATACATAATGAAGAGTTGTGACTCTGTTGAGATACAATACATAAGGGAGGAGAGAGAGTTCATTTGAAAGGGGATATGGAGGAAGGGAGAATGAGGAGAGCATATGAATTAAAAGAGGATCTGTAAATTTAATTGATCATTATTGGAGGATACTAACTAATTATATTTGATGTAAGGATCTTGAGCAATCTTTAACTCTGATTCTGAATATGAGTTTACTTATACATATCTCTCTTTATCTTAATAATAATTTTCGTCTTACGTATGGAGACCTTCCTTCAAAAGTACTGATGCAGATTTACTTTATCCAAGTATATATGTTGTTCACACTACAGATTGAGATCTTTATGCCTTGTATTGATATTGATCTGCAGTTGTAATAATGCATGTATATATGGAGAGAGATGATCACGTAGGGGCATGACCCTGCGTGGTCATTCCTCAACACATATTGATTTAGTCAGATATAACGTTTCACAAAATCAAATCATTAACAACCGATACATATTAACAAATATTATCACATACTAACAAGATCAGTGATACATACTAATGTAATTAGGAACGATGCATATCAGAACTCATACATATTAATCTTATTGGTGATAATGTTTGTTAATCGGAATACAACTAATATATATGATTAGTCACTTTGACATTTTGATGACATTTTGATTTTATATATATATATCAGGTCATAGGTAGATTTATCATCAATCATGTAAATTATCATATATTATATTTGCTTCAATTTACTATGAGGCTAATATTCTCAACACTCCCTCTTTAGCGAGGGAATTGAAGATGTAATACAAGATTAAACACCACTTTAAATGTGGTCTATTAAGTTATGGTGTCCGGCAAAATCCGGTTTGAAGAACCATAACAATTGTTTTTCATGGTGTTTGGAAAAATTCAGCTTGGAGAATCATGATGGTTATCAAGGTGTTCGCCAAAATCCAGCCCAAAGAACAATGATAACACTTTGTTCCAACACATTTGGTGTTAGATCAACTATTGATAAGGTTGTCACCTTACAATAGTGACGTAACACATATGAAAGATCATCACCTTTCATAACACAACTTTGTAAACAAACTAATTTTCAATTATTACAAATGTATTTACAAATTTTTCGTACCAAGTTTTACCTCTGAAGTACTCTATTTTCAACCTTGGAAAAGGCTTGGTGAAAATGTCAGTATTTTGCTCATTAGTGCTGATATAAATCAGCTTGATAACATTTTTGTCAACCATGTCTCTTCAGAAGTGTTGATGTGCTTTGATCGATTGTAGAAGATAGGATTAACAAAAAGTTTGATGTAGCTCTGGTTATCACAATGAATCACTGTGGGACTTAGTTGCTTTCCAAAGAGTCCAAATAATAGCTTTCTCAGCCATATTGCTTCGCAAGCTTTCATGGAGGCTGCTATATATTTAGCTTCGGTGGAACTCAAGGCAACTGTGGGTTGTTTTCTACTGAACCAAGATATCATTGTTGATCAAGGCTAAAACAACACCCTATAGTACTCTTATGGATTATGGAACAACCAGCCCATAGTCTGGTTTTACTCTGTATGCTATTGATTTTCATGGTAGTGAGTTAAGTGAATTAACAAAGTTTTCCAATAAACTATTTGATGATGACAGTGACCCTAATTAGCCTTCTATTTGTGAACACTTGTATACTAGTTCTTTTCACTTGGTGACTAACCCATTGTTTGAGTGTGAAGCGCTTTCAACATGTTGCAAATCTGATTGGATTAGTAATGATGTAGTAAATAAAGCTGAATCATATTTCTTACTTTCTTCATAGCTAATAGCACAAGAAGAGATGCAGGCTCATGATATGTATGATGTTCTTCATGACATTGAATATGAGTCCTTTGTGTTTCAACTTGATAGTAAGCCTGGGTATTATGGTGAAGGGGATTTTCAGTTTGGTTTTAATACTCTTGGGCATGTGGATCCCATCTTTCATGATGAGAAGTATTTTGAATTCATTTCTAGTTTGCATGTGCTCTATGAAGGTGATGATGCTGATTATGTTCTTCCTAGTGTAGTGAATGATGATGTTGATGTTTTTGGGGAAACTAATGAAAGTGGTGTTTTTAGTTTATCTCAAAAAAGTAGAAATGAAAATCAGGTGTTTAAAAGAGGTAAGAAGTATCATTGAAGTTTTGGTGCCCCAAGGCCATCATTTGTATAGGTAGAGTAGGTGCTTCCTACTTTTAATAAAAGAAAGTGTTGAATAAAGTTCTTGGTGTGCTCTACTCAACAAGAGATTTTGGATTCTTGTTAGCCTGCAAGGGACATGCATCCCTAGACAAAGCCACTACTAGAGCTCTAACATTCAAAAGTATTTTGAGTGCCATATTAAAGGCTTTGCTAAAATGGACTCCTATAATCCTCTAACTGCTATTATGGATAATTCTAGATCTTCTACTTTGTTTCCAAAAGAAGGTAGTTGATATTTTAATTCTGAAATTCTTCCAAAGTAGGATGAGATTGACTCTCCTTTATTCATTTTTATATTCATAAGTTTATTTTTTAATGTAAGCAATGCACTTGAGTTGTTGGTCTCAAATGTATCCTTAATTGTTTTAAATACTTCAAATGCTTTCTTGAGGTTTGATATGGAAGGAGGAATATGGCCATTTACTGAATCAATAATGATCTTCTTGGCTTTGTTATTTTGGCTTTTCCAAGAAATATCTAATTCAATGAATGATTCCAATTCCAATTCTTCAAGGATTGTTATAATTCAAATTTTCTATGAGAATAAATTTGTTTCTCCTTCCAATCTATCCTTGCCTATAACATTGTTTGTCATGATGTCACTTTTATTTTAGGAATTTAGTTTAATAGTCTCTACCAATTTGGTGCTGATAACATGTAAATTTAATTGATCATTATTGGAGGAGACTAACTAATTATATTTGATGTCAGGATCTTGAGCAATCTTCGACTCTAATTCTAAGTATGAGTTTACTTATACATATCTTTATCCTAATAATAATGTGTGTCCTATGAATGCAACCTTCCTTCTATAGTAGTGATGCAGATTTACTTTATCCAAGTATATATGTTGTTTAGAATCTATAGACTGAGATCTTTATGCCTTGTGTGTGTGTGTGTGTGTGTGTGTGTGTGTTGAGACATGATCATGTATGGGCATGACCCTACATGGTCATGCCTCAATACATATTGATTTAGTTAGATATAACAATGTTTCACAAAATCAAATCATTAACAACTAATACATATTAACAAACATTATCACATATTAACAAGATCAGTGATTACACAACTGATACATATCATATCAGAACCTATACATATTAATGTAATCAGTGATAATGTATGTTTTGATTAAGTAAAAATAGGTTTTGAAAGGACCCGAAACCTTGTAGAAAGGGAGAAGAAAGATATAACAATGAGGACCATAACACAACTGTCAAAAACCATCTAACAAACTAGAGAGACACACCCAAGTTCCCTACAAGAGGGAAAATAGCCCAAGAAGCCAAAGTCCATTAAGATTTACATTTTGGTCCCAACTTATGAGAACGTAAAGCCATATCAAATGAGGGTTTGGTAGACAAGCCTTTTTTTCCTTTAACTGATGTCCAATCATCCTCCACCTTCTCAGCAACTTTTGTCAATCCCCACTAACCCCCAAAACCCTAGCTATAGGAAAAGCACCAATAACATGGTTCTAGCAAGAGTCAGCGTTAGAAAAAGGGCCAACAACAACCTTCTGACTCAAATTTGCCATAGAGTTAGCAGTAGGAGAAGAGCCCACAACAAGAGAAGTGTCAGCAGTTGAAGGGACAACATTCAAATCACCAGAGACATTAGTCGAAGGTGATAATGTATGTTAATCATAATACAACTAATGTATATGATCATTCACTTTGACAATTTGATTATATATATATATATATATATATATATATATATATATATATATATATATATATATATATATATATATATATATATATATATATATATACAAGCATTCATACATAGATTTATCATCAGTTATGTAAATTACCATATATTATATTTGCTTCAATTTACTATGAGGCTAATATTCTTAATAGGGTCAATAGGAGAAGAAAGATGCCTGAAGAAATAAAGGAAGTGACTTTTTCAAAGGGCAGCAATGGTGAAGGGTTGTAACTCTTTTAAACGGTTGAAATTACAAAGGATTATGCCTCTTTGAAAGAGTTGTAACTATGAAGGGTTGTGACTATTCCAAAGTGGAAGAATTATGAAGGATTATGACTCTTACAAAGGGAAAAAATGTTGAAGGTTGTGATTGTTTTAAAGGGTCTTAAATGTGAAATGTTTTGACTATTGTAAAGGGGTAGATATGATGAAGAGGTGTGAATGAGGACTCATTCCAAGAATTAGAACAGATGCATTGTGATGTGAAGCAAGGGATAAATAATCACTACTCAATCAGCAATTGGTACTCATTAAAGGGCAGATTAGAGTATAAGGCATGACCAAATCATCCAAGAATTTATACATTCGGTAGTCCCTTGCATCAATAGATATAATCATCAAGAATAATCTAAGTAATCAGTATGAAAAAAACTCAAAAGTACTACGATTGATTCATAGACATTGATTGACATTTACTCCCCAAAAAATATTTAGATCAACAAGTTGATATTATATCAAATTAGGCATCTTCATTGGTATGTGATGTTGGTATTGGAATGAGTATCTTTTCAATTTGTTATCTTTTCTTTGGTAGTTTGATACCTTTGAGGTAGATTTGGGCTATTAGAATTCCTTGCCTAGGAATGTTTTATTATTGATTAGTCGTATGTAAATTGCTCATTACCTTCCCTACATGAAGGGAGTGGGAGTGGAAGCCTGACTAGGTGACCATGCGGTTGGGAGGTAGTGTCTTCTTACTATTTGGGTCCCCCTTAGTTTGACACATGTTGGATGTTCGTGGATGCAATTGGACCATTATCATACTTATTCCTATCTTGAAGACTTCTATTCAGTTGATGTATATATCTTAACATGTATCTTGTATTTGATATACTGTATCTATTCTCGCATACCATGTGACATGTGCAGTGTATGTTATTCATTAGATGTACTTTCATTGTATCAGTTGTATTTATGCAATTTTTAGCCGATAGGCTATTTGTGGGAGCTTTACTCCTGAAATTTTACACTTCGACAGAAATATTGTCAGTACTCGCTAGTTTTCTTATTTTTCCGACATGCTCTTAAAAAATCCTAAATTTAGACATTTTCTAAAAATTAAACTTTAACCTTATAGGAAGCTTTCTATTTTTTTCACTACCTCTTTATTGGCCTACTCCTTTAGAACTTATTATATCCGAAACAAATTATTTGAAATCCATCAATTAAGAGTAAAATCCATACATTCCAAAGCACTTATCATAAAAATTTATTTGCATGCACAAATTTTAAGTGCTTTTTTGCATCTGTGTGAAAAATTGTTTGTAGTTTTGAAAATATTTCATTTTCTTTAATTTTATTTTTGTAAATTCTATTTTATATTTGATAATTTAGATAAATATCTAATTCTTAAATTTTGTTTTGTAAGTTCATTCATGTAATTGACAGATTTAAGATATTATTATTTATTTTTTTGTACCATCTTGCCATAAAAAAATTTAAAAATTTTCTAGAAAAGAATTTGTGTAGGTAAAATGCAAGAGCAACTATCAAGGAAATATACTTGGTAGAGATGTTTTTAATCAGGTTTCGATAAGGTTTTATCTTTCTAGAGTTCACATATTTTATTATATTTATTAATCTATCACGATTAATTTTGTTAAAGATATTTATAGATACTACTTAAAGTTTGTCTTTTATTGAGATCATGATAAATCTAAGTATTATAATCAATTTGTAATGTGGAAAAAGTGTAATAAAAAAACAAATTACTCTGCAATGTCGTAGTAAGCCAAAGTCATGTGCAATGCCGTGAGTCACAGCGAGCCAAAGCCATCTACAATGCCCTAGCCATCATCTGTCATCTGTGAAGATTAACAGCAAGATTGCTACTGCTCAGAAATAGAAAATTCCAATTCCACCACTATTCACAACAATTAAAATTAGAACTTTCATGCATAGTTGTTAGATTGCATGGTTATCGGCAGTTTTTTTTTAGTAGTCATACAAATTCCTAAATTTGATGTTTAATAATGCATGCAATCATGCTGAAGATGCCGTATAGAACTTGAGATTAGGTAGTAGTTTTAATTAGTTCTTTTTCTAAATAAATATCCCAGCAATGGTATTGAGTGTAATGGTTTTTTGGAATAGTATAATCTGTAATAAAAAAGTTGTTTGATTCTGCTCTAAAAAAATAGAGCATACTCTGTTTCTTCATTGTTGGAGGTTTGTTTATTTTTCTTGTTTATCATCTTTGCTGTTATAGATTGGATTGTGTAGGTGTTCATATTCAACATTTGGTATCAGAGCTGAAAGTGTTTGGAAGACAACAGCATGGCAAACAATTTGCAAATCCCAAAGTTTGATGGAGTTGATTACCAATATTGGTCAATCAAGATGAAGACTTTTTTGATTGGAAAAGATTTTTGGAAGATCGTTGAATCCGGATATGAAGAGCCTATAGATTGGAATACTCTCCAGCCTAATGATAGGAGATTGAAGAAAGAAGCTGAGAAGAAGAATGCAATGGAATTGTTCCACATTCAGGTGGCTCTCGATAAGAGCTTGTTTTCTCGAATTGCTGATGCACAGACATCAAAAGAGGCCTAGAAGACTCTAAAAGATGCTTACCATGGCAATGAACAAATCAAGATTGTAAAGCTACAATCCTTGAAAAGAGAATATGAGAACTTGAAGATGAAGGAGACAGAGAGTGTGGGAGATTTTTGTGTGAGAGTGAAAGATGTGACTAATAAAATGGCCACTTTGGGTGAATCTATTGCTCAAGAGCAAATAATACAAAAGGTATTGAGATCTCTAACCCCAAGATGGAATATTGTAGTAATTGCCATAGAAGAAAGCAAAAATTTAGCTACCATGGAGTATGATGAATTGGTTGGATCTCTTATATCACTTGTTTCAAGAGATGTGATTTTTGATGAAGGGGGAGTTTTTGGTCATCAAAAACAACATATTGGAAAGCCAAAATCAGTTTTGGGTGATGATGATATTGCTGATAATGATAATGAGCAGCCAGCTAATGGTTCTATTTCAAGATCACCAAGCCCACCAAGAAACCCCTCACCAATCCCAAGAGCAAGTCCATCCTCAAGTCCTCCAAGGAAGGTAAGAAGATTGAGTGATATCTATGACAGGTGTCAAAATCAAGCACATGAAGAAGATTCAATAGGTGAGACAATAAATTTTGCATTACTTGCTAAAGCTGATTTTGAGTCATCATGTTTTGAAGATGCATGCGCTAATGAGGTTTGGATGCAAGCAATGAATGAAGAGATGGATTCCATTGATAGGAATGAAACATGGGAGCTTGTAGATCTTCCACATAAGAAGAAGAAGATTGGCACAAAATGGGTCTATAAGACCAAGTATAATAGTGATGGGAGTGTTGAAAGACACAAGGAAAGATTGGTTGCTAAAGGTTTCACTCAAAGGTATGACATTGATTATGAAGAAAATTTTGCACCAATAGCAAGACAATAAACTATTATGATGCTAATCTCTCTTGCAACTCAAAAGAAATGGAGTATTCATCACATGGATGTGAAAAGTGCCTTCTTGAATGGGTACTTAGAAGAAGAGATATATGTGGGACAGCCAAAAGGTTTTGAGATTCAAGGTAAAGAAGATTATGTCTACAAGTTGAAGAAGGCTTTGTATGGCCTCAAGAAAGCACCACGTACATGGTATGCAAGAATTGATGGATATTTTCAGCAGAATGGCTTTCAAAGAAGTAAGAGTGAACCTACCCTTTACTACAAATAAGAAGGTAATGATATTCTCATTGTGAGTTTGTATATTGATGATTTGTTATATATGGGTAGTAGTTCAAAGATGAAAGATGAATTTAAAGTTGCTATGATGAATGAGTTTGAGATGAAAGATTTAGGTCTCATGAAGTACTTTCTTGGCATGGAGGTTTATCAAGGTAAAGATGAAATTTTTATTTGTCAAGAAAAGTATGCAAAAGATATGTTGAAGAAATTTGATATGGCTGATTGTAAACCTCTTTCCACTCCAATTGCTCACGGAGTTACATTATGTAGAGATGATGGTGCTAAAATTGTTGATGAGACATTATACAGAAGCATTGTGGGGAGTTTGATGTTTTTAACTCACACAAGGCCTGATATTGCTTATTTAGTTTCATTGGTTTCAAGGTATATGAAAAATCCATCAGAGGAACATATGAAGGTAGGCAAGAGAATTTTGAGGTATGTGAAAAGCACAGTAGATTTTGACATTCACTATTCTTCTAATAAGTTTGAGCTTGTTGGCTTTAGTGATTCATATTGGGGAGGTTGTTTGGATGATCGAAAATCTACATCTGGTAATTGTTTTTCTTTGGGTTCTGGTTTAATTACATGGAGTTCAAAGAAGCAAAGTATGGTTGCTCTCTTCTACAGAAGCAGAATATGTTGCAGTCACTTCAGCTGGCACACAAGCTTTATGACTTAGAAAGCTTCTTGAAGAAATTGGAGAGATACAGGTTCAGCCTACTGTGATTTTTTGTGACAACATAAGTGCCATTAAATTGGCCAAGAATCCAGTTCATCACAGCAGGACGAAACACTTTGATTTGAAACAACATTTCATCAGAGATTTGGTACAAAATAAAGTAGTTGAGTTGAAGTACATCAACACAAAGGACCAAATTGTAGACATCTTCACAAAGACAGTTGCAAAAGATCAATTTTTGACACTCAGAGATCAGATTGTTGGTCCTCTCAGCATCAAGGGGGAGTATGAAGATTAACACCAAGATTGCTGCTGATCGAAAATAGAAAATTCCAGTTCCACCACTGCTCACAACAATTAAAATTAGAACTTTCATGCATAGTTGTTAGATTGCATGGTTATTGGCAGTTTTTTTTAGTAGTCATACAAATTCCTAAATTTGATGTTTAATAATGCATGCAATCATGCTGAAGATGCCGTATAGAACTTGAGATTAGGTAGTAGTTTTAATTAGTTCTTTTTCTAAATAAATATACTAGCAATGGTATTGAGTGTAATGGTTTTTTGGAATAGTATAATATGTAATAAAAAAGTTGTTTGATTCTGCTCTAAAAAAATAGAGCATACTCTGTTTCTTCATTGTTAAAGGTTTGTTTATTTTGCTTGTTTATCATCTTTGCTATTATAGATTGGATTGTGTAGGTGTTCATATTCAACAATCTACAATGCCCTAGCCATCGTCTATCTATAATGCCCTAGCCGTTAGCCATTGTTCGTTGTTGGTGTCCTTGTTGGAGAAGTTGGTGTCAATGTTTATGGTTTCTCACAGGATGCATTTCGACAGGATCTCTAAAGGATTTATCAGATGCCTTAGATATATTTCACAGCTTTGCAAGCTTCTTCACCATTCTCAGCGACAACTTCCAACATAGGTTGAACAATGTTGTGGGAGAACTTTGCATTTCTTTGTTGTGTTAATGCATAAGTACCAGGAAGAGTCTCAATTGTATTGTCCATTCCAACTTTGCTAATCAGTGAAAGCTAATCATTTGGCTTGTATCCAAAGAGGGTAGTGGCTTGTATGAAAATTGTTTGATAGAATGTCAGACTTCTATTTGTCCACTATGAACCCCCAACCTAACCCAATCACATTCCAGCAGCTACTTGTTCGCATTACAAAAGTTGAGACTGACAATGCAGCCTTGAAAGACATCATTGTTGCGGCATCCTCATTCTCTCTTAACCTCTATAATCAAGTGAAAGAAGTTGAATCTAAGAATCAAACTCTTCATAATACTGTGGAGTCCCTACGCAAGACAGTTAACGATTTGAAACAAGACGTTGACAACTCTCTCACAGGTATACAACTGGATATGAAGGAGCAACTTGACTGCTACCTACAATAGAACCAAGTCACCAAGTCACCAACCTAGATAAAATTCAAGATAACATCTGATGCACAACACAAATGATGGATATCCATGATTTGAAGATGAAGCAAGAGGAACTCGATAAAAAAAAATGCTCCCTACAGACTGAAACATAACAACAGCTGAAATCACAGGCATCTATTTGCAGCAATCCCATTTCTTCCTCCCCTCCTCCTTCTGCTACTCTCGTCAATGTAGAGAAGCTAGTCCTGACTAAGATAGTAGATAAAAAAATCAAGCATGCCTGTGAGCTAAACTTGAGGGTCCCCAATCTCCCTCTTCCTTGCCCCGAACCTCTTGCAGTGGGCTACTCCTTCCTTGAAGACCAACTGGATATCACTAACATCTCACTTGATTGTGCCTAGGTTGGGCATGACAAAACCCTCTTTATCTAGTTCCTTTCACTTGCTGACCACCTTCAAACTCTTAGGGCAAAGAGGAAACTCTTCTCTCTCCCCAACAAGATTTATCTTGATGAGGATCTCACGAGATCACAGATGGTAGAATTTAAGGAGGCTTGGGCTCTTGTTGTGGCTGCTAGACAGGAAGGTAAATGGGCAGTGATCATAAACCTCAAGGTTGTGATTCAAGACACTTTTCCTACTGGTTGGGAGTTGAGATTGAAGTAGGTCCTAAAGGTTACATACATTTCCTAGGTGACAACACTTTAGCCTCTCTCTCTCTCTCTCTCTCTCTCTCTCTCTCTCTCTCTCTCTCTCTCTCTCTCTCTCTCTCTCTCTCTCTCTCTCTCTCTCTCTCTCTCTCTCTCTCTCTCTCTCTCAGCTTGGATCCCTACTCCTTGTCAGGGTGGTTTTTGCTCACTTCTTCTTTTGGTCTTTGTTCTTGTTCTTTCGCGGATACCGTTTGGTGTTCTCTTGTTTGTTGCTTTCATGGATGTATGTTTTCAGTCCCATAGACCTCTGTTGGTTTTTTGTTGGACATTAATAGAATTATCTTATCTTATCTTATTATCTATGATATTAAAAAAAGAACTTAAAAAGAGAGTACCAAAAATGAATAAATTGTCTCATTTTTATAATTTATAACTTCAATCATATTTATGTAAATCATATCTTTTTATATCTTATAAATTTGATTGTATTTATTAATTTTTTATGATGAAACTCTCTATTGATATTTTAAAAATCTTATAGTTCTATTGTCTTTCATAAATAATAAATTTGGTTAAAAAAATACAAGAGCTTTTAACACATTAAAAAACACAACCTTAATATAGTTTATTACTTAAACTTTTATATTTAGATAGATGTGATTTGTAAAGTAAAACTAAAAGTTATAGATCTTAAACATTCAAAAGAAAACTTTTAGGGCAAAAAGGCATAAATGTCATATGTTTCAATATTTCATCGAATCTTATCTTAGTTATTATTATGCCATGATTAAACTTTCTATTGATATTTCCCAATTTTTTTGATAACAACAAGTCAAATACAGAAGAACATTAATTATAGAAATGAAAAAATATGTTAAAAATAAGATATTGTATGAAAATTAAAAGAAAATAAACAAAATATATTATTAAAACACATTAAATGTATTTTTGAATATTTTATAATTTTATTATGTTCCTTAATTTATGAAGAATAAATCATTTAATAAAGTCAAAATATTTAAAAAAAAACAAAAAAAAAAAGTTTGCATATAATCCCAATTTATTATGAATATAGGATTTTAATAAGTTTCATTTAAGTTTTTTTATAAATTTAAAAAGTTTCATAACAATAGTTTACTGGTTTTTTAATTTTATTAAATAATTTATTCCAAAAATTAAAATCCTATTATCATAATAAAATAAGATTTATCACACGTAATTTTTTTTGTTTTTTTATTTTCTAAAAATAATTGCATATGCAACAACTTCATGAAACAAGTTTCATTTTACATAGCTAACTCATTTGTTAATGTAAATAATTATTATTTACACTTTACTTAAGTTTATTTAGGATAAATACGTTATTTTATTATTTCTTAGATTAGACACTTAGGAGTTTGCATACTCATATGAGTCGTCTTGTTGACAACACATGAGTAAGTAATTCTAATTCAGCACATAGTGTCTATAGTGCTGGAGTTTGCATAATCAACTGAGTTGTCATGTTGACAACACAGTTGTTCACACTCTTAATTGAGCACATGGTGTCTACAACATAATTTTATGTGACACACCATTGTAGGCTTATCCTCTCATCTTTGCATTAACTCATGTGCTTAATGGAGGATAATCCACTGTTGGTGGACATGTGCTTAGTTGTGGAGCTTATCATATTGCTAACTCCTAAAAATTCTAGATGCATCAGAGAGGCCTTTATATACAAGCATCTCTAGTGTACTAATCAATTACAATGAACTAAATAGCATATTGTTATTTTGATCATACTCTATTGGTCTATTTGTGCTAGTTATTGTGCTTCTTGGTCTTCGGTGAATTTTTTTGTAAGGAAAATTCTTACATGGTATCAAAGCTATACCAAATTCTTACATAGTATCAGAGCCATAGAGGCATCATTTCATATCCGTTGGAGACTGATCTTGCTTCACCTCTCCGAGGACACCTCAACACAAATTAGAAGTACTACAGATATTGGGAGTGTCTAGAGCCAAAGTGAACCTAACCATTGCATCTAGAGCGTCGATTCTGTGAAAATTGACTATAAATTTGCCTATATTGGGCCATAATCAAATTGAGGAATTTTTTTTTTTTGTAAACTCACACCCAAAATCCTAATTTGTGGAATTGGTATGATCATTTTAGATCTCTAAATTTAATTTTCAGATTTGGATATTTTATTATTTCAGTCTCTACAATTTCTCTGCCTTATTTTTCAGATCTACGTATGTTGTCCAAATTTTTTTTGGCCATCAAGCCAGTAAGAGAGATTTTTTGCAGGTGAAGATTGGAGCTTGCTGGTGCTAATCAGACATTGGCATCATATTCAGAAGGTCAACAAATCTCCATATCAACTTTTATTTCACTAAAATCAGACATTTGAGGTGAAACTTAGAGTCATTTGATTTTTCGAGGTGTGATGGCAACGATTCAGGAAAAATTATTATAGAGCTGATTTTCAAACAATGATATCTCCCTCATATGGACTCCTTTTTGCGAGCAATTTTTTTTTGTTTCAGAGTAGAATTTCGTGATCAACACATTGGTGTAGGATGTTTGACCTCTCTATTCTTGAATTTTTTCGCAAGTCACAAGAAACCTCAAATGCTTAGTACAGGCTCATCTGGACACATAATTAGGTTCCATTTTTTTTAAAGTGAATAATTTTTTGTCTACTTTCCAGATCTACAATCAGATTATAGGCTTGTGTGGACAGAAATATCACCTTTAGAAATGGGTCCTTTTTTGTATTGTATTGCTTCAAAATTATTGTTTTCTGAGCTACATTGTAAAGTTCCAGATTTGAACTATAAGAAGAGGTTGTAAACAGAAAAAAGAAAAGTCCACTAAGTCTATTTTGACAAAGTGGCCTATTGTAAATGCACTACCTATAAAGTGTCAAATCATACATTATGGGGGTTGATTGATTATTTTTGCATTTTGAGGGGTGCATACATTCGTTGATCTCATGGAGTGTTGTTTCATATGTTGGAGTGGTCTTAAACCGAAGTTGACAAAGAGGAACTACCAAAAATGGAGTGCCTTAATCATTGATCATCTAAGAAGAGAGCATAAGGAAGTATTTCCTTATTTATGTTCAACGAATTGATCTCTTCCTTTCAATAGCCACCTACTACAAGAATTTTGGACATAGTTTATATCATTGTCACTCATTCTTGCCTTAAAGTCATTAACAAGTACAATTATCCTTATGAAATTTGGCTAGGTCTTTGGGAAGCATATGGAGATCCAAATATTTCTCCCTTTCCAACAGACATTATATCTTTAGTCACTTCAGTTATGATACCTCCAACTCCAGATGAGATTACACATTCTGATACTCCTGTTGATTCTATTGATCCAGTTCCAACCACAGATGCTACTGATTTAATACAGTAGGATATACCATGTCTTCCTACTTCAGCTTCATGGGATGACTTCCTTCCACACATTGTAGGGTTGTTTGTGGAGTCCCACATTGAATATGTGGGAGCCATCATCGATGACATCAATCTTCTCTTTGTTAAGGAGACTTCTTCACTCGTTGTGAGGGCACACTCTGAACCTCAACCTCTTGAGCTTCCTTTTGAGACTAACTTGATTGTGGATTCTTTACAGCTATTGGAGGAGGACTCTTTCACTTATGACAAGACATATCAATCTATGGAGATTGTATTCTAGTTTCCTCAGACATACTATTTTCTAAGGATTCTTCCTACTAGTTGGGGAACATTCTCTACTACTCCTATGGCACCATTTCTTCCTACAAAGAGGAATATTATATAGCTTTCATGGCATAGCTTCTTCAATCATCAAGGAGCTTCAATCATGGGTGTACATTCATCATTAAAGGGAGGCGACATTGCTTCTCTTCCTACATCTTCTTATCCGAATGCTTCATTGTCTTTGGAGGTTGATTCAACTTCATAAGTGGACATGTTACCTTGCTTGACATCATATTTTGGGCATCCACTAGATTGGTTTGTGGCATTTTCATTCATCAAGGACTTATAAACATTTTGTGAGGCCTCACCCTGGCCCATCATAGCATATCATAGTAGTTTATTTGCATTTTAGATACTTTATATTTTGCATTGCAGATACTTTATATTTTGAGACCTTGTTATATGTTGGACTATTTTGGATTGTTACTCATACGATTTGATACTATGAGACACTTTATTTTATGATAATCATTTATATGTTAAAACTTATGATGTTTGACGATTAGTTACATTCATGTACTTGATTGGTTATTTTATTAATGAGTAGGAAATTATATTTGAATATAAATGTTAGATGGATATATATATATATATATATATGAATTCATAAAATGTTGCAAAACAGTCATATCATGTTTAGTTCAATAATGGTAGTAATATATATGCACAATGGTTAGAAATGGAAAAATGTTATTCAATTGAAAAATGCCTTATGTTTTGATTCAATTATGAATATAGAATTGATTGAGGATTTGAATATACATATATTTTATTTATCTTAGACTATTAATATGTGGTTTGAGTGTGCAGGAAATAACTGTGGTAGAATGGAGAACCAAGCCTATACCTTTGTATTAATTGAGATTGACAAGGTTAGATCTAATGAGGAGATCTTAACCTCATTGTTAAGTATATTACTTTGTGAACGTAATGTGAATGGATGTTTTAAATTAGATTCTTTTTTTTTAATGTGAAAATTGATTTCCCACTCATAATGTTAAATGTATATTTTATAGTGTCATTTGACACTTGTGTTATTATGTGTTTAAGCAACAAGTCAAGTTGAGATATTCACAAAAGACACCCAACCTTATTCCTAACTAGTCAGAAATGTTTAAGTTTTCATCTCCTTGCATAAAATATCTTATGAAGGTTTTAATTAAATAAAATTTTGGATTCCAAGTTTAGGGTGACTTTAGAGGGCTTTGTTTGAGTCTTAGTGTTTTCTTTTAGTGAAATTAAGTTACCTACATGCTAGTACTATACGTTAGGGCTTTAATTTTGGCTTTTCTAGAGTTTAAATATCTTTTCTAACACTTTTAAAATCCCATTTCTCATGTATTACGAAAATGGAAGAAGACTTACCCTAATTCCCACCTTATCTTTAGTGAGTTGATAATTCAACCCAAATAGGGAAACTTAGGTGGAGTTAAAGTGTTTGTTCTCTTTCATAATAGAGAAAAATTAGGAATGTTTATCTTTTAGAGGGAAATTGGAAAATAGAGTGGGCATTTCACCCACTCTCTAGTTTTAGAGATTTTTGGTCTTGGAGATTGGATTAAGGAAGGATAGAGGGCTCTTCTCAAATCAGGTCATTTACCATAGCTTGGAGAAAAGTTGGAGCTTTTGCCATGTTTTGGAAATTATGTGTTGTATTGTTTTTCTAAATAAAAGATGTGCAAATTTGGCTACAAATGCATATGTGTGTTGTTCATTGTCCCTATTGTATTGCTAGGTGTGGATGAATCTTTGTTTCCTTATTTTCATTTAATTTTTTGAGAGTGTGATTTTATGGGTGTGGAAGGACATCACTCACCCTTGGGAGGGAAGAAGTGGCCTTTGGGTGAAGGGGTTAGTTGGGCCTATCCCCTTAGTGTAGAGTCTCTCTCCTGAAAGGAAGAGGATAAGCATGTAGGATGAGTTGCATGTGCCAATACTTTGTTATGCACTTTGGGGGTGATAACTAGAGAAGTTTTGTGAGAGTTTGTATTTATTTTGTATGCCTTGTGAAGGCAGATTTGGTTTTTTGTATTTGGCTTCTCCTCAAGGTTTTAGACACACCTTCACCCATTCTATTGGTTTCTCTGGTAACCTACTATGTAAGCTCAAAAAGGGTGCTAAATGTTGTATCTTGTATTGTTGATTTTATATGTGTGTGCTTGATTTTTACCCGATTGGTCTTGGTTCTCCAAGCTCGGTGGGTGGTCTCTTAGAGACCTAGGCTAGGAGGTGAGCTCTCCATGGTTTACAGGGTTGTTTTGTGTAGGTTTTCTAAATGGATATGTGTTGAAGAAAAGATTGGAAGGTGTTCATTTTTTTGTTGGAGATTTGAAGATGATTTATTCTGAACAATGTAAAAGTTATGTAATGTAAAAGATCATAAGTAGATTTTCATGTAATTTATAATTTGATGTAAGGATCCAATTATGATTGTAATATTTGAAAGAATTTTTCAATACTATGAATATATTTTATTTTGAAATTTTTTAAAAATTGTTTCCAAGAAATAGAATTGAATATTATTATTGTATGTGTGTATGTGTGTAAGTGTGTGTCTTGTTCAAGAAAATTTGGGCATGACACATTTGAGAAAACTTTAGAGGTGACATCCACCACATACCACATTTGGATCCCTCTTCCATCTTCCTATCCATAGTGGGAAGCATATTTGCACCTCTACTTGGTGTATCTTCTTCCTAAAGGGAGAAATGTTATTTTTTGGCATTAGATTTTCTTCTGTCTTCAAGCACTCATCATTTAGAGATCCTTCACTAAGGGGGTGATTTCATCAAGGGATTCTCTATTGTATACACAAGATGTATGTCATAATGGGGGGTCCTATTTACTCCATCTATTCATGCATCTTTCTTTATTGTACTTTTCTCTCTTTTTGGGGGAGGGTTTTTCCCATGAGGTCTTCCCTCTTTCTCTAGTTGCAAAGAGATTTCATTGAATTTTAGTATTGCATTGTACCTAGGTACTTAACATGGCCTAGTAGCTAGGACCCATTATGCATTTCATCATAGTTTTTTGTGAGCTTAAGTGCATTCCCCTAAGTTGCACTTAAGGGGGGGCATTAGCATAAATAATTATTATTTAGACTTTACTTTAGTTTACTTAGGATAAATGTATTATTTTATTATTTCTTATGTTAGACACTTAGGAGTTTGCATACTCATATGAGTTGTCTTGTTGACAACACATGAGTAAGCAACTCTAATTCAACACATGGTGTCTACAACACTGGAGTTTGCATAATCAACTGAGTTGTCATGTTGACAACACAGTTGTTCGCACTCTTAATTGAGCACATGGTGTCTTAACATAATTTTACATGACACACCTTTGTAGGCTTATCCTCTCATCTTCATACTAACTCCTGTGCTTAATGGAGGATAATCCACTCCTGTGGACATGGGCTTAGTTGTGGAGCTTATCATATTGTTAACTCTTAGACATTCTAGATGCATCATAGAGACCTTTATATATAGGCACCTCTAGTGTACTAATAAATTCAATCAATTACAAAGAATTGAATATCATATTGTTATTTTGGTTATACTATGTTGGTCTATTTGTGCTAGTTATTGTGCTTCTTGGTTTTGGGTGAATTTTTTCCTAAGACAAATTCTTACATGGTATCAAAGCTATACCAAATTCTTACAATTTTCTCCAAAATTGAATTATTCCACATTTATAGAAAACTCTAATTTCTTCTCACTCTTAATTATATCTTTAGCTAGCTATTGCTAAGTGCCAAAAATGTCGAAGCTAACTATAGGTCAGCTCTTCAGACAAGGATTGCTAGTAATTTATATAGCCATATGAAATACATTATTTAACTTTATCTCATTCATGGAGATCTGTTTGGTTTTATTTTCAGGGCCTCGTTAATATTCTACCACACAATTGAAGAAATAATAGACTTAAAAGAAAAGTTATTGGAATGTATAAAGTGAAGGAATATTTCAATCTGCAAAGAGAAAGTAATTAATGAGTAATTGTTCTTACATTCATATTGACAAATATTTTCTATTGGCTAATCATTGCACATACATAAACATGCAACTATTAGTCTTATGAGATGTTGTATTTGTTATTTCCTTGTGGTCATGCACCTTGTACTTGAAATTTAAATTAGTTAATAAAACTTCTTTACATGACTCGGCATGGATAAACCCTTGAGGAATGGAAATTGATTCTGTAATTAATTATGTGTACTTGATGTGTTTGTGCATATTGCTTCCACATTGTTACTTTGATTGTTTAAACTTTTTTTTTAAAGTCCACCAAAACATTTTAACATAGTAGGTTAATCTCTCTTGGGTCCCCGAATAGGGCACTACCAATCCACAAAGGGTAAGGTTGGTGTAGACTTGGTTGAAGGGTCATGTGGCCTTGTGGTGGAAGGAGATAGAAAAGACAAAGAAGACAATGGTGAACCTAATATCACTAGATGTAAAGTTATGGTTTCTAGACTTAAGGCTAAGTTCACATGGGACGATTATGCATTAGAATTATTCAAGCAATTCCATAATCTTAGGCAAAAAAAAATTGATAATAAAAGAGTATACAAAAGAATTCTCAAAGATGAAAATTAGATATGGACACCTGGACTCATCTAAGGAGAAGGCGGCTAAGTATGTTCATGGCTTGTGACTTAGCATTCAAGATAAGTTAGTTTGTTAATGATTAGTTCAATTAAGAATGCTAATTAGTATGATCTAAGTACATAAGATAAGGTGAGAAACTTATGTGATAACCCTAGGGGAAGGGGTAAATCAATTATTGATAAGGGAAAAGACAAGCTTGTTATTGAAGAGTAACCTAATCAAAATATTCTTGGGAGAGGCAATAACAACGTAGAGTTCACGGGTACTTGTTTCAAATGTGGGAATGTTGGTCATAGAACTTACTAATGTTCGAAGGGTTCTAGCAAAGCTAAGGGTAAATGAAACATTGTGGCCCATAAGGACTAAGTGAAAGATGAGCTTGTTGAAAGGGAGATTGCACCTAAGATAAAAGAATCTATGATGTTCAAAAGAGTTCTATTGATAAAGAAGGAATTAGAGCTTGTTCAATGGAGAAAATTGCTCTAAATTGTTTGCAAAGTAGGAGACAAATGTTGTAAAGAAATTATGGATGGTCAAAGTGCTGATAATCTAGTATTAAAGGAGATGGTACAAAAACTTGAATTAAGGAGAATCAAACATTCTTGTCCTTATGGGATAAGTTGGTTTCAAATTAATTATATGGTGGAGATAAAAGAACAATGTTAGGTTAAGTTTAACATTGGACCATACCACGATGAGATATTGTGTGATGTGGTTAACATGAGTGTTTGTCATGTTTTGTTAGGAAGGCCTTGGCAATATGGTGTTAAAGTTATTCATAATTGTTGAAGGAATGTTGTTTCCATTGTGAAAGATGGCAAAAATTCACACTAATTACTTTGAAGGAAGAAGCATTATTAAAGGATTTTAAATTAATTATATATTTTAGATGGTTTTGAAATGAGGCATTATTTTATATTTATTTGGTAAATTTAATTTTCTAAATAAATCCTAATTCTTTTCAAATTATAAATAGAATATAATCATGTGAAAAAAATTTAAAAATAAGAGGTTTAACTATACATTTGAAGCTACTCTTAAGGATTTTAAAATTGAGTAACAACAAAAGTAACATCATTTTAAGAGGAGCATTCTTCACTGTAACAAACCAATTAGCTTCTACTTTGGAGCTCCTTTGTTCTTTATTTATTCTCTTGCAATTTCAAGACATCTACCACAAAAAAAAATATTTATTTGATGACACATTTTTTTAATAAACAATTAAAGAATAATTTAATGGCTCTAATATTTATATTTTGAATAACTATGATTAGAATATATTGTCTAACAATTGATCTTCTTGGAACTCATACTTTATTTAATTACACTAATTGCTCTAACATTATTACAATAATTTATATACTATAGCACAACAAACTTTTCCTAAATTTAATGCAACATAATCAAAGGAAATCCATGCATTTAAGCAACACTCTATAAATGAATGATATTTAAATGGGCAAATTTGATTTTGAATTAAATACCAAAATTAGAAAATTAAATACATTAGACACAGGTGCTAATATTGCTAACTAAATAATGAATATCTATAACAAAAATTTAAAATTATTTTCCATCTCTCCTCTACAAATAATTGTTAGAGTAATGGTTATTTTTCATTTCACTATTTTATTAAGTTTACTTGGGTGAACTCATAAATTAGGAGGAATTGTTTATTTTGAATGTTATTATGAGGATATTGTTGATTCATCTTTTTTACTCAACTACTTCTAAGATATGGTTCAATTCAATTTGAACACCAACCCTTCTAGATTGTAGGTAGATGGTAGCTAGTTGTTTCCATGATGACTCTACTTCCTCCAAGTTGAGACACTTGTCTTAATCTTTTCCAAGTCTCCTCCTAGCTCTTGCCTATATAAATAGGCTAACACTTTGTATTTCATATCTCATATATATCAAATATATCATAAAACACATTAAGGAATATTGATGAGATCATGCCTCTAAGAATTTGCATTAGAGATTTTTTTTATATTGTTATTCTGATTATTTCATTTCTTATTGTTTAATCTAATTACTTCAATAGATTTTGGATTTATTTATTTTTTCACAAATTCTAACATGGTATCAGAGTAATTATTAAAAGATTGGATTATTTTTAGTGGTCTTGGACAATCCCATATACTTGTCTCTTTCATTTTTATACAATCTGGAGAATTAGAAAGGATTTATGAAGATCCATTAATTGCTTTTGCATATATATTATGTTTCTTGATCTATTGATTGCAGCACTTTGAAGGATTTAGGTCTTGAGGACAACATGCATATAGAGTATTTTTTTTGCCTCTAGGTTCCACCTTCCTGTGGAACCCACCTACCTATAGGACCCACCTTCAATGTTGCCCACCTCTAGCAAGGCCTAAATCAAGTGGGGCTCACAACAAGTAGGGTCCACACCTAATGGCGCCTGCATCTAGCAGGGCCCACAACAAGCAATGCACACCTCCGATAGGTCCCACTTCTAGTGGGGCCTAGACCAAGAAAGGTACACATCTAGTAGGGCCACACCAAGCAAGGACCACCTCTAGCTAGCCCATATTAAGTGGGGCCGATCTCTATCAATGCCTTCCTTCTTGTGGGGCCCACCTCTTCTAAGGCCCTTTTGCAGTTCTTGATGCCAATCATGTTCCAATCCTAAAATTTGCAACTTTTGAGGCATCGTTTAGGCTCATACAGACATGTTTGTAGGTGCTATTTTTTGAAGTGCATGATTTTGTTGACTACTTCTTAGATTTGGTATCAATTTTTGAGGTATTATGGGTAGACACGGTACTTTAAGAATTTGGTTAAAATTGGCCTAATTTAGCACTTGTACTCTATTAGATCCATGACTGATCTAGTGTCCTAATTGTGTGAGTCTCTTACTACTTCATATTTGAAGTTGTAATTACCAAAATTAGAAGTCCACTTTGGTCCATTTTGGCAAGTGGAAATTGTACATGCATTAAGTTATAAAGTGCCAAATGTGATTTTTGATCTAGTAAATTTGGGAGGTTGATCTTGTCTTGTTTTGGTTTCATTGATTCTTCCTTGTAGTACAAATGGGAAAATCACAAATTGAACTCCTAACTCCATATAATTATGAGTCATGGAAAAAATTAGTATGGAAGTATCATTGATTCTTCCTTGTAGTACAAAAGGGAAAATTGCAAATTGAACTCCCAACTCCATATAATTATGAGTCATGGAAAAAATCAGTATGGAATTGTCTAAGTGGAAAAGGTTGCACAAGATATATAAATGAAACTATTACTGCACCTATTGATGCTAATGCTCATCAAGAAAGGGAGATCAATCATGAGAAAGCTCTTGGCTATATTTTTTCATTAGTCTCTTTTAATTTACAATTTCATTTGGAATCATTCAAGACACCTAAAGAGGCTTGGGATGCTCTTGAAACTTTATTTGTTAAAAATGACAAGATTAAGGGTTATCAAATCAATAATGATTTGATGAATCTTGACCCAAAAAGTTTCAATATCCAATACCATATCTCCAATATTAAACAATTAAGAACATAGCTAAAGGACTACAAGATAATTAAGGAAGATATACAATTGATTCTCAATGTATTATCAAAGTTTGGTCCTAAGTACTTTGTATTTTTTTCTACCTTTCATACCAATTGGGTTTCCATGGGAGTTGCATATGTTGATCCTACTTTTGATGCATTTTCAAATCTTCTAATCTAAGAGGATGTAAATCAAATTCATGGTGCAGAGTGTTTTCAAAAAAAGTTTGAATGAGTCCAATCCTTCAAGGAAACTCAATACCTTCCAAGGGTCTCTAAGACTCCCTTCTCCAAGACTCCAACTCTCCACAAACTTCTAAGACAACTCACATAATTTTCTTCACAAACTTCACAAAGTGAATCTAAAGCCTACTTGAGCTCAAACTAGGGAATGATCACAACACAACTCCCTAACTCCAACCAAGACTTGGAATACTTCAAGGGACACACAAGGATTGGATTTCCACCATAGTTTGGACACCCCAATTTCTACAACTACCAAATGGACTAAGAGGCCTAATTGCCCCTAGTAGTACTTTTATGGGTTTTAGGGCAACAACTTGGAAATTTCCAAGAGAACTTGGCAAAAAAATTTCTATGCTGACTGAATCCCAAGGCTTTGTAGGTATTGGTAATGGTGTATATAACCCCTGGTTTGAACTTGTTCCTTTAGCCCTTTGACATATTAGGCAAGTCTACACAAATTTGTTGATGTCATTCTACTTTCTAGGCCAAAAGTAGAACCTCCTTACTAATTCCAAGGTCTTATCAAGGCAAAAATGACTAGATAGACTCCCACAATGTTTATCTTTGATTATGTTTTCCCTCATTGAGCATTGAGGTATGTATAATTGACTACCTTTAAACAAAAGTCCTTCTTGGATAAGATACTTTGCAAAATCAGTGTGATGCCTATCCCCTAACTCCAAACAAACTTGATAGGCTTCCTTAAAATCTTCATCATTGATGTACATATCTTTGAGAGCAGGTATACCAACACTTTCCAATTTCACTTCTTGTATGACCAAGTTTCTCCTACTTAGAGCATCAACAACTTTGTTAGCCACCCATTTCTCATTTTTTATTGAAAAAGTATAAGATTGTAGGTACTACATCTATTTTATGTGCCTATGGTTTAATTTCTCCGATCTATTCAAAAAACACAATGCTTGATTGTTAATGTAAACAATAAATTCTTTAGGTAGCAAATAATGCCTCAAATTTCTAAGGGATTGAATGATTGCATACATCTCTGGATCATAGTTGGAGTATTCTTGTTTTGCTTCATTTAGTTTTTCAGTAAAAAAGGCCACAAGATTGCCCTCCTGGCTTAACACAACGCCAATTGCCCTCTTGCTAGCATCACATTCTATGGTGAAGATCTTGTTAAAATTAGACAAAACTAGTATTGGTTGTTGTGTTAACTTTGTTTTCAAATATTCAAATGACTAATCTGCATCCCTAGTCCATTCAAATTGACATTTTATTCCCCCCTTAACAGTATCAATCATAGGTGCTCTTATCCCATTGAAATTCTTTAAAAAATTCTATAGAAACTAGCAAGGCCATGGAAGCTTTTTACCTCACTAGCTGATCTTGGAGTAGCCCAATTCAATATGGCTTCTCCTTTTGAGGGATCCATCTTTAGGTTGCCCTTGGAGATGACAAACCCAAGAAATACAAGTTCCTTCTGCAAGAACACACACTTGTCCACATTGATCTTTAACTGCTCCTCATGTAACCTCTTCAATACCATATTAAGATACATTAGATGTTCTTCTTTATCTTTACTGAAAACTAAGATATCATCCAAGTAAACAACAATAAAAATATTTATGAAAGGTTTGAGGACTTCATTCATTAACCTCATAAAGGTGCTTGAAGCATTAGACAGGCCAAAGGGCATTACAACCCATTCAAATAATCCTTCATTGGTCTTGAAGGCAGTTTTCCATTCATCCCCCTCTCAGATCCTTGTCTGGTGGTAGCCACTTGTCAAGTCAATTTTGGAAAAATACTTTGCACTCCCTAGGAAATCCATAAGATCTTCCATTCTAGGCATTGGGAACCTATATCTGATAGTGATCCTATTGATTTCTCTAGAGTAGGTGCACAATATCCATGTACCTTTCCTCTTGGGAGAAATTACTACTAAAAAAACACAAGGATTCATACTTTTTTTGATAAAACCTTTCTTTAGGGGACCTTGTATTTGACTAGCCACTTCTACATTTTTCTCTGGAGTCATTTTATAGGCTTCTTTATTAGGCAATGTGGAATCAAAGATTAGGTCAATACAATTACTAATCTCCCTCATAGGTGGTAAGGTATTTGTCTTTTCATTAGCAATTATACCTTTGTATTGGTCTAACAGGTTTGCAACTTCCTTTGTACTTACTCTCCTTACTAGTTTTGCTATTGTTTTTGGCTTCACTATTATGGAAAAACATGGGATATTCTCCTCCTCTAGTGCTTTCAAGAATTCTTTTTCCCCAACTAGGGTTACACTATTATTAAGGCTTTCCCCCTTTACCCTCAAGTAATGGTGTCATAGTATAATTTACTCCATCTTTGACCAAAATGTACAATTCTCTTTCCCCTCATGTTGGGCATGAATATCATACTGCCATAGTCTCCCTAAAAGGAGATGGCATGCATCCATGTTAGTAACTTCACACAAGACCTTGTCTTTGTACTCCCCTATTTGAAATTCTACCCAACATTGCTCATTTACTATGGTTTGTTGGTCCTTTTTTAGCCAAGATACCTTATCAGGGTTTGGGTGTGGAAATTTCTTCAAACCAAGTTTATTAATCATTTCTATAGATGCTAAGTTCTCTATTAACTAGAATCAACAATCACTTTACAAACCTTTTCATTTACCTTGTAGTGTGTTATGAACAAAGTTTTCCTTTAGGGAGGCTCCTTCTGGATTGGTAACTTCAAGAGTGTTTTTTTGAACATGATGCATTCTCCTTGCTCTGGCTCAACAGGTCTAGAAACACTTGAATGGTAAGAGGTCACAATTTGATAGTCCTCCTCTTGAGTAAGTTGTACTCTTCTATCATTGCTTTGATGGCTTGGGCTTGCTCCATTCTTGCTTGGATATCTGAAGGACGGGTGGCCCACTTGGTTGCAGGAAAAGAATCTACCAATGAACACATTATTGCCTCTTCCATTTGATCTTCCCCTACTATGTCCTTTACCTCATCTAAAGTTTCCTCTAGAGCTCATGTCTTTATCATACTCCAATTTCTTGATCCTTCTTGAGGTCTTGGTGTTGACCCTCTTCCTTGGAACCTTCCTCTACCTTTGAAATTAGTTCCTTTCCCTTTTTTCTAATCATTCTTCCTCTTGATCTTGTCCTCAATCTTAAGAGAAAGTTGATAGCATTTGTGTACTAATTCTATTGATGCTAGAGTTAGTTCATTTTTTATGTTATACTTGAGACCATTAATATATCTAGAAAGTTTCTACTTCTCATTCTCATATGCCTTGGTCCTAAGAGTCAATGTATGGAACTCTTGGGTGTAGGTGCTCACATCCATGTCCCTTTGTTTAAGGTTCTACAATTTCTTATGAATCATAACTTCATAGTCATCAGGGAAAAATTGTTTCATTATCTCTACCATCATCCTCTTCCAAGTAGATATGGTTTTCTTCTCCTCTTCCATCCTCTCATTCTAAAGGAAGTTTCACCAACTCAATGTTGGTCCTTTTATTTTAGACTTTTTTGTCTTCACCTTCTGGCTTGGAGGGATCTCCTCATATTCTTAATAATTCTCAAGGGCTTCAAGCCACTCCATGCATGCTTCTAATTCCATCTTCCCATCAAACATGGGAAAATATCATTTATCCTTCTTCCCTACCCTCTAAAATCATTCTCTAATCTTCAGGCACATGAGGCAAGTCATCCTCTTCTTTTTCTCCTTCAAACTCTCCTTGGCCTCCTTTGCACACATGCCCCTTTAGTTTGTCAATCTCTCTTCTCATAGTCTTGTTTTCTTCTCTCATGGCTTTGCTATCAACCATCTACTCTTTGATAATCTTTTTCAATTCTATATTAGCAATCCTCAAGGGAACATCTTCCTCTACCATTTTCCACTAGACCTTAGTGGCTCTGATACCACTTGGTTTAGAGTGCTTCCAACAAAAGTGTGAATGAGTCCAATCCTTCAAGGCAAATCAATACCTTCTAGGGGTCTCTAAGACTCCCTTCTCCCATACTCCAACTCTCCACAAAATTTTAAGACAAATCCCACAATTTTCTTCACAAACTTCACAAAGTGACTCTAAAAGCCTAATTTGAATCCTAGGGCCTAAATTTGGGAATGATCACAACATAACTCCCTAACTCCAGACAAGACATGAAATAATACAAGGGATACACAAGGATTAGATTTCCACCACAGTTTGGACACCCCAAATGCACTAAGAGGCCTAATTGGCCCTAGTAGTATTTTTATGGGTTTTAGGGCAACAACTTCGAAATTTGCAAAAAAACTTGGTTAAAAAATTATAGTTTTAGACACCCTCTTGGGCCTTCTATCTATCCCCCAACTTTCAACTTCCTAACCTACTCCAACACCCCTAAAATCACACATGCTTTTCAAGCCTAATTGACCAAAAGAGGCTTGGAACACCTGGAAAATAACAAGAATGAGTTTCCAAGTTTAGAAATTGATGTGGAAGGTCTTCCTCCAACCTATCCCAATATGAAACAACCTTCCACCGAGTTCTAGACTTCCATCTCTTCATTTACCCTACAAACCCTCACCAAATTGGTTGAATACATGTGAATATTCAACCTAGGGCTCGCTCATAGGACCTTTGAATCTCCTGATGCAAATATGCAATTAAGGAATATATAAGTACATTCCCTAGCCTTGTAAAGTCTAGGAGGCCATTGAATTCCAATCATGGAGTTACGAGTTAGGACCAAAAAGCCATGGAAATCCTCAATTTAAGGGTTTGCTGACCCAATCTTAGTAAAATAGAGGTATCTTCTACTAAACTTAACAAAAATGAATGAAACAAAATGAAATGGAACCAAGATTCACAAGTCTTTTAATTTATGCCATCTGATCTAGTTAGCCAATCTGTACAATTTTGTACACATAATAAATGCTCAAAATTTTTTCTTATTTCTCCTTAAATTTGATTTGTCCGTATAGTACTTCACACCTATGATTGTTTCCAAAGCATAGATTCCTAAATACATCATCCCCAATGGTTACTAACTATATTTGAAATTTTGGGACTATTGGGTGAAAAGTTGCTTTTTTTGACAAAAAGTTGTCAACAAAAAAATGCAAATAAACAACTTTTACAAATTTTCACTTAAGACATGATTACTTGTTCATTTTGCTTTCTACATACCTTATTAAGGTAGAATGAACATAAAAAAATATTAGAGACTCATATTTACTCAAAATGTGCAATTTTGGGATCTTTTTGGACTAAGAAAAATTAGGTTTATAAGCACACCTAAAGTTCCTTGACCAAACATAAGATCATTTCTTATTACATGTAAAATGAAATCAAAACATCTTGTTGTGGATCATTACATGTCTTTCACAAGATCACCTAATTCCTTGATCCACATTATGCCTTGGTGCCCTACACCAATTCATATGGGTGTCATCAATGCATCCAAGTCATAAGCATTAATTGCTAGTGAGCCTAAGGTATAGAAAGAAGTAAGGAATCCTAAAAAAAAAAAAAAGAATAAAGAGAACAAGTCAAAGAGAAAACATGAATCTTCTTACTCAAAAAAGGAATCATCTAAAAAGGAAATGTCTACTTGTGCATATTGAAAGAAGAATGAACATTGAGAACATCATTGCTACAAGGACATTAATGAACTCAAGAATATGCTTAAGAAAAATAAAATAAGTCTACCTTCAAGAATGAATACTTCATTCTCTTCTTCTCATTCCAATATTTCTAATGGAAAAGATAACAAGGGAAAAGGTCAAGCCTTAGTTTCTGCTTTGAGTCATGATTTAGGGAGATGGCTTCTAGATTCAGGAGCTTCTCATCATATGGCATCTTCATAGTGTTCATAGTTGTAGGTGCCATCTTCATTAAAAAATTTCCATGATAGTCTAGTAGTTGCAGATGTCATCTCAATCACAAGTTTTCCATGAAATAATAGTAGTTGGAGGTGTCACCTTTGTCACAATTTTTCTATGATAGTCTATTAATTGGATATGTCATCTTCATCACAAGTTTTCCATGATAGTCCAGTAGTTATAGGTGTCATCTTCATCACATGTTTTCCATGAGATTTTAGTAGTTAGAGGTGCATTAAAGACCTTTTGTCACTACGTGAGCTACTAGTAGATGGGGATTATTCATCATTATCATCTAGGATAGGCTTAAATTCCTATCATGTGTTAAGTGCAACCAAGGTGAGTGTTAACTAGGCATTCTCAGTCTTAACAATCTTAGGAATCATCAAAGTTCATCAATATTCCACCACCACCACATTTAGAGGGCATGAAAATAAGGTAATCATTATCCTATACATTACACTTAATTTCATAAATTGCAATCATTTTGCCACTTGTATACATGAGCTTGTTTCCACTGTAACAATGTATGTTTATGTATTTGGGTTAAGTATGTAGTTATGAATCTATATGTTAATGGGGTATTGGATTTCTCATAAAGCTTGTATACAACCATTGAATCCTAACTCACAAAATTCTTCAGAATGACAAGAGCAAGAACAAGAACAGAGTGACCTAAAGATGGATAGAGGTATCGAGTCAAGATATAAATTTTTTTTTGAATCAAATTGGGTTTGATATGGTTTTTGATAATTGAAATTCTTTATATGTTGTCATCCCTCCTATAAGGTCTATAGAGCTTATCATTGAACTTTAGATTTATTCTTTCATGTAGATACTATAAAATTACAAGGAGAACTAGTTGGGAGAAAGGTTCAGGATTGGTGACATCAATTGAGGTGAGATATCTATGATTATTGTAGATCTAATAGGTGTATCTCCTCCATTGATAAATATAAGTGCTTCTAGAGACTTGTTGGCTCTAATGTATTAAAATGGGTCATGAGGGGTCCTAGTCTGTCAAAAGGAACAAGATGACCTCTTAAGATCCCTTAAATTTTTATTTCTAAGTGCATGTGCATTGAAGATCCTCTGTCACTACGTGAGCTACTAGTAGATGGTGATTATTCATCATCATCATCATCATCATCATCTGACATAGGCCCACATGCATATCTTACTTCTTTCCTTTGTTGCTTTTCCCTTTCTAGCTCATTGGGTCCTTATTTGTAACTTTTTTCATGGATCCAAGAATTTCTTCCCACTCTTTTCCATTAACCAGATGGGTTTTGTCTCTTAATCCTTAGTAATTGGTTAATTGTTTCATTCTTAACAAAATTCGTAACTAGATTCTCCCTAGCCAATTTTCTTCTTGATCGCTGCAATAGCTTCTCCTCAGCTAAATATTTTGTAATCAGTTGATATAAAATCACACATTTCCCTTGGCTGATCCTTGAGGTGTGTGATTGAGCTTGTAGATCCATAAAAGGGTTGAAACATATATTTCGTAGAAGAATAATATTAGATTCACTTGGGGCAAACTTGATGGAAATAATTTGTTAGAAAGGGATCATAAGGGGTCCTAGAACTTCTTGTAAGGGACATTAGCTCACCCCTTATGACCCCATATGACACCGTGGGACACATTACAACTGTCAAGTGTTCCTTTAGGGGTCTTACATCCCCTTAGGGAACACTTGATAGATCTAATACTATTCTTCCACCAAATCTAGATTTCAATTTTTTTGTGCATCTATAGGCTCAATAATGAGCCTAAAGGATTGGCCAAGAGAAAATTTTGATTTGTATATCAACTGATTACAAAATGTTCATTTGAAGAGAAAATATTGTAGTGATCAAGAAGAAAACTAGCTATGGAGAATCTAGTTATGAATTCTGTTAAGAATGAAACTGTTAATGAATTACTCAAGATTGAGAGATAAAGCCCACTTGGTTGATGGAAAAGAGTGGGAAGATCTCCTCAGACTTGTGACAAAAGCTGCATATAAGGACCCAACGAGCTAGAAAGAGGAAAGAAACAAAGGAAAGGAGTAAGATATGCATGTGAGCATATGTCAGATAATGGCGATGATGAATACTCACCATCTACTAGTAGGTCAAGTAGTGATAGAAGGCCTTTAGTGCACATGCACTCAAAAACAAAATTTTCACATAGAGAAGTGATAAGTGTTGCACAATCAAACACAGAATTATCCATAGACTTTGTCCCTTAGAAGATGTCTTCCTAAAGTCAAAATTACCTTTATGTAAGAGTGCATGGATGAATATTAGAAAGAAATTGGATAGATCTACAAAATGCCAAAATTTGTAAAAAACTAGACATATTTTTAGCATCTTGTACATATTAGATCTCTTTAATTATAACTAAATTAATGACTTCCAACATAACATTGTAAATAGAGGTACTAGCAAAAGTAGCTAGAAGGGAGAAAGAAATTGGACTTTGTTTAGAGGTTAAATTAAAATCTTTCCATGACAATGTATTTTTCCATTTCTCCTCAAATAACTATTAGAAAATATTAATTTCTCCCATCAAACTTTGATAACAAAAGGTTTACCAAAAGACTTTCAAGGCAAAGGTTTTTGTAAATTTTTTTGTCTCCAATATGCCATAGGACTTTGAAGGCGTCGCTCTTGAATAAAATCATTTCGAGGTATATTGCTTATAATTCATAGGGAACTCCTCAAACATCACATACTAAGCTTAATTCCTCAACTAAAAGTGTTAAATAGTCAAGGTTGATATAGCTAGATTAGGAGTAAATGGATGAATCAATGCCATTTCTCTCTCATTATGAAGATATAGAAATTACCATTCTTTTTTTATTGAAATAAAATTTCTATAGATGGTTTAGAGAGATATATTATTAAAAAAAATTAGCATACATAAAAAATAAAAATAAAATGGTATATAAGTTTAAAAAGCTGTCATTTTTTATAACTATTATTTTAGCTATTGAATTGTAATAGTATTGGATGTAAATTAAAAGAGCTGCCATTTTTTATAACTATTATTTTGGCTATTGAATAGTAATAGTATTGGATGTGTCAGATCTATTATGAACTACAACTACTTCAAAAAAAAATTCAATATTAATATATAAATGTCTGAATCTAAAACACTCTTTTGAATGTATAAATCAAAGTTTATAACAATTTATAGCTAATCTCTTTAACATTTTTGAAAATCTTAACTTATAAAAAAAGATATATTTAAAGATATTTTAATGAAAAGAATTTAGAAATATAATAATTAATTTGATTAATGATAGATTATATAAAACCGTTTAAATATATGATTTGATAAAAAATGGATCGTTAAACAAAAAGAACACTATGAACAAAGAGCCACTAATAAAGAACTTATAACAATAGATAGAAGAAGGAAGCAGAAGAATTTTATTTACTGACTAACTGCAATGGGATTGTCTCTATTTATAGAGGCCTTTACAACATTCTAGAATCATATCAAAATCCTGACTTGCTCCCTACATCGATGGTTTGATAGAGAACAATAAAACTAGGTTGGGACAACATTTAAACTAAACTTAACAGACTTGTTAAGTGGGTGCTTTGTTTTCCGTAGGTTTGGAGAGGCTTTCCCATGGTATGCACATGGAGGGGCTATGATGTTAACTCTAGTCTAATTGTAGACGTGGATTCTTCCAACATGTTTCAATTGAATTAATTAAAGTTTATGGAGTCTCTCATTTGATCCCACATACGTAAGGATGGAGACGTATAGAGAATACAGGCCAGTTGATCATGATTGAAGGAGATAAATCCTTCCTTTCCCCCATCTAGAAGTCAACTAGCATCCATAATTCTCATCCACTTTTATCCACATACAACTCTTCCACTAAATTCTTGAGAACGCTTCATCTTTCTTGGTGGTATAGATATCGTAACTAACTGCGAGGAGAGAGAACACTAGAGGATTAGTGTTATTTTAATCCTTGAACACCTTCCAATCTAGGTAGCCTTGTCACTCCTCTATCTCCTTTTCTAACCTTGAAGTTTTCATCTCCTTCATAGTAGGTGAAAAAGTAACCCCTAAGCTAATTTTTAGACCTTCAAATAGAGGGGAAGTATGAATGTAATTAAAACCTAGTAGTTTTGAGCTTCCCCTTCTCCAATAGAGAAATGAAATCAAATACACAGAAAATAACATCTATATAAAATTGAAGATGCTAGAAAATTTAAAATATTTTTTAGCAAGCTATGAAGAATCACTACCACTCCAGAACTAGTAGATTCACCATAGTGAGTGCCTAGAGGGGGAGAGACATGCACCGACAACCTAGATAGAGAAAGAGAGGTTAAGGATGGAGGGAGAGATTTTCATGTGGGTAGATATATTTCAATGTCTACAAACTACAAACTCTTCACTAATATGGTAAATAGGTGTTTATCAAGAAAGACATTGGTGACAAAAAAGGTTTATCTTGTTTTTGTAATCTTATATAAAAACATATTTTCTAGGAGCAGGCATTTCAGGTATAGAAATATCAAACTTTTGAAATTAAACTTGAAAAAAATGTAATTACTCATTATGTTATATATATATATATATATATATATATATATATAAACAATGAACTAATTTATTTATGACGTTCTACAACCAAGAATTGGTTTTCTATAACAATATAATATACCTCAACACCTACGAAGTTCTTATTGATACAATAAGTGGAATAGAAAAATATATTTTTTCTTTTCCTAAAATAACACCCATTGGATTATCTAAGACATAATTTTCAATATAATATAAAATGGAGATTGTTAGTTTGGTCCTTATAACATGAGTCTTGAATTTAGCTTCCCCTCGATTTCTTCGAAAGGTTTTTGACACTCATTTATCCATGAAAAAGAAGTGGTCAAGCAATTTTACTAAAATTATGAAAATATCTTTTTATAAAATCCAACATGTCTTAGGAATCTACAAACATCCTTTTGATTAGTTGGTATAGATATATCTTCAATTATTTTGATCTTTCTAGGAGAAGAACAATAATGTCCCAATACTATAGATTTAGCCATGAGGATATGATACTTCTCATGGATCAAAAACAATTTAGTTTCAATACAATGTTTTAGTGCCTTCTCAAGATTTTCTTCAGCTTCTTCACTTGTATCAGTATAAATAGTAATATCAGCCATATATACATCTATAAAATCATGTATGAGGTCAAAAAAGATACCTAATACTAAGCTATCTACTTCATATTCATTATCACCTTTTTTACCTTGAACCAATAGAACACAATCTTCTAGTTTGATGAAAAAATATTTATGTCATCTGATTAAGGACATGAAATACTATCACAACTAGCCTTTGAACCTCCTAGCTAGTCCATATTTGTGAGCATATACTCTACACTAAATCTAGAGAGAAATAGCTTCTAATTTGAGGAAACAATGTTGATGAACTAAATTTTCTAACAACTATTGATAATTTAGGAATGAAGTAAAACTATAGACACAGAAGTTTGCAACAACTATTCATTATTAATGAATGGAGTAAAACTATATACATTGGTATTTCTAACAACTATCCATTATTTATGAATGGAGTAAAACTATAGATAGTGGGTGCATGAATTTGTGAAAATATTGGAGCATGTCAACATTTCATATTTCTCTTGTTATAAAACTTCAATATAAAACTATATTTGAATAATCATTATTAAATTCAACATATTGTTTTGAGAAATGATTCAAAAAATAAATTGATACATACTATAAAGTGATCACCTTGACACATTGACATTATAATTAAACCAAACCAAAATGTCAATACATAGTGGTTTCATTTTATACCATATTAAAATTTGAGCTATGGAATAATGACACCCTTTCCATCTAAAATTAGTTGATTAGCTTGGTAAATGCTTAACCAAGTTACTGGTATCTTTTTGTATTAAGATATATTTAATGGTCAAACAATTGATATATCTACATCATTTGTGTATAAGTTAGTTTCATAGTTTTGTATGTTATGTCAAATTATTTATTTAGCATTATAAATATACCTTATATAACAGTGTCCATTATTAAAAGTGGAATCATATGATCTAATAGATGCAAAAGTAATATTATCAAACATGAAGGTTATTATACATAGTAGTCTAAGTTGGATGCATCACATACAACTCTAAGTTGCTAGTTGAAATCTATAATTTAGAAATTTATTTGAGAGAAGTCAAATTAAGAACATTTCTTATCTACTTGCATCACTCTAGATTGAAGCATTACATTTTGGAAGAAACCCAATTAAAGGCTAATTGTACAATATTTTATAAAAATAAAATATGCACATCTAAGCTAAATTTTAAAAGTTGTAAATATTAGATTTAAAAGTTAATACAAAATATGTATTTATAAAATATAAATATAAGATAAATATAAATATAATAATTTATGTCTTGATAGTGTCGCATAAATGTTTTACAGGCCTACCTTTAAACATCACACAGTGAGACAAAGTTGAAGTTTGAAAAAATAAGTTCATTTTGATTATTTAACACTTTTAGTCTAGGAATGAAACTTTAGTATATGATGTTTAAGACATAATGTTTTATAGTATTCCTCAACCCTCTACTATTATAAATATTCCATAACATAATGTGTATGATGTTTTCTTGGTTCATTTGTTTACTCCTGGTCTAACTATTCCTCTTGGAATACTTAAGCATATTGATCAATCCACACTTCTTTTATTTTGAAAAATGAAAGAATTACACATGTATTCTAATCCAGTGAATGAATCAAATCAAAAGAATAGGTTTTATTTGCATGGCGTGACAAGAGCATGGAGTTGTAGAAGAGGAAGCTGTCTATACAAGTTTTAGTAGACGCCCTTTTGCAGAATCTTAGAATCACATGGAATGCTACCACAGTCGGCGTTTGAGCCTCCTAGCTGCTCCATATTTGTAATTAGCACATCATTTACACTGAACCTTGGCAATACAGTCTTCTTAGTTGAGGAAACAACCTTTGTACCAGTTGATGGAGGACATGGAATGCTACCACAGTCATCCTTTAAACTGCCTAACTGCGGTGATACAGTCTTCTTATTTGAAGAAACCACCTTTTTCCTTGTCAATGGAGGACATGGAATGTTGCCACAATCTGCCTTTGAACCTCCTAGTTGTTCCACAACAATATTTGAAACAGTGTTTGACCACAGTCTGCCTTTAATGTGTGGAGGACACGTAATGTGACCACAGTCTGCCTTTAAACTGCCCAACTGTTGCATGTTTGGAACAGGAGTTGGGAGGTTATATCGAGCGGAGACATGAAGGACCATAAACACAAGGAGGAGCACAGCAAGAAGTGCATTCATATTCACGGGGACCATACTTGACATTATTGAGGCACGGTATTGTTTACTAAATCAATTGCAGAGAAAAATATCAGAAATGAGGTTGTGGACGAAGAGTGAGATGGGATCCCAGTATATTGTTGTGGCCAATTTATAGGAGGAACCATAACTTTCTTCAATAGCGACACGTTCAAAGTCATATGGCGTATTGTAGACGAAACAATGTAGAGGAAAATCTTTGCCCTTGAATTTTTTTGGTAAACCATTTGATATTCAAATTCAAGATATTGATTGAATAACTCCATTTTGTGCTGAATGAAACATGTATTGATACTTTTAATGTAGATGCCGTTATTTGAACCGAATTATAAGCTAGTGCTATTTCGAAGAGGCCACTCACAATTATTAACAATTATTTGGTTTTGGTTGAGGTTTTAAAAAATCAACTGATCTTGATCAACAGATTTTAGATGACATGATACTATTAAATACAATTTTAACATATTTTTATAACGTGAATTCTTTTATAAATGAATAATGTATAAGATACTTACAACATAATTCAAAATAAACTGTACATATAAATATGATTCTATAAAATTCATACGACAATTTAAATTCATATTTTATAAAAATGTATTAAGTGTATTTTATTTAGATAAAAAATATTATAAGAAATAATGTATAAGATATTTGTAGTACAAGTCAAAATAAATTATAAGTACATATAAACATCATTCTATAAAATTAATATGACAATCTAAATTCAAATTTTATAAAAATATTTTTTACATGCTAAATATTTAAAAACATATTATTAGAATTGCTTAACTCAATTTATTGTAGTTTACTTCTCTTACATTAGCATATTATATTTTAAAAATATAAGTAAGACAAGATATATCATTTTTCAGAGGACTAAATAAATATATTCATATAAATTTGGATTAAACTTATATACAAGTTTTGTAGAGATACTAACACGATGGTTCCTCTATCTTATTTGACTTTTGATTTCAAATTAAATTAATGAATATATGCCATTATTATGATTGTAAATTGTTTTCTACATGTATAAAATATTATGATCTTGAATTGTTTGTTATAGATATAAAATATTGATATTAAGTTATAAGGTGGAGAGAAGATGGGTTATGTGCTTTGCATTTCGACGAGGTTGGGATGAGCATACCTTAGCTCGCATTTCTCCTTGATGTTCTTTGTTGATGGATTTGCACTGCTTGTTTGGCTGTGTTCGGTGGTTAGGGTGTGTGTGGAGACTGTGGGGGTGTTTTGGGGTCATGTGCGGGGATTGTAGGGTTATGTGTCAGCTAGGGCCAAGCTTGGTGGGTTTGATTCATGTGTGTAGATTATACATGGTGGAAATTGTTCGTGTCGATGGATAGGGTTTCTTCAAGTTGGTTTAATGGGGAAATGAGGCTTCCCTTCTTCTTAGATTTAATCTACTGATATGGAGATGGTTGAACCTTCTCTATTGGTGAAAATTTGAGCCAAGGGCCATGATGATAATATTCCATCTAGGGTTGATGTTTCTTTGTCCAAGGGCATGATCTATATAAAAAATGTGAATGGGTGTCTGGAGAGATTGGAAGATCAACCAATTTTTGTCATTCAACCTGAGCATATTTCAAAAGACATTGAATACTAAAGCAAGCGTGCACTCATTTGTAAGTCATTGGACCTCCAACTTTCTCTTCCAGTGTTGGAATCATGGGCCCATCAGATTTGGAATCCGGAGGGGGACATGGAGATTCTCCTAGCTACTAATAACTATTTCTTGGTGATTTTTCAAAAATGATAGATATGAATAAGTTTCTTGAAGGTAGTCCTTATTTATTTAACGATGTGGGCTTCTTCATCAAGCCTTGGCACATTGGGTTTTACTCTGCAGAGGAGATCCCCTCTTGAGTACTTGTGTGGGTTCGCCTACCAATGCTTCCATTGAAACTATTGATAGAGGATATTCTTCACTATATTTTGCTACTACTTGGGAAACTGTCTATGTAGATTCAAGACTATAAGGTAATCTCTTATGCTCATATTTGTGTTGAGGTAAATCTAAATAATCTATTGCCATACTCTATAGAATTTTGTTTGAGCTTTACCTCATGGATTCAACAATTGGACTATGAAACCTTGTCATTTAGATGCAACATCTATCATGAATATGGGCACTTACAAAATAGATGCATTAGAAATAAATATTCTCCATTATTAGGCTCTTATGCATCTACTTCAAAGGAAGATAAGAGCAAGGCCCGTCTTCTTGATGGACTTGGAAACAAGGAGAGATTTGCCCCAGTGAAGCCCTGTAATAAGGGTAAAGGGAAGAATAGAACTTGGATGGATAGATAGAATGATGACACTTTTAACAAGTTTAATGAATTGACTTAGGAGGAAGTCATTCCATTTGAACTAGCCTCTAAGGGTGGGGCTCAACAAGGGGCCCAAGATGAGAATACAAGGGATCTAGTTCAACCACTAGAAGAGAAACAAGGTAATCAGATGACTATGATTGATCCTACCTCATAAGGGGATGATAGATAGTATGAAAGGGACCAAAGCTTCACCCATGCTAGGATTGTAGTAGAAGCCTTTTAAAAAAGGTCCCTAAGAGAAGCCATCCAAGAGTGGAAGGTAGACTGATCAAGAGAAGGTTAAGATGATGGCATATACATTAGTTGAGGCGACGTTTCTTAAGCCCAATGATTCCCACTTCTGTGAACCCCCCAAAATCCTTTCTAGTGATTTCTTAAATAATTGGTTCCCTAACAAATGGAGTTAAATGTTAGGGTTTTATTTTTCATATCTAAGAATTATTCAAAAGGGTTGCTTCCTTATATTTTTCATAGATCCTAATTCATAGAAGCAAATAATAGACAAGTAGTTTTGGAGAATACGTTCCTCCAACTTCAAAGCCATGTGGTCTCCTAAAGTCATCCAAACATAATTCTTGGCACTTCCATCCCCATGCTAGAATTCTCATTTCTATTGATGTTGGAAAGGATTTACCAAAGGGAATTATATTTGAACTCCATGGTCACAACTACTCTTTCTCTATCTCCTTTCTAGGAGGTTGAAATGAATTCTTTCTATGTGGGGAATATGGCCATTTGAGAAAAGATTTCCCTCTAGTCAAGAGGAAGTTCCCATCTCTCCCAAGATTAAATTCTCTTCTACCCAAAATATCAACACAAGCATCTCATCAGGGGGAGCCTATTACTAGTCCCTATCAAGAATCTATTCTAGCTTCTCTCAATGTCACTCCATATTTCATTTATGAGAAACTTAACACCTCCCTAGATGCTCTGTAAGTGATATTCAAAACTCATTGAATCATGCTTCCCCATAGTCTAGAGATCTCTCCCTTTTGAACTTTCTCTTGAGATCTAGTGAAGTCAATCTTGACCTATTTTGGTCATCCTTTGAATCTAGCCATAGAACCATAAATACCCAATAGATAGTCCTTAGGAAGAAAAAGAAAATTTTTAGTCATAGATTCCAAAATTTCTCTTTGATCCCCCCAACTATTCCACCAATGGAAGAAATTGACTCCATATTGTGATGTTACCCTAAGGAGAAGGGTAACCCAAATGACACCAACTCTTCTATTGAGGAAATAATAATGCTTCTTTTGGTATCGATGTAGAGATCATCGAACCTAGCAACATAGACAATGACGGATTAGAGCCACTAAGAGGTCAAAAAATTTAATCTTGTTGTTATTCCTATCTCCCTCCATTTCTTACCCCTCCCCCCTCTCCACCCCATTCTCTAAACCCGCTACCCCTTCTCAAAGGTTTTCTTCCATTATCAAAATTGTAGGCCCTAGGGAGAAAGAAGCTCATGGTAGTGTTGACTTTGTGAGAATGAATTAGATATCCCAAAACCCATCAACAAAGAGGAGGAAGGAGTAACAATCATATTTAATGAAAAAATAAGTCAAGGAAAGCTAAATGCAGGAGTGAGTAGACAAATAAGTTAGTGGGAATTGAAGAAGTTTGTGAAGATGAAGTACCATCCCCCAAAAGAAAGAGAGGTAGATCCCCAAGAATTGACTCTAAATTCATGATGGACCAAGATAAAGACTCATAGACCAAATCCAAATGATTTCCCTTCACACCTATTTTCTCAAAGATGAGGACACCAAAACTATTTTTATTATGATTAGATAGTATAACCATAATACAGTGAAACACCCTCATGCTATTAAAAGATGAGAGATTATGACTAACATTTGGAAAGAAATTATTCAAACTTTTTGAATCTCTTATTAATTTCCTTTTCAACTATTAGATTATTCTTCAACTCTTCTTTTTCTTTCCTTAATTTCTGATTTTCTACTTATAGTTGTAGGTTTCCGTCACCTATCCCTTCTAGCATTTCATTTTTTTCTTGGATCTCATTTTGTTGTTTCTGCAAGAGTGAATCATTATCTTTATTTTTTTTTTCAATATTTTTCTTTTCATATTCAATTATTTCTTTAGTACTTTCAGTAGATCTCATCTTTTCCAACAATTCTATCATTCTCAGGGCTTGACCGTCTTGTTCCTTCTTAATTTGGTTGATATGAGCCTCAAGTAATTCATTATTTTTTATCAACAAATCTTTAATAGAAACATCAACTTCCTCAAAGTTGACACTTCCTTCAGATAGTTGTTCAAGACCATTAAGGCTTACTTGTAGTCATTGTGTTAATTCTCTTAATTGTACTATAGTTGTAGTTGTTCATGTTATTGATTGGCAAACTTAATCATGAGGCTGAAAAGAATTGTGAAAATGTGAATAGTGATTGCTTGAAAGGTTGCTAAGAAGATCAGAGACATAGATGACAATGGAGGTCAGTCAGTGGATCAACATATGAACTGAATTTTGATCTGTATTTGCAAAGTGAGTTTTATTTGACATATCAACCTACTGTTAATTTCTAACCATTGTATCAATATTGAAATCCTTTAATCAAGGTTGACCTAATAGTCATATGTTTCAAAAATATGTTTCCATGCTTCATTCATAAAAATTATCTATGCTATATCAAGTGGAGACATGAAAGACCATAAACAGTATAAGGAGGACAACAACAAGTAGTGTGTTCATATGTTTCAATTGTAGAGAATAAAAGTGAGAAAAGAGGTTGTGGATGAAGAGTGAGATTGGATGTAGTGCATTATTGAATCATATAAGCTCAAGAAATATAGTAGAAAACCTTCATCCTTGAAAGATTTTTTTGGGTAAAACATTTATTATTCGAATTCCAGTTATTGATGGCATAATTCTTCCATTTTAATTAGCCGATAGGCTTTTACATCAGAGAAATCCATCCCAAAAAAGTCTCACGCAACTGGCAAATGGGTTTTATCGGCACTTTAATTGGCTGCCCTTTCCACCTCTGGCATTCATATGCCAATGACCTAGTTGTAGTAGGGTTGAAGTCTTCCTGCTTCAGAGCCACCAAACATTGACATGTGACCAGTCTAACATAAAGAAATATGAACCTTTAAGAAATGATGATAGATTCAATGTGTACAATCCTGAAATGCTCTCGATATGGAGTGAAAACATTGCTTGTCAAGTTGTGACCTCAAAGAACCAAGTATTAAAATATATAGCAAAATGTACAACAAAGGTAGAAAGAACATCAGTAACCTACAAGGACATGTTAACTAGAATATATATGAATGACCAAACAAAAGAAATCACTGGAAGAGCATACCAAAAGTTCATGATGGAGCTAGTAGTAGAATGAGATATTTAAGTGCCTAAGAAACATGTCATATATTATAGAAATTGCAACTAGTTGTATGCAATAGACCTTTTCCCAATCTGCACGTAGGCCAAAATTTTCTACATCTCCTTACTAGCGTAGTAAGTGAAACACATCTACAAAAAATTACTTACAAACATATATGGATTGGCCATAAAAAATGGAAACAATATCATTGCTTGAATCAGCTTGATCATTCACTTATGCATTATGGCAACAAGAAAACAAATGGCAAGAGTATAAAATCTAAGCTATTGTTAATGTATATCCCAAATTCTACAACACTTTGGATGACAACTTTGAACATTTCCAAACTTTTTGTTGGAGTGAATTACTATTGTACAAGCACTTCCAAAATATTGAAACTGATATAGGTCTCACATAGGATGCAATTATAGCCAATTGGAACCAACTAGATTCGAATCGCTATATAGTTAGCATGTAAGTCATACCATGGAAAATACCATTCACAAAATGGACCAAGATGATAGTGAAAATGAGACAACTTCACCAGAGGACGTAGAAATGCAAGAATGGGAATTGCTATCATGCATGGGCCATACCAATTACACTGATTTGGATGATATCAAAATGCTAGGAAGGTGAGAATTTTAGAAGAACTACACGTGGGATGAAAATGGTGTTCCACAACTATTATATGAATCTACAACTAATTTCATTAGTACCAAAAAAATCTTCCACCACCTCACAAATGGAGCCGATCAGTATAATGCTCCCAACTATACATTATCATCCAACAAAGAGAATACCCTTAAGATCATAAAAGATCATAGCAAATATCTCAATCTCAATCAACTAAGCATGATAATCCAAGCTACAGTAGGAAATGAAAAATCTCACCTAATCAAATGGATACAACATGTACTTGACATGAATGCTAGACAACGAGAGCACCGAATTCTCATACTAGCACCAACAAGAGTAGTTGCATTTAACATAAATGCAACAACAATACATTCAACATCCAAAATATCAATCAAAGAGATGCATCCACTAAATAGGCAAGCACTTACCACATTTCATGAAGACATGAAGTATATCAGGTACAACCTTGTCGATGAAATGAGCTTCATTAGACCCAAATTACTACTAAAAATCAGCATCAGATTACGTGAGGCATTTCCTAATCACTAATCTACACACTTTGGAGGAAGATCCATAACCTAACTGGAGACCTTGCATAATTGACTCTAGTGTTAGAAATGCCCCTATATGCTGGCCACTTAGATGCTCTTGCAATCTGGAGTCAATTCACAACTGTTGTAAACCATATTCTGACAACAAGGTGAAGGACCTACAAAACTATAGTTCAAATAGGCATTGACCAATATATGCAATGTAGAACCCACACAAAATGATTGGGAACTACTTATGACAAGATCTAAACTACAGCTTCCATCTGAAGAAAATAAAGAATTCATTGATCTTATCCATATATTTGCAACAAACAATATTGTGGACCTACATAATAGAAGAATGTCAAAGAAACTAAACCATCTAGTTGTCATGAGCACTTCCATGAACATCCATAAAAATAAAAATGCTCAGATTGATCAAGGCCAACTTAAAAAAAAAGTACTCCTATGCAAGGGCCAACACATGATGCTTATATTAAACATTTGGACACAAGTAGGACTTGTTAATGGAGCACTTGGGACCATAACAAAAATCGTGTACAACCTAGACTACGAGCCACTAGATATTCCCATGTATGTTGTAGCAAGCATTGACAACTATAGTAGTCCACCATGGGATGCACAAAAAACAAAATGTGTTCCAATAACACCAATCATACTTGTCAATAGAAGGAAAATACCAATCACAATGGAATGCACAATTAAAATTCATAAATTCCAAGGTTTCACACTCAACAAAGCAACAATTGATATTGGAAAAATAGAACACCAAAGCCTAATATTCACAACCATATCGTGAGTGAGGTCATTGAGTGGACTCCACATCAATTTGACTTTCTCCCCAACACCATTCTTAGAAAAGAGGAAGAAAGGGGGCCTGCAACAGTTGTCATGCAATAGTGCCAACTAAATAAGGCATGAGAATTTGCTACAGTCAACCACGACCTCAGAAAAATAAATGTAAGTAATTTTTCTTCGATTAAGAGTAGTTACTTTTACATCGACATTGCATAAACAAAAATCCCCTGAATACTTTATACTTGACAACTTTATAACTGAGAACATTATATATAGACATTCCTTTAGACAAAACTTGTTTCTAACAATTTTTTCTCTTCATAATCAACATAAGCTAAAGACATTTTTCCACAAACACTTTTGAATTGGCATTAAAAGGAATCCTTGAATACTTGATAGGTACATAGTTCTTTAGACAAAACATGATTGTACAACAAATATTTAAACAACTTTCTATTAAATATCTTTCTAATCATTTATTTCAGAATAAACAACAAATACAAACATTTTCCAGGAAATCACTTTGGAAGTAACAAAAGGCTCTAATGGATAACAACAAATACATTAATTCTTTTCTTGAGAGTCACAATGCTTCTTACATTGAATTTTTAAACTATTATGGTTATGTTTTACATATTAGTTTGAATCAATTGTTTCTTTCAGTAGGTTGTTTTTGCACAAATATTTATTAGATAGGTTGCTTCTCTATCTTTGTTTTTTTATTGTTTTCAAATTTTTAGCTGCCTACAAAATAGAGATTCAAAAACATGTTTCTATGCTACACTCATAAAATTATCTCTTATTAGTTGTAAGCAATGATAATTACATTTCATTAGTGCAACAATGCTCTGACTCAATGAAATTTATTGTCTACTATTAACTTTGATAAAGGTTACTACTGCCATTTGTCAATCTATTGTATATTTACCTCAAGCTTCAATAATATTTTCTTGCATACCCTTGGAATAATCTAATCCACAATGAGCTTCGATACATGGGCCTTCAGTCTCAAAATTGTGCAGTTCCTATCAGCTATACACTTGCACCTCGCCCAAGTGCAAGCACTAGTGCAGATCATGCTGCTATTTGAACTAAGATTTATAGAGACGTATAGAAGATTTTAAGACACTGCTATCTCAAAGAGGCAATGATAATTATTTGGCTTTGGTTAGGGTTTTACTATTCATTCAAGTGATCTTAATGCCCCCAATGAGAGTTGAGAAGATCTTAGACGCCATCATACTTATTTTAGTGAATAAATATATAAAATATTTTATGATATGAATTCTTTTTATAAATCCAAAGATGTACAGTACAAACCAAAAAAAATTGCAAGTACATATAAATATCACATTGATCAATCTATGAAACTAACATAATTAGTGCTCCACTTGCTTCGTTAGACAGTGACAGGTATTCTAGAGGTGAGCAAAGAGCATGATGACACATGTAAGGGATGTTTGTTGGGGAAGTTTTCAAAAGTATATTTTTCAAGGAGTGAGACCAAATATGAAGGTGTTCTTGATCCAGTACATTAAGATGTTTGTGGAATGTCAACAAAGTCTCTTGGAGGATACAAGTACTATGTTACTTTTATCAATGATTTCTCTAGGAAGACTTGGATATACTTCTTGAAGACCAAGGATGAGCTTTCCAGTTGGTTCCAAGAGTTCAAGGCTCTGTTGGAGAACTCGACAAGAAAGAAGATAAAGGTTCTTCAATTAGGCAATGGAGGTGAGTACAAAGGAAATAAATTCTAGGAGTTCTGTATCAGGGAAGGAATCAAGAGAGAGTGAATTGTTCCTTAAAATCCATAATAGAATGGAGTTGGTGAGAGGAAGAAAAATACTATATTAGAGGCAACAAGAGCTATGCTACATGACTAGGGAGGATGACACTAGAGGAAACTTTCACAAGAAAGAAGCCCGATGTTAGCCATTTTAGAATATTTGGGAGTTTAGCATATTGTCATATTGTAGGTGATACATGTACGAAGTTATATCAAACCACATAGAGGGATACTTTGTTGGGTACAGTGAAACCTCAAAGGCATATAGGAATTTTATCCCTAGGACTAGAAGAATTATTTTTAGACATGATGTAAAGTTCATGGAGGACAAGTCATTTAGAAGGTCTAGAGATTTTCCAGCAGATGATCAGATATAGTAGCCAAGAGAAGCTCTATGATCTATTCAAGGGCAGCAAGGCACAAGTACAATTACCAGTATAAGTGTAGGCTTTGGCGGTGAAGTTTCAAAGAGCATGGAGCAATAGGTACGACAAGAAATGCATCTAGAAGACTTAGAGGTTGATATTTAATCCTGTACAATTGGTAGTAGGAACAATGAGGTTCAAGAGACACAAAGGGATACTCAGGAGTTTTTGGGAGCTCCTAGGAAGAGTAATAGACAATGGAGATAACCAACCAAGTTCAATGACTATGTGGCATTGGTTAGACAGTTCGTAGATAGTGAGCCTTCCAACTATCAGGAGGGTGTAGAGCATCAAGAATGGTGAGATACTATGGTTGAGGAGCATTCCTCAATAATGCAGAATGATGTATGGGAGGTAGTGCCTAGACCAATAGATAGGGCAGTTGTTAGATCACACTAAATCTATAAGATAAAGCATGGTACAGATAGTAGCATTGAGAAATACAAGGCAAGGTTCATGGCTAAGGGGTTTTCTTAGAAGGATGGAATAGACTAAGAGGAAAAATTTGCTCCAGTGGCCAGGCATACTTCTATAAGAGATGTGAGCTCATTTGCAACATAGATGGGATGGAAAATCCATCAAATGGATGTCTAGACATCATTGCTTAATGGTGAATTGAAGGAGGAGGTATACATAGAGTAACTAGAAGGCTTTATAGCACACAACAAACAGATCCACATGTGCAGATTGAAGAGAATGAAATGGACAACAACTAAGAATGTATTGTGTTACTTGCATGGTATAGTTGAGTATGGGATCAAATATCTTTGAGGTGAAGGTATCAGGTTGATGGGCTCTACTAATTTAGATTTGGTAGGAAGTACAATAGACAAAAGGAGCACTTCAATGTGTTGTTTCAGTTTGGGATCATGAGTTGTATCTTTTTTCAATAGGAGGTATAAATCCATGGCTCCAAGTTCAATAGAAGCATAATACATAGCAACTAGCATGGCAACATGTGAAGCTATATAGCTTTGGGAGTTGTTAGTAGATTTGTTTGATTAGAAGGTTGAGACTAAAATGATACACTATGACAATCAGAGTTGCATCAAGTTGTCTAAGAATCAAGTATTTCATGATAGGTCTAAACATATAGACATCATATATCACTTCATTAGAGATTGTGTGTAATGGGGGGTTGTTTAGCTACAATACATACCTATAGAGGAGTAGGTAGCAGACATTCTGACTAAGACATTGGGGAAGGCTAAATTCATCTTCTTTAGAGATAAGTTATTTGTCATGCAGAATAGCTTCCTCACTAAGAGGGAGTGTTAGTTTTAGGTAGCTTGGACAACTGTTCATTCATATGTGATTAATTAGAAAATATTTGTTAATATTCAAGGAGGAGCACAACAAGCAGTGTGTTTATATTCATGAGCGCCATACTTCTCATCGTTGGGGCACATTATTTTTTACTAAATTAGATGCAAAGAAAATATTAGAAATGAGGTTGTGGATGAAGATTGAGAGATGATATCCAGTGTATTATTGTGAGCAATTTATAAGAGGAACCATAACTTACAACAATACCACAGAATGACTTTTTTCAATAGCAACGTGTTCAAAGTCATATGGCATATTGTAGATGAAATAATGTAGTAGAAAAAATTTGGCCTTGAAAGTTTTTTGGTAAGCCATTTGTTATTAAAATTCTTGCTACTAACTGAGTAACTCATCCATTTTGTGCTGAGTCAAACATGCATTGATAGTTTTTAATGTAGATGCTACTATTTGAGCTGAATTTTAAGATAGTGCTATCTCAAAGAGGCCATAAACAATTATTTGGTTTTGGTTGAAGTTTTACAAATTCAAGTGATCTTGACCAACAAAATTTAGATGACATGATACTATTGAATACAATTTTAACATGTTTTTATAATATGAATTCTTTTATAACATAATGTACAAGATATTTACATAAAAATTAAAATAAAATGTGCATATAAATAACATTCTATAAAATTAACATGTGACAATCTAAAGTCACACTCTATAAAAATGTTTTATGCATGCTTTGTTTAAAATTATCATCACAAATAATTTATAAGATAATTACAACAAATCAAAATAAATTGCAAGTACATATTAATATCATTCTATAAAATTAACATGCCAATCTAAATTTACACTCTATAAAACATTTTATGCATGCTTTATTTAAAAAAGATTCATATAAATTTGGGTTAAACTTTTATATAAAATATAAAATATTATGATCTTGAATTATTTGTTACATATATTAAATATTAATATTAAGTTGTAATTAATTTCTTAAATTTTATTATCTTCACTAATAACAAATCTTCAAATTATACACCATACAAAACTTCCATAAGAAACTATATCTTCCATTGATTAATCTAATAACATTTCCAAAATCTATACCATGAATAAATATTTCTTATAAGTTAAATTATATTGTTTTTTTGATATCATACAATTTAATCTAAAATTAACATTCATTCATATTTTGCACTTTTAATAGATATAAACAAATGAAATCACACATAAAAATATAAAACAAGAATAAATCATACCTATAAACTACATAGAAATTAAAATGATAGAATAATTTGAAAATAAAAAAAATACAACAATAATGAGCATATTATTTCTCATTCCAAAGCATGTTACAAAATCATGATGATAACATAGAAATAGCTCTTACTATAGTTTAGTCCTTTCAAAATACATCCTTACTAAGTCAAAAGGAACATCTTTGTTGGAAAATCATATACATTGTGAAAAACCCTTCACATTACATGTTTTCTTTACATAGTGATGAATTTGTCTCCTCCAAAGATATGTTTTTCAAATTGTAGAATGGGGGATAGACTCACTAAAAGGTATCAAGATGAATTCAAATTATGATATTAAAAAAGCATCAACCTACCTAACAAATGTTACTTAGATCGACACTTCCGAAAATAATACAATAATACTCATATACAATTTTTTATATTATATTAAATTCTTTATTAGTTTGTCTCATAGGTAGAATACTTATGCATCTATTAGATGCAATGGCTCTATTTAATTAGCTAATAAAGTTGAGAATTTTAAAAATTCATTCACATTTCCTGTAATTCATGTATATGCATCTATGTTACATAACTAATTATTACAAAATAAGACATATTACAAAATAATAATAAAATTACTAATTAATTTGATGATCTTTATGAAACATCCATGATTGTATTCTATTAAATACAAAAAAAGTATACCAAGTTCCTCTAGTTCGTTAGAATTTTCTATTGAAATTTTCAATTTCTCTTCACGACCCATAATTTTGTAACAATTGAATCCTAATAACAATACCACAACTTTCAAATATTTAAGTAACATCTATTTTATTGAAATAATTTACTATTATTACTATTTTTTATTTTTTACTAGTAAAATATTGTTACCTTATTAATAAAGAATAAATATAGAGTTCACATGAGTATAGGGAATGTCTTACAAAACATGTATCATATGAAGATCCACTAAACCAAAAGAACTTAGTTCTCAAAATATCTTTCATCTCTAACCAAGATTATAACCTAAAATTTGTATATCTTAATCAAAATGATCCTTAGAGCACATATGCTAAACTACCCAAGCCTTGAGAAATACAATAAAAAGGGTATCTAGACATAATAACCTGAGCAAAATAACCCCAGACACTATACCCACAGAGTATTTTTTGACCCTAGGTTATTTTGTCCTTGGGTTATTATGACTAGGCTATTATATCCAAGGTTATTTTGGTTGGGTTATTATGTGCTACAACCCACCAAAAGGGTCATTACAAACATCCAATTGAAATATTATTAATGGTACTGAATAGAAAAGAAAAAGACAAGTGAATCAAGGCTCTTGTTTCTTGGTTTTTTCCAAAGGTTGATTCACCCAATATTCCTTCATGTCTTACTCCACTTTGGACTTCTTTCTCTTGCTACTTACATTCAATATCCATCACAAAGTTCTTCAACTACATCTTAAGTGTAGGCAAGTGGTTCTTATGTAACTCTCACACCATAGTCTCATTCTTATCCTCCCTTATTTCTTCTTGGTTGGATGTAGGATTCAACACCAGAAAAAGTTTTAAGGGTGGTTTATTTCACCCACCTTCTACCAGAAGCCATCCTCTATCAAAAAATTGTTACCTAATTGGACCATCACAATAATTGGTATGAGGTCATCTAGTCAGTCAAAGTACACACATGCCTTTCACTACTACATTTGGACCCAAATTGTGATGGCAGGTGATGACTGCCCATTACTCAAGTGACAATATCAAGAATTAGCTCCTATTGGATGAGCATCAAAATTTTGCAGTTGACATTGTGACAACAATATCATCCATCCTTATTGCAAAACCAAAAGACATTGCAATTTGGAAGAATACAAGGCAAAAGTGTCACGAGGTTGTAATTGTGATAGGCACCTGTCACAAGTATGACATCTTACAATTTTAGAGGGCCATCCCATGTGCGATGACATACAACATCAGTGCGATGGGTGCGATGGAAATCCATCGAATTTATTCCTTGCAATGGAGACGAGAATGTGTCGATACTGTTGTTGGTGAAATGACATTCTGTCATATTAAGTTGTCGCAATTGTGATGGCCTAATAAAATATTTTTAAAAAATGAGATTGGGAAAGTGGATGGGGGTGAAGGGAGAGTCATGTATTATACTACATGGTCCCTCTCCAAGTGCTACCTCTTACATTTTTTGTCCCACTATAAGTGCAACCTCTATTTCATGAGGGTCTGTACAGGGTCTTAAGATGGATTGTTTTTGTGACCTTGGAGATGTTATTTATGCTTTGAAAAATGTTGATTTGAGTCGTGGAAAAGAATTCAATAACAATGTTGCTAAGTCTTCTTTGCAAAACCATTGTTCTCTTTAATATGGTGTATATATTTAATAGACCACACAAAAACATCGTTGCTATATTTCAATGTCGAATAACCAAGTAAATAGCAAAAGCCATATAAGAAAAGTTCTATTATATTAGTAAAAAGAAAGTGAATATATTGATTACTTCTATGATAGACGTTTCTTATTATTATTAGTTGTAGTGGATTTTATATTTCAATGTCAAACAACCAAGTAAATAGTAAAAGCCATATAAGATAAGCTCTATTATATTAGTAAAAAGAAAGTGAATATATTGATTGATTCTATGATAGATGTTTCTTATTATTATTAGTTGTATTAGAGTTTAATAGTTTTCATCGTATTGAGGAACAAACATTTCATGCTAACATTATAGAATTGTTTTCATACATATGTTTAGGAACAAGTCAATGCATTCTGATCATAACACTCTCTTGATTTTCTTATAAACAATAAACTATTAGCTAAAATAACTATTTGAAAGTCAAGTGTTCTGTTCCCTCAAAATTATGAATTCCTCATCTCATACAAACATACTAGGCTTGGGAAATGGAAAGTTCACCTTCTTAATTTTCTAATTACTAAATGGGATAATGAATTGCAATTGAGAGAGAGAGAGAGAGAGAGAGAGAGAGAGAGAGAGAGAGAGAGAGAGAGAGAGAGAGAGAGTAGGGGATCAGAGAGGGTGGGATAGGGGGAGAGAGAGAGTAGGTGGTGGGATAGGGGGACAGAGAGAGTATAGGGTGGGAGAGGGAGAGAGAGAGAGTAGGGGATGGGTCAGGGTGGGATAGAGAGAGCATAGGGGATGGGAGAATGTGGGATAGTGAGAGAGGGATGGAGAAATGGAGAGAGAGAGAGAGGGAGAGAAAGGGAGAGTGAGAGAGGGAGAGAGAGTAGGTGGTGAGAGAGAGTAGAGGGTGGGAGAGGGAGAGAGAGAGAGAGAGAGAGAGAGAGTAGGGGATGAGAGAGGGAGAAAGTGAGAGAGAGGGAGGCAGAGATTAGGGCATGGGATAGGGTGGGGTGCAGAGGGGAGGGAGGGAGGGAGGGAGGGAGAGGGAGGGGGTGAGAGAGAGAGAGAGAGAGAGAGAGAGAGAGAGAGAGAGAGAGAGAGAGAGAGTAGGGGATGGGAGAGGGTGGGAGAGAGAGTGAGAGAGGAAGGGGGAGAGAGAGAGAGAGAGAGAGAGAGAGAGAGAGAGAGAGAGAGAGAGAGAGAGAGAGAGAGAGAGAGAGAGAGAGAGAGAGAGAGAGAGAGAGAGAGAGGGTGGGAAAGGGAGAGAGAGATAATAGGTAGTGGGAGAGGGTGGGAGAAGAAGAGAGGGAGAGAAGGAGGGAGAAATAGAGAGAGAGAGAGAGAGAGAGAGAGAGAGAGAGAGAGAGAGAGAGAGAGAGAGAGAGAGAGAGAGAGAGAGAGAGAGAGAGAGAGAGAGAGGATGGGAGAAGGTGGGATAGGGAGAGAGGGACAAAGAAATGGATAGAGATAGAGAGAGAGTAGAGGATGGGAGAGGGTGGGATAGTGGGAGAGAGAGTGTGTAGGGGTGGGAGAGGGGAAGAGAGAGAGAGGCTCACTTGCATATGTTACTTCTTTCCTTTGTCACTTTCCACTTCCTAGCTCTTCCTCATTATCTGTAACTTTTTTCATGGGTCCAAGAAGGTCTTCCCAATCTTTTCCATTAGCTGTAGGTGTTTTCTCTTCATCCTAAGTAACTGGCATACCCTGGATGGCACCAAGATAACCATTTTCTTCTAAAATATCCTTTTCTCTCAGGTTAATCTCTCTATTAAGCAGGTATTCTATATCTTCCTTTGTATATTTAATAGATGTAGCTACAATTCCATGCTCATTAAAAATATTCCTTGCACCAAGGATTAACATATAATGCAAATCCTTAATAGTTTCATTCTTATCAGAATTCATAACCAAATTCTCCATGGCCAATTTTCTTCTTGATCACTACAATATTTTTTCCTCAACTAATCATTTTGTAATCAGTTGATATACAATCACAATTTTCTCTTGGCCAATTCTATGGGCTCATGATTGACCTTGTAGATCCATAAAAGGGTTGAAATCTAGATCTAGTAGAAGAATAGTATTAGTGAGAAGTCATTCACTAACATCACTTCTTTCTAACAACTAAATTTGGGTGCACTATAAGCATTAGTTCTCAGAAAAATTAAATAGTACAACATACCACATATAATAATTGTGTCGACACTTGACTTCATCACATAATAAGTTGAAATTAGAAAGCCATTAAAACACTTTGTAAAGTACATCCTAAATATCATATACAACCACACTAAGTGAGTTCAAATTAATATACAACCACTTGTCAAGGGAATCGATGAAGTGTTCAAACTATAACATGAAACTGCTTGGAAGGTGGTGTAAGAATTTTTGTTGCATTAATTGCATTATCCTTGCAAATGGAAGTCATTTGTTTGTACAGCAATAAAGTCCACCTTTTTTTATTTTAATTTATCACGGTGTCCCAAAGTATCTAAGAAAATCTTTCATGAAAAGATATGCCTAGGTAAGTTACTGATAATTCAATAGCCTTCAATACAAATATGTCAAGACCATTTTTTTTACATCATCTACAAAATCTTTTTAATTGCTCCATTGTTGATGCCACATAGGATCTTCAATTTTAGCATCTTTGATTAGTCAATTAACTTATTAAGGTTTCCTCCATAGGAATGAGAAGGCATGGGGAGTTAGGCCAACTATTAGTCACTGTATTGAAAAAGTAGTTCTTGGCCATGCCATTGATGGGAATCATTTCAATCTTATTTTCAGACTTGGTACCTTCATTTTTCTTGAAAGAATAATATACTATTTTCATTTTCTATGAACTATTTCTAGCTGGTAGCCAATTTCTTATTCACTTTTTTTTTCTTCCTCAAGTGGTCAAAATTTGTATGGATACATTGCATCACACTATCAACGTTCTTGTGTGGAAATGAAAGTACATGACCATGCCACAGATGGTCCTATAAACCCAAGTTGCCTTAGTCCTAAGGATTTTTACTTTTTTTTTTCTTTTGTTAATAAGTTGACTCAAGAAGTTTTTTGAGAGTGATTACACCTTATATAGGTCCTATGTGTTACCAAAAACCATTTGCTTAGGTTCTAGGAAGAGTTAGTACAAAAATTACTTTTTGCAATAAAAGTTGTTGACAACTTTTTGGCAAGTTTAGCATTTTTTTGGAAAATTTTGAAATTAACCTTGTAACCAATCAAACCAACTGGTAATCAGTTGGAATGGATGTGAAATGATGAAAATTGTTTGAAATATAAGAGGAATAACTAAGAGGGGATAGGTGAATTAGTTACCACAAAAATAAATCCTAGATCCCTTAGATGTCAATATAAATCAAAACTGAATTCTATTGTAACTCGGTAAACACAAGAAAAAAATGTTGTAACTTGATAAATGCTAAAATAGCTTGGCAAATGCTTAACATGAAAATCTTGGGATATCATCTATGACTGATGTTACTTTAACTTAGTTGCAAACACATAAAAGAATAACATGAACATAAGATTTTAACGTGGAAACCCAATTTGGGGAAAACTACCAATTTCAACTAGTTACTGATTTTCTCTCTCCTGAGGTGAGCCTTATTAGTATTCAACCTTGTTAAAGGTTACAAAAAACACTATTAGGTGTGAACCATTTAGAAGATTTAATCACCGTATTAGGAGTGGCCTTGTTAGAGGTCTTTAGACAATTCAATAGAAATGCCACCTTGAGGATTTATAAATAGTTGTTAAGCCAACTTTGCTAAGAGATTTAGACCACTGCTACAATGGTTAGAGAGTAACAATGAGATGACCTGATTTCTAATGTAACTAAATTGCTGATTACAGATCTCAATTCTAGCTTTTATACTTGATCCTTCCTGATCGAGTGTATCTTTGCATCTCAACAAGGATATTCTTCTTATCCTTCTAGTTCACTTCCTCTAAGCATCTTCAAATCTTCAATTATGTTCTACACATTCAATCCTCAACTTGACCTTATATTTATACCTTACACACTATCAAGTTGACTTGAATACAACTTAGAATAATTAATATTCATCTTCTTAGTTAGCTAGAACCAAAAAACAAAACTATTTAACTCAATATGCCAAAGAAAGAAAATTCTTCATTAGCTGACCCTGCTTGGTAGATACTAACTCAAAGAAATTTTCTTGTGTTAACCAAGTGAACTCTATTCACACTACATATTCTCAAAGTTTCTTTGGTATCTGAGTGAGCTTCGTTAACACTGGTTCCATACAACATTTCTTTCATTAACTGAGTGAGCTTGAGTAACACTCAACTTTTGCAAACTTTCCTTTGTCACATGAGTGAACTTGATAGACACTGTCTTCTGTACTAGGAAAACTTTGGAATGCTTGGGAGACGCATGAAACTATCTTTGATGCCCAAGTGAGTTCAACATACACTGATTGGCAATGATTATGACATTTTGTGTAACATTAAAGACAATACACAATTTAATCAATTCTTTCTAACAATCTTCCTCTTTGGTATTGATGGGAACACAACATGTCATAATACAATGAAATTTTAGATCAAGAATAAAGTAAGGGACACATCCTTAGTTTCATTTTGATTCTCATCTATGAGAGCTCCCTCTATTAGTGTGAACTCTCTTTTCCTTCAATTTATCCCTCTTTCAACAAACCTCTATCTTTGATATCTCCCTCTTTGTCATCTCTTGAAGTGATAAAATTTCCATGAGACATGATAGTAAACTTCTCCCTCTTTCACATCTCATGCCAAAGACAATGTTTAGTAAATATCAATGTACCTTATTTATTGATTCATTTGAAATGCACCTTTGTCAATAATGATTCAGTTGATTGATCTTCAACATGCTTTATTTGATGCATCACTAAACTTCATTTAGTGGGTTTCAGATAGGTGAATGACCCCTAGCTTACCTCTTAGATACAAAAATGAATCCTTAGGTAATGGCTTAGTGAAAATGTCTACAATTTGTTCTTTCATATTCACATATTCTGGTCTTACCACTTTATCTTGTACCAATTCTCTTAAAAAATGATATTTTATAGCAATGTGTTTTGTTTTGGTAGCATCAATGGATTCTTTGATATATTAATTGTACTGGTGTTATCATAGTATATAACTACTAGATCCTTGATCTCTATCTTCATACCTACCAACAGTTGTTTGAACGAAATAATAGTAGAACAATTAACTGTTGCTGGCACATATTCTACCTCTGTTGTGGACTAACACATACAATTTTTTTTTTTCTTATCCAAGACACTAGTCTTATATCAAGAAATAATGTTCCACCATTGGTGCTCTTTGTATCATTAACACTTCCTACTTAATCAACATTTGTGAATAGTTTTAAATCTGAATTGCCTCCTTTTTTGTACCTTAAACCATAGTATTCAATACCTTTTAGATGCCTCATGATTCTTTTGATTTCCATCATGTGATTTTCTTTGGGATTTGTTGAGAATCTTTCCACCATACCAACTACTAATGCAATATCAGGCCTTGTATGCACTACATATTGTAACTTTCCAATCATTGATCTATACACAGTCTGATCTACTACCTTGGAATCATCATTTTTGGAAAGCTTATGTCTAGTAGACATAGGAGTTTCAACTTGTCTTGAATCTTCCATTCCAAATTTCTTTAGTATCTCCTTGATATATTTAGATTGAGTAATGTAGATATCATCTTTCTTTTGCTAGATCTGTAATCCAACAAAGAATTTTATCTCTCCAAATAGAGACATCTCAAATTCTTTACTCATTTCTTTTAAAAATGCCTTGTTCTTCTCTATATGTTCTATTTCCTCATTCATTGTTTCAATCCAACTTTCATTATCCAAAGCATCTTTAACATTTCGAGGTTCAAATTCAGCAAGCAAACATGTACCTTTCAATTTGTTTTTTGTCATTATTCCATGTAACTTGTCTCCATTAATCTAATCAGGTGTATGATGCCTTCTAACATATCTTTCTAACATAGGTACTTTGGATTTGGAGTCTGTTTCACTAATTTTTTCATGATCTTTTGTTTCAATCTCGGGTCCCATTGTCTATGCCTCAGGTCTGTCAAACTTAGTTTATTCTAGCAACAACTCAGTAGCTTTTGACTATGAATTAGGTCCTTTGGACTGTAACTCGGGTTGCACTAATTGCATCTCAATAGGTTTCAGAGATTTTGGGGACTAGGGAGGTGAGGCCTCCTAACTTTTAGATAGATTTGGCAATGTATCAGGTTCATAGTAAACAAATATTCTATAATCCTTAGGTTCTTGGTTGCTTTCTTCTTCACTCTTTTCTACAAACTCATCAATTCTCACATGTGCACTTTCTATGATTTTATAAGTAGATAGACTCAAACATTTGTATGCTTTACTTCTATAGGAGTATCCTAGGAAAATTCCTTCATCACATTCGACATCAAATTTACCTTTCCTAGATTCTTTCAAGATATAGCATTTGCTACCAAATACTTTCAAGTAACTTACATTAGGTTTGTAGCCATACCATAATTCATAAGGAGTTTGATTTGTGTCTTTCTTCAACTGTACTCTGTTCAAGGTATGCACTGTAGTACCGATTTCTTCCTTCTAGTATTTGATTGCAACATCTTTTTCTATCATCAATGTTCTTGCACAATCCATGATGGATATGTTCCTTCTTTCAGGTATACCATTTTGTTAAGGTGTACCAGGGGCTGATACCTATCTCTTAATTCCTCTTTCAATACAAATTTCATTGAACTGATTGGAAATTAATTCACCACCTCTTTCTAATCTTAAACATTTAAGCTTCTTTCTAGTTTCTTTCTCTACTCTTGCCAGATACCACTTAAAATTTTTGAAAAGCTTCAAATTTTTCTTTTAGATACATTATAATCATCATTCTAGAATAATCATCAACAAAAAGAATGAAAAACTTATCTCCATTGTAACTCTCTATTCCAATAGGTCCACATAAGTCTGTATGTACAAGCTCTACGAGTTCTTTTGAATGATAGTTTTTACTTTTGAAACTAGTTTTTCCCATCTTACTAATTTGACAATTTTTGCATAGACCCATATTAGGTTTCCTCAAGCTAGGAATACCTCTTACTCTTCTATTTTTTCTTATCTTGACTAGATTATCAAAGTTTACATGACATAATCTTTTGTGCCATAACTATCTTTCTTCTACTTGAGCAATAAAAGATGAACTTTCACTAAGATCAAGATATAATAGATTACCTTTTGTTTATTTGCTAGATCCAACCCTATTTCATTTTCTATCCAGTAGTTTGGCATTCCCATTCATGAATTTTTCCTTCAATCCAATGTTATTCAACTGTGCTACACTTAGTAAATTATGCTTTAGTCCTTCAACCCAATAAGCATTGCCACATCTAAGTTCATTAGTTAATGAGATACATCCTTTTCCCTTCATGCAACAAGTTTCATTGTTTCCAAATCTCACACTACCACCATCATAATGTTCCATGTGTTCACACTTTGTTTTGTCTCTAGTCATATCATGTGAACAGCCACTATCAATAATCCATGTATCATATTTTCCAATATGAGAGATAAGTGCCATTTTATCTCCTTCATCATCAGATTCATCTTTTACAATAGTGTATACCATTTCAATTTAATTATTATCAGAATCTTTAGCCATAAAACAAGATTTATTACCTTTGTCCTTGTAGTCCTTATATTTTTTGAATTACGTATTGCCTTTAAACTTATTACTTTTCTTTTCATCCTTGTTTTCTCTCTTTAGGCACCTTGCAACAATGTGACCAAGTTCTTCACAAGAAAAATAGATTAGAAGAATCTTACCTTTTCACTTTCCTCTTCCTTTGGAATATTTCCTTGCAAATAGGGCTTCAACAACTTCAAGATAACTGTCTGAACCATCTTCTTCTTCTTCTTTGTCTTCACTTTTTGATTGATTGGCTTTTGATTTCTTACCCTTTTTCTTGAGTGAAAGCTTGATTTCAAATGCAAACTCAATAGCTTTGGAACTAGGGACATAGTTATCATAGTTATCCAACTCAAAAGTTGTCAATCTTCCAACTAGAGCATCAAAAGTTATATTGCTATTTGGATCACATCTAATTTCTTGAATAAAAAACACTCTAATTGCATAGATAGGAAGAAGGGTTTTGAGTAGCTTTCTTACAATTTTTTTGTCATCAATGTCTCCTCTAAATGCTTTGATTGTGCTCACACTTGCTTTAATTTTCTAAAAATATTTTGCAATATTTTTATCTTGTCTCATCTTCATCTGATCAAACTATCCTTTGAGACTTTTGACTTTAACTATTCTAACATTGTCATCTCCTCCATAGATTAATTTTGGTTTGATCCACATATCATAAGTTGTAGTGCAAATTTTGACTTCATCAAATTCAACATAATTAAGAGCAGAAGCAATGTTAATAATGATGATGTTATAACTTTTCTTTTTAGCAATATCTTCCACTAATAATGTTCCAATAGGAGTCTTCTATTCACTATCAAGATATTTACAATTTAAATCACTAATAGTTGCCAAATCTAACATCATAAGTCCTTTCCATGCTACAAAGTTATCGCCATTGTACCTGGGAATCTTTCTTCTGTAAGACATCTTGATCTTAAGCTTTGGTCCTTAAAAAAATTCTTTTTAAGCACCAAAAGATCTAATACCAATTGGTTTAAATATAAAAGGAGTAACTAAGAGGGGAGGGGTGAATCAGTTACCACAAAAATAAATCCTAGATCCCTTAGATGTTTGACCAATATAGATAAAAATTGAATTTTTTTGTAACTTGATAAACACTCAATGAAAATCTTGGGATATTATCTATGATTAATGTTCCTTTAACTTAGTTGCATACACATAAAAGAAATAACATGAACACAAGATTTTAATGTGGAAACCTAATTTGGAAAAAAATGCCAATTGCAACTAGTTATTGATTTTCAATCTTCTAAAGTGAACCATGTTAAGAGCCAACCCTGTTAAAGGTTGCAAAACACACTGTTAGCTATGACCATCTTAGAGGATTTAGTCACCCTATTAGAAGTGGCCTTGTTAGAGGTCTTTAAAAAATTCAATAGAATGCCACCTAGTTAGAGGATTTACAAATAGCTATTAAGCCAACTCTGTTAAGAGATTTAGATCACTGCTACAATGTTTAGAGAGTAATAATGAGAAGAATTGATTTCTAATGCAACTAAATTGCTGATTATAGATCTCGATTCTAGTTTGTATGCTTGATCCTTCCTGATCAAATGTATCTTTGCATCTCAACAAGGATATTCTACTAATCTTTCTAATTTTATTCCTCTAAGAATTTTCAAATCTTCAATTATGTTCCACACATTCAATCCTCAGCTTGACCTTATATTTATATCTTACACACTACCAAGTTGGCTTGAATACAACTTAGAATAATTAATATTCATCTTGTAAGTCAGCTAAAACCAAAAAAAAAACCATTGAACTCAATATACCAATGCAAAAAAATCCTTTGTTAGTTGACCCTACTTGGTAGACCCTACTCAAAATGATTTTCTTTGGTTAACCAAGTGAACTCGGTTAAGACTGCATATTCTGAAAGTTTCTTTTGTAACCAAGTGAACTCAGTTCCATCCAACATTTCTTTCATTAATTGAGTGAGCTTAGTTAACACTCAACTTTTGCAAACTTTCCTTGGTCACCTGAGTGAGCTTTATAGATATTGTCATTTGAACTAGGCAAATTCTGGAATGCTCAAAAAACATAGGAAACTATCTTCAATGCCTGAGTGAGCTTGGCATGCACTGACTGGCAATGATATGATATTTTGTGTAACATCAAAGACAATACATAATTTAATCAATTGTTTCCAATAGAAAATACCCTCTATGAAGTTAGAGGAGGCATAAGGTGTTGGTGATTATTAAGTTCTTTTTATATGGCAAGAAATCATTGATGACATTAAACTTGTATATAGGATCATTGAGTTATTGTAAAAAAATATTACTTCTAGTTTTAGAACAACAAACCCGTACTTTTTCAAAATGAAACACCACTTTAGTTGTATGTTATCACTGAATGGAGGTCATGGAAGATGTTAAGGATCTACTTGGTTGTCTCAATAACCATTTCATGGGTTTGAAACATAATCACTTCACTTTGTGTAGAGTTGACCAAAAATCAACAAATTACACACTTTTTCAAAGAAAATACAATCATAGGATGTTGGGAGATTGCTTTCACTCATAGGATGTTGAAGAATCTCTTGGAAAGATGGAATAGATGATAGAATAAAGTTTGTGAGATAGTTATTAGGTGTTCCTTGAAGTGTCTAAGGCATTAGTTTGAAGCAAGAAGTTGATTATGATCCATTTCTCAAATTTGCTCAATTTTTCCTTATTTCTTCCCAAGTCTTGAATAGGGAAAGTGATCAAGTAGTTTTGTGAAGTTGGGTAGAAGTTTGGAAAGAATCTTTGAAGACACTTAGGATGGTGGGAAAGGTAGTTTTCCTTAAAAGTGTTCTTGTTGGGAATCCACTAGCTTTTGGTGTAAGCACCCTATATCCTTTTGGATGCAAATTACATTAAAATGAAATACGTAAATGTATTTAAAACATAAAAAAGAAAAACAAGATATATATTATGATAAAAAATAATTTCATACATGAACAAAAATATAATATAATATGATAACCAATAATGTCACACGTGAATAGACATATAATATATTATGATAACCAATAATGTCACACATGAACATCCCTATATCTTCTCCTTCCCATGAGGGGAAGGAAAAAATCCCTAGAGGTCTTTGGTCATTGCATGGAGGGAGATGATGAGGATGATGAGGTCTTCCTCACATGCTCCCTCATCCTCTTGTTTAGGCTTCTCTCTAAGTGGAGTTGATACAAACAATGTAGATATGAATCAATAATTATTATACATTAAAATAAAATATATGTACACACAAAATTAATTATTTCTTACCACCATCAAATAGTCACTCTTTACATCCACCTCAAAGGCTCACAAACGATTAGGAGTAACAAGACCCTACAACAATTCAATCAATATAATCACTTGATAATACTTATAAATACCATTTAAAATTTCATTACTAACTATTATAAATAATAAGTAAAACTATAAAAACTCTTTCATACCTTATTTAATGGCTTTGAACTAGCCATCACGACAATAGCTCTACGATCAATGGACTGGTGAAGATGAGGAGTCTCAGACATCAACAACTACAAATCATATAATAAAATTTACATGTAACATGAAACATGAAACAAATATAATCAAATAAATTAAATTGACATGAAACAAATGTACCTCTACGAAGCTCATATCATGCCTAGGCTCAGAGTCCCTTGTGGATGTCAATGGTCCAGTAGATGCACATGGATATTTTTTTTGGTCAATCCTTCATATGATTATTTAATAATTATATGTATTAATTTAAATGATTAAATCAATACATACCTCTTGACTTGTCAACAAGATGTAAAATGGGGCTAGGGAATCTTTACTAGGGCCATCGACACTCTTACTCTAAATTTTGAACAATGTCAAGACATGTTAATTAATTAGTCATTCACTGTACATATGAAATGTGATCAAATTAGTTTATTATAATTGTAATTTACCTTTGTGTCGATGTCAAGTGTGTCACTCAAGAACTCATTAGCAACTAGCCCATCATCCATAGTATCTCCAACATGACTGGTGTACATGTGACCATGACACAAAGAAGTCTCCTCCTCAACTAATGAATTGGCACAATGAATGAGGATTTAAGTCAAATCATTAATACTCCCTAGAGTACTGGTCACTACATGTTCCTTCACTACTGAAGGAATAATCACATGCTCACCCTATGGATTGACAACATGCACCCTATTTACATTAGGGTCATGATGTGCCCCTGGCCTCTCAAATGATGACCCCCCACCTTTACCCTAAGAATCAAACATATCAAAATAATTGGGAATGTCCCCAAGGAGAAATTTGCAATACAATTTCTTTAAGAAATACATTGCATCCTCATAATTATTGTAGGGAGGGGCATCAAAGACTATCCACCATCTATCCCAAAAGTTATTTCTAATATCATCATGTATGCACCAATGGATAGGGAACATTTTAGTTGTATGTTTAATAGTGTCTTGTTCTTCAAGTTTTTGAAACAATGCACATACGCTACCTTTTGCTATTTCCTTTTTTCTTACATCTTTAAAGGATAATTTTTTTACATAATATCCTTTTTATTCTTCTCTTAACATGCCAAATATGCAACTGACCACTAACAGAAGCTACATGGATCATAATGGACTCAAGAGAGGATGCCGATTGTGGTCTCATTGGATTACTATTCCCAACAACTTTCAACCTACCAATGATTGCTTCTAATTCATTTTCCCCTCTTTTTATTTATTCATTATATTTTCCTGAGTGCAGGGAGGAGGTCTCTAAATTGGTGGAGGTTGTGAAAATTTATTTTGATTGTGTGAAGGGTTTTGATTTTGATTTTGTTGATCAGGCTGGAGGTTTGGTTGTTGATTATTCACATTTCCTGATAAGAAACTAATTTCATTTTAAATAAATAAGAAAATTTGAAGCAAAACTAAAGAAACATATGAAAATATAAAAAAATATACAAAATAATTCAAAAACAAGAGTAGAAAATATAGTACATGATCTTGATCTTGATCTCTAATGACGAGGAGGCATTTTGAGGAGGATATTGAGAAATTTCTTTGAGGGGAAAGAAGGCAAGAACAAAAATAAATAACATGAAATGAAATGGGCCATGGGTTTGCAACCTATATATAAAAACTTCTATATTTTTAAAGTCTGCACACACTATAACACACACACACTTTGGTTGGGCTCCACAAGCCTTAGACTTGTGGAGCCCAAGCCAAAGCACATGCGTACTTTTAGAATTGTAAAAATCTAATTTGGGTGTCATCTTTTTTCATCACAACTTGGTGCTTTCGCCCTTATCTGTGTACCCTTATTGAATTGGTTGTACTTAATGTTTATATCTGCACATATGGATTTGAAATCAAAATTTAGTGTAATTAATGTGTATATCTATAAAAATATTGGACATATTGTACTTATTGTTTATATCTGCACATATGGTTTTGAAAGAAACATTTGGTGTAATTAATATATATGTCTACAAAAATATTGGATATTTTTACTTAATGTTTATATCTACACATATGGTTTTGAAAGAAACATTTGGTGTAATTAATGTGTATATCTACAAAAATATTGGATATGTTGTACTTAATATTTATATCTACACATATGGGTTTGAAAGAAACATTTGGTGTAATTAATGTGTATATCTACAAAAATATTAGACATGTTGTACTTAATATTTATATCTACACATGGTTTTGAAAGAAATATTTGATGCAATTAATGTGCACATCTACAAAAATATTGGACATGTTGTACTTAATGTTTATGTCTACACAGATGGTTTTGAAAGAAAAAATTGGTATAACTAATGTGTATATCTACAAAAATATTAGACATATTGTACTTAATGTTTATATCTACACATATGGATTTGAAAAAAACATTTGGTCTTGAAACAATATAGAAAGTTTAACAAAATTAATGTTTTACAAGAAAAAGAACTATTAGCTCATAAGCAAGAACATGTTGTTGAAACAATACAAAAAGTGCTTGACATGAGAGGTCCACAAGTGAGGGTGTTGACCAATTTTGAAAAATTGAATTTCAAAATGAAAGCTCTTGAGCATTAAACACCTATTCTAGAGTTACAACACAATGTGAAGTTTAAAGCTATCGAGGATCAAACACCTATACCCCTTGTCCTTTATCCCCTTCCTCTTCATTCCTCTTGTTTGTAACTCCTTTTCAATCCCTCCATTCTTCTTGTTGTTTTGGCCTTCTTGTTTTCTTCAACATTCAGGGAGTTGTTCACATGATTGTAGATGATGAGTGAGATGAGGCAGAATGCATTACTATGGCTAATTTATAAGAGATATGAATTATAAGAAATATAGCTCAATAAAAATTTATTTAAGAGTGAGTACATATTCAAAGTCCATTTTTTATTCAAAACCTTTGTCTTGAAAGGTTTTTTGGTAAACCATTTGTTATTCAAGCTCAAACAATTGACTAACTATTCCATTTTGTTCAAAGTTAAAACATGCATAATATCATTTAGTGTAGATGATGCTATCTGAATACCAGATTCTGAAATAATGTCATCTCAAAGCATCCATAGAAAATTAGTTGAGATATTACATTCAAGTGGTCTCAACCAATAGGAGGCATATTTTTTTTTTTTACTCCATTAGGTACTATTAATGTACTTAATAAAATGTATTTATTTAGATATTCCATATAATGAGTTATTTTTTTGATGAAGAACAAGAAGTTGTCTACATTTGAAATAAAACAAGAATTGCTCTGTAGTATAATTCCTGCCAAATGTTGGTGATACAATTGAACCAGTAGTGGGTTAAAACAAGGTTCCTAAAATCCTCTTCACTGAAGGTATATATACAATAGGTGTCCTTACAAATCCAATCTACCCCAAAACACCAATCACAAGTGTTTAATAGAATGGTTATTGTTATCTCAACCTAAGGTACTCCTAGGAAATCCTAATAAAAAGGAAAATCTATCACAAAGACAACTAATCACTAGTTTCTCTAATAGGGCATTAAAAGGAACTTTTGACACATTCACTTCCAAAAATCATATAAAGACCAGGGATGACTCTAAGACATGCTCATATTCTATTTAGGTCCTAAACAACATGAAACAATCATTAGAATCAAACTATGCAACATCTATCCCAATGTTGCTTCACAAACCCAAGACAATGCTTGTAGCCCTTGAATTCTAAAAACTTGACTTAGTTTTAGCAAAATTCACACAAACCAAGGAATGAATCACTAATTTAGATACCCTTTTGGGGTTTACTTAGCATGCTGAGTTGTTTGTTGTAGTCTATATTTTACCTCTTCCTTGACTTGGTTGTTGAGTTTTGCCAAGTCTTCTCCCTGAGCACTGACTTTAAAGTCTAAAGGTAGGTCTATTAGATCCAATGAGCCTCTAGGATGTAGACCATACACTATTTTGAAAGGTGTTTTTATAATGGACCTATTCAAGGAACCATTAAAAGAAAATTCTTCTTGAGGGAGTATAACATCCCAACTCTGATTATACTATTTAGTTAGGCACCTAAGAAGATTTCCAAGTGACCTATTCACCACTTCTAATTGATCATTAGTTTGTGGGTGATAAGAAGAGTTGTATATTATATTTGTGCTCAATTTCTTGTGAAGTGTACAATAGAAATGTCCCTTAAACTTCAAATCCTTGTTTGAAACAATAGTTTTTGGTAAGCCATTAATTCTTACAATTTCTTTGAAGAAAAGGTGAGCAATGTGTGAGGCATCGTTCGTACTTTTGCATGGCACAAAATGCACCATTTTGTTGAACCTATCTACAACAACAAACACACTATTAGATCCCTACTTGCTTCTAGGAAGTCCCATTACAAATTCATTGAGATGGACTCCCAAGGTCTAGTAGGTATTGGCAAAGGCTAGTATAACCCCTAATTTATCGATACACCCTTTTCTTGCTGACATATAGTGCAACCTTCCACAAATTTCTTAATGTCATTAGACATTTTAGGCCAATAGAAACTCCTCTTGATCTGATAAGATATTTTATCAATGCCAAAGTGGTCTCCCATGCCATCATAGTGCTTCTTCTTCATGATGTTCAGTCTCATAGAACATCTTGGTATACAAATTTGAGAACCTTTGAATAAAAGATAATTTTGAATAATGTATGAAAAAAAAAATTACTGTGGTATTTTCCTATTAGTTCAGAACAAACCTTAAATACTTCTTCAAAGTATGGATCTTCTACATAGAGATGTTTGAGGGAATCAATCCCAATGCTCTGTAATTGGACTTCTTCAATTAGGACAACCCTTCTACTAAGGGCATCAACCACTTTGTTTACTTGACCTTTATTGTGCTTCAATGTGAAAGTATATACCTATACTTGCTTCATCCATTTGATATGCCTCACACTTAACTTTTCTCAAGAATTCAAAAAGCTTAGAGCATGGTTGTCAGTATAAACAACAAATTCCTTTCGGAAAAGGTGATGTCTCCATTTTTTGAGAGCCTATACTACTACATACAATTCAACGTCATAAGTTGAGTATCTTTTCTTAGCATCATTTAATTTTTAAGAGAAAAAATAAATAGGTTTGCATTCCTAACTTATGACAGCACCAATGGCTAGATTACTAGAATCTGTTTCAATAGTGATCACCTTCTTAAAATTACGCAAGTCAAGATAGGATATTCAGCCACTCTATTCTTCAAATGCTGAAAAGCATTTTTTGCCTCATTAGTCCAAGAAAATTTAGTTTTCTTACCTCCTTTGATTGTGTCAAGCCTAGGAGCACATATATGATTGAAGTTCTTTAAGATTTTTTTATAAAATGTGGCCAAACCATGAAAACTCTTTACATCATCTTGGTTTTTAGAAGGTGGCCAATTGATAATTGCTTCCACTTTGCTTGGATCCATTTTTAGTGTCCCTTTTGATATGAGAAATCCTAAAAAGGTGAGTTCCCTCTGCATGAATATGCATTTCTCAAAATTGATGATCAACTTGTGATCATGAAGTCTTCCCAAGAACTTCTCCAAATGGTTAAAATGTTCTTCACTATGGTGCTAAAGATTAGAATGTCATAAAGATAAACAGCAATAAATTTTCCAATAAAGTCAATAAAAATTTCATTCATGAGTCTTATGAATGTACTTGGAGCATTACTTAGACCAAATGACATTATAAGCCATTCAAATAGTCCTTCTATTATTTTAAATGTCATATTCCATTAATCTCAAAGCCTAATCTTTAATTGGTGATATCTGATTTCAAATCTATTTTAGAAAAGTAGCAAGCTTTTCCAAGTTGATCAAGTAGGTCTTCAATCCTTGGCATATGGAACCTATACCTAATAGTTATTTTTTTTAAGGCTCTACTATCAGTGCATAACCTCCAAGTTCCATCCTTTTAGGTGCAAGGACAAAGGGTACTGTATAAGGGCTAAGAATTTTCTAAATCAGACCTTTGGCAAGCATTTCCTTGATTTGTTTTGCAATCTTTGCATTCTGATTTGGAGTCATCTTGTAGGGTGCCTTGTTTGGCAATAAGGATCTAGTTATTAGGTCAATCTAATGTGTAATAACTCTAAGGGGAGGGAGGGAAGAGAGTATGCCACCTGCCATGACATCATTATATTTCTCTAGTAGTCCTTGGAGTTCTATTGGTATAGGTGCTTTCTTATCAAATTTATCACCATCCTTAGGCTACATAATCAATATTAAACCTCCCTCTTTTGATTCTTCTATTTTTTTTATCATTTATTTTCCCCTATTACAATTTTTGTGCTTTCCTTTTCTAATTTTTGATCAAGTAATGGCTTTATGGTGAAGGTTTTTCCATCTCTAATAATGGTGTATGTGTTTTTTCTACCACTATAGGTGGCATCCACATCATATGGCCATGGCCTCCCAAGAAGAATAGGACAAGCATCCATTTCAACAATGTCACACACGACATTGTCTTTGATATCCCCAAGAGAAAATTCTTCTATAGTTTGTTCAATAACTAAGGTTTGTTGCCCTTTAGTAAGACATGATAGATTATAAGGGAAAGGGTGTGGTTTTTTTTTTAATCCTAATTTCTGCACCATCTCTTTAGAAACTAAATTCTCTATAGAACCATAATCTATAAGAAAGTTGCATACCTTTCCTTGGCACTTAACCCTTTTTCTGAACATGTTATTTCTTTGGGGTGGCTCTTGAGTATTGGGATATGTAAGAAAGTTTGCCTCACCATTAGGACTATTCCTTCTTCAAGTTCAAGTTCTAAACTATCTTCTTGGACCAATTGTGCTCTTCTTTCACCTTGGTTGTTCTTTCTTTTCTCAAGGTGCCTTCCTACATGATGCCCCAATTGGTTACAGTTATAAAATTTGATAGGGCCATTGCCTCTACCACCTTTGCCTCTGTTAAATGTCTTTCCTCCTCTATAGTTCCCTTTGGAACTTAACTTAGTCTGATCCTTGTCCTTTGGATTCTGATTAGTAGTCTTGTTGTTGCTATATTGCCCCTTGTTCCATGAGTTGTTGTTGCCTTTGAAGGATTTGTTGTTATTTCCTTTTCCTTTGTTCTTATCTTTCTTTCTATTCTATTTTTCCTCCACTTTTATTGCCAACTGGTAGCACTTATTTACTGATGAAGGGGTATGCAAACTCAACTCTTCTTGAATGGATACTTTCAAACCATTCATATATCTAGCAAGTTTCTCCTCTTCATCATCTACTACATTTGTTTTCATGCATAGTTTTAAAAACTCCCTAGTATAAGAACTTACATCTAAGTCCTTTTGCTTCAAACTTTTTGTCCTTCTATGGATTTGAACCTCATAGTCATCAGGTATATAAGTCTCCCTACCTAATGAAACCATTCTATCCCAAGATGAAATCATGTTTCTTCCATTCTTCACCCTCTTAGTTTGGATGAAGTTCCACCAAGTTAGGGTTGCTCCCTTTAACTTGAATTTTTCTATCTTTACTCGATACTTCTCTAAGATGTCTTAACACTCAAAGAAACTAATCAGGGATTCTATCCAATCCAATGCGATATCAATATTCATTTTGCCATTAAAAGTTGGCAATTCCAACTTCCTTTCAATAGTTCTTTTCTCCATGGATTTGAGAGAATTTAAGAACGTTCTTTGTTCAGCAAGTACTTCACCATCTTCTTCAAGGTCTTCAACCTCATCATCCTAATCTTAATCATCAGATTGTGCCACTTTCTCTTTATTCAACTTGCCTCTAGGTTTCTTCAAACTCTTTGCAAGAGCAACATTGGTTGCTCATTGTTATCTCATTATCTATGCTAGTTCAAAATTAGTTTCCCTAGTAGGTATTTCTTCATCTTCTTTAGTAGGTTCCATGCTCTGATACCACTTGATGTAATGGAACCATTAGTGGGTTAAAACAAGGTTCCTAGAATCCTCTTCATTCAAGGTATGAACACAATAAGTGTCCTTACAAAGCCAATCTACCCCAAAAAACCAATCACAAGTGTTTAACAAGATAGTTATGGTTATCTCAACTAAAGCCACTCCTAGGAAATCCCAATCACAAGGAAAACCTATCACAAAGACAACTAATCACTAGTTGCTCTTATAAGGCATTAAAAGACACTTTTGACACATTCACTCCCAAAAATCAAATAAGCACTAGGGATGGCTCTAAGACATACTCATAGTCTATTTAGGTTCTAAAAACCACAAAAAAATCATTAGAATCTAGCTATGCAACATCTATCCAAATTTGCTTCACAAACCCAAGACAAGGCTTATAATCCTTGATTTTTGAAAACATGACTTAGTTTTAGAAAACTCCACACAACCTAAGGAATGAATCACTTATTCAAATACCTTTTTTGGGTTTACATAACATGCTAAAGCATTGGGATCTCAAGATGAGAATGAAGCTAGTAAAACTTATGATCTCACCTAGAAGGATTAGCCAATTAGGCCTCCATTTACAAAGGAAGTACCTTAATCTCTAAAAAAAACTCCAATGTAGAAATTGGAACATGAGGGGTCTTGCATAAAAGACTTACAAAAAGTATCCTAGGCCTGGAAGCCTTCTCTATAGCGAGTTTTGGGAGTTGTTGCTATGCGTTCCTAACATGCACATGGATCTTGCATGCCTAGGGCATCAAGTTTCTCCTTGTTGTCTACATATTTTTACATGAGACCAAAAGAATCATAAAGTACATTGTTCCTACTTGGAATCCACCCAAGGCTATTAATTTTGCATGGTGGAATCTCAAGGTATGAGCAAAAATGTGAGTAACCCTAGGTAGGTACAAGAAACTATGGTAGCAACTAGTAAAATTGAGATATCTAGACTTGGGAGGCATGTTAGGATCTCATTCCAAGTGAATTTGAAAGGTGATTAACCAAGATATCCAAAAATGTCACCAGTTTGTACCTATGTCTTAGAATGAGATTGCATAATGAGTTGCAACATTAGATTTTGCAGAAAAACTTGATATTTTATTGATTTGAAAGAAAATTTACACATTCTATGCCTACCACCTACCTGAGAGGGATATGTAGGCTTTTCCAATGGTTATAACAAACATTTAAACCAAATATTGTTATTGGGAAATCAAATTACAAGCTTTACAAAAAGTTGCTTGACAACTTTTTACCAACTTTTTAACTTTTCCTAAGGTTGCCAAAATTGGTTTTAATAGATCCAACAAGGACCAAAACATTTAAAAACATGAAAAATCAATTTATCCTAAGATTCTAGGCCATGTGACACCTTTGACCATAGTTGACCAATGCCTTATCAAGTGCCAATCCTTGAAATAGATTTTACAAGTGTGTCAACATGAATAACCATTGTTCCTAAATAAAACCTAATGATTCAAAAGACTTCAAAATAGTCCTAAAATTGTATTTTATTAGGGTTCCCCTACACCAACTAGCAATGCAGTTTTAATCAAAGGTGTTACTTGTAGTTTCTAAAGACACCTTGTTTAACATGGCTTTATTTTGGTCTAAATAATGGTGTTCTTCATGTCATTCTTAAATATTATACATTAAGGAAGAAATTAATTTTTTTTTAAAAGTCAACTTTGACTATTTAATACTTTTATTCTAGGAATCAAGCCTTAGTGTGATGTTTAAGCCATTTGTGTTCTTCCTTATTTGTTGAGTTCAGACTCACTTTTTATCATAGTGAAGGAAAGGGCTCCCACCAATGCATATAATAGGTTTACATGGCCAATGCATATGGGTGAATGCACAAAGTTGGGTCGCAATTCCACGGAAGTCAAATCTGCGAAATAAGACCTCTTAGAAACGGGTACTCGATTTTAAAAAATGGGCACCTGTTTTCGGCTCAGGTGCCCGACCCTAAATTTAAAAAATGGGCACCCGTTATTTTTAAAAATTGGGTACCCATTTTTTATTTTCAAAAAATAGATACCCATTTTTTAAAAATCGGGTACCTATTTTTAAAAGGAGAAAATGGGTACCCGTTTCTTAAAAAATCATTTTTTAAAGTTTTCGGTGGATTTTACATGCTACTTTTAGCTTTTCAAAAGGAGTACCCATTTTTTGAAATTCGAATAACGAGTGCCCATTTCTTACAACATGAGGCAGGATTTTTTTTTCCTACCTCGAATTTTGGTTTGGGATAGGCTTGGTGAGACCAAGCCTATGCCTTGGCCTCTCAAGATTTTGCTAAGGCATTGAACTGACAAATTCATGCCTTGCCATAATTTTTAGAGGGTTTTCTCGATCAAATTCTTTTATGAAACAAAAACCCATTAGAGCTCTCATTGTCCTGATTTCAGAGATATAAATTTTATAGTGTTATAATTTTATTTACTATTTTCTTTTTTAATCAAAGGTGGTACCTAAATGTAAAATAGCAACGTTCACTAAAACTTTAATAACTTTTTATTTTATATTTTTTCTTAAATTAATTTTTATTTCATCAATCTACATTCAATTATTTTGAAGTTTTAAAATTTTTTTTTTGAAAAAAGTGAAATTTTGATCAAATTATGGTGTCCGTACACGAGATGTTATAGAATTTTCCTTTATAGCCAATTAAAAATTAATAATAATAAAAATATTTATTAAAAAATTCAAGAAAAATATTCTCATCAACCTTTGTTGTGTTAGGTAACTCCATTTAAAAGGATTCACAAAAATTCATTCATTTGTGTCAAATTATGGTGTCCGCACATGAGCGTGGTATGGTCTTGAAACAAGCATTTTGAAAAAGTGGTTTTTAAAGATCCATACCAAAAAAAAAAAAAATATCATATGGGTATACAAATAAATTACATATTCAAAAAGAAGATTCTAGGCACTACACTTTTTATTTTTGAATTTTTTTTATATTTAATCTCTAAATGGCTCAAATTTTGGCATCAATTGACAAAATATTTCAAAAACAAGAAAAACATTTCCAGTTTTTGGCCAAAAGTGAGACCCAACTTCTTGCACTCACCCATATAGTAATTGATTTTTGTACCTACTTAAGAAATTGGTACTGAGATTACTTTTCTTCTTTGTCTTTCATCATTCTTTCCTCTTAATAATTCTTTTGGAGTTGAAAATGCGAGTTCATGATGTTCTTGTTACAAGAAACAAAAGAGAATAAACTATGATATTTTTTACCTTTACAGTAAGGTGAATAAAGTGGTGATCTTATGTTAGTTTCATTTTTTAGTCCTTGCAAAGGAGAGGTAAAGTTGTAGGGGACAAAGAAAAGATGAAGATAATGATTATGTGCAACTATGATCTAATAATAGTTACATAGGTTTTGCTAAATTCTATAATACCTTATTAGGGTTTTGTAAGGTTCAACATTATGGGTATGATTTGTCATGTCATTTTCATTGATCACTTTTATTTTTAATTTGTTGGTGTGCAAGTATGGTGATTTGCACAATTATTATAAGGTTAATAAAAAAATTTCACATCTTAGGAGGGTCAAGCAATATAAATCATTTTCATCATACTCATTATAATTTACTAGACGAAACTTTTAGTCTTATGGAATGCTAGATAGGAATGTATCCATTGATCTCAATGTTCTTCATTTTGTTGGTATATTTGAGAATTGCAATTCAATTCCATTATCTCAATGTTAGATTCATTTTATTAGCATATTTGAGAATTTTAGTTTAATTGGCCATATTTTATTAGCATATTTGAGAATTTTAATCAGGCTCATGGAGAGAAAAAATGTTATATACTATGAAGGTTGTGAAAAATGTAGGTTAGGTAATCAAAAGAGGTACTATTACCTAGATGGGAATATAGACTCTCTATTAGAAAGTCTCAAGTTTTACTTTCATGTCATCCATTTTCTTTTTTATGTTTTTCCTAAATTAAGCTAGTTATAACAAAGTTTTCATATATTTTCTGAGTACACTATTATTTTCAATGTTCTATCTCTATGTAGCAAGTAATTTTAGGGGCTTAAGAAACATGGAGGTGTTTTAAAACCTTAATAAATGTATTGGCAAATAGATGGGATACCAAACTTCATGCTTTTCTTCACTTAGTCCGGTTTCTTATTTATTAACTAGACTATATTGTATTAAAATGATGTTGCAATTCTTAATACTTTATAGTGTAAGCCAAACCCCACATCCCCCTTAATTGACTATACATTATTGAAAAAATTCTCATCTTGTATACCTTAAAAAATATACAACATATTAAAATAGGATAATTCAGTTCAAAATTTATCCTCTATAATCCAAATATTTGTTAGAAAAAAAAAAGGCTAAACACATTGTAAAAAAGCTGCTAAAATAGAGAAATGAAGTTTTATTAATTGATACAAACTGGTTCCAATACTTCTCATTTATAGAGAGTTTTGCATCACAAATAAAATAGAGATCAAGTTCTATAAATTGAGTACTCTTAAGCTATCATCAATTTATTTCAAATATTTAATTTATTTATAGGACTAAACAATGACAAATCAAACCAAAATCTAAGTGATTGATCCTTATTTTCGGATTGTAATTTTCCAATTGCTATGAATTAATTTAGTTTTAACTTTTGCATGTGTGAAGATCAACATTCTAGTACATTTTTGAAGGGGGAGATTAACTTCTACCAATGCTCCTGCTTAATTTTGACCATGTATGCAACAACACTCACATAATTATTTTATTTGAATTCTATTAAGTATTCAGATTTACTTGAATTTTCTCAAAAACTATTCATATCTATTATTTTTCAAATCTAGATCAACCTAGGAAATCATGTCACTCACTTGGGATGCTCTAACCACAAGCTCTTGTACACTCAATATCCAGTCCATTATAGGTTTCAATGTGAAACACTTGTATTTTCTCAACAACTCCATTGAGGCAAAACGCTAGTGCTAGGGATCCAAACTTTACTAGGCCCTCTGACCTATTTCTTACCCAAGTTTAAAGATAATGCTTCAAAATTTAATTGTATCATTCTCATACCAACTGAAAAATCCCATCCTCCAATTTTTTTTTATCACTTTTTTATTTTTTAAACTTTATGCTTACTTTACATTTTATAGACTTCAAATATGACATTTCATACAATCTCTCACTCTTTCACTCTGTAAACACTATCTGTTGATTTTCTATATATCAATCTTCAATATGGATAATTTAGACAACATATTATGACCTTCTCAATCTTACAATCTCCTTTCTATAGTGATGTTTGAGACTCTTTTCACTATCAACTTTAATAGATCTCAGATGCTCCGTGGAGGCTTGAGTGTTTTTATTTCTTTTTCACCTTCTCTTTGTCATTGTAATTATCTACAAACTTCAACAAATCCTTGGATCTAACTTGCTCTAACACCAAATGTTAGAAAAGAAAAATGAATAAAACAACATAGAAAAAATGGTATAATAAAAAGGGTTGCTACAACAAGGGAGGGGATTTTATTAATTAATAAAAACTAAAATTTAAAATACTTCTCATTAATAGCGAGTTTCACATCATTGAAAAATTAGAGATCAAACTGTTAAGAAAATGTCACTAGCCCATTGATTTTGGAGGTGTAGGAAACTATTTCATCATTTCAATTTATTTCTAGAAATAATACAACAAAAGATTTGGAAAAAACATAAGTGAATGGTTTTAATTTAGATTGGATTGTAGTTTTCGAACTGCTACATATTAATTTAGTTAAAAACCTATACATGCATTAATCAACATATTTTTGTTCAGTTTTGATGGAAGAAATTAATATCTTCTAATAGTATTTTGAGGAGAAATTAGAAAATACACTTTCATGAAAATATCTTTTTTTAGCCTCTAAACAAAGTTTGATTTATTTCTATCTTCTAGCCACTTTTGCTAGCACCTCTATTTACAATGTTATACTAGATATCATTAGTTCATTTGTAGTTAAAGAGATGTAATATGTACAAGATGCTAAAAATATGTCTAGTTTGTTACATATCTTGACATTTTGTAGATATTCAATGCCTTTCCAATAGTCATCCATGTACCCTTGCTTATAAAGGTCATTTTGACTTTAAGAAGGCATCTTCTAAGGGACAAAATCCACTGGTGAACTCTAGCTTTTAATTAAAAAGGCACGTACATGTACTAATAAATGTAATCATGTAAGTAAAACTAAGTCTGGCATTATTAGTGGAAAGTATAACATCCTTTAGAAGCCAATGTATATTTTTTAGGACCAATCAGATCAATGAATTTTTACACAATAGTGAGTTTTAATGATTTTACATTAAACATTTATTTTTTATTTTTTCAAAATTACATATTTCTTTTTCTTGATTTACTCCTACAATGAACAACCAGTGTTTTGAATTGAGTTTGATATTTTTAGACCTCTCAAGCAATACCTGTCCCATTCTCTTTAATGCATCCGTGGCTAGCCATACCTTCTTCTTTAATGCATCTGTAGCTAGTCATAGGTTTGGCGTAAACTTTACTGAAGTGGTAATAATTAAAACTTAATGTAGTCTACCAAAAAAATATTTGTATTGAATTTGGGGCAGCAGTTCAAATTGTTAAAAAAGCTCTACAATCTTGAACATTCACTTACTGTGTTCGGTGCTCCCTAATCTCATGGTCTCTCATCTCAGTGAAGTTGCAGAGATTTTGTATCATTCCATTTTATCTCTCCTAGGAATACCAATTCACAAGGTAATGTCTTGCTGGATCGCATCAGGTCATTGACAGCCCAAAGGAATTCCTCAACCAACACATCATCCTTCCTACCGGGAATTTTTCTCTCTTCCTTGCACGTCTTTCTCTCACTTTATTTCTTAGGAATCGATCATGTGACATATAAATTGGCTATAACAAGCAACTCAAACCCCAATGCAAGCTTAAAGCACTCATTAGTTGCAAAATGTCACCCTCGGTTCGAATCTCCGCCCTTCTCCTTCGTCTGCCAATGACTTACAGCTGCCAGATAGCGCAATTTTTCCATAGGCGCAAGCTGAAAGACTAATTAAAGCTCTGAATTTGATAACCAAGGTTGTAGAGGTGTAGGAGGAGTCCAAAAATGAAGGACCTCACCTGGTGGAAAGAAAGATCAATCTCCACATTAATGGTGATTTGGGTAACTTTGCCATACTAGAAGACCTTGGTCACCATGTCGGATATTATTGTTGGGTGCATATGTGAAGCCCAATAGTCACCTTTTTATTATGCTCATTTTATTATTGTTCCCTCCAAATTGTTTGTCTCTTCATTTCCTTTGAGACTTTATAAATATGTTTTGGAGGTTGTTCATTGATCATCATATTCAAAGAGCTGAAGCAACAACTGTGATGTAAAGTTCAAATATTTACATTAATAGAGATCTTTCTTGTAGTGTGGACATAGCCACAATTTGTGGTGAACCATGATAAATCGTGTGTTTGTGTTTCTCTTTTCTTTTACTTGTTTTGTTCATTTCTAGTTTGCACTTTCAGCGAACTTCGCAATTGGTATCAGAGCTTGGCGTAGATGCTGGAATTGATTTTCGTATTTGAAAATCCGGAGTCATGGAAGATTTGCAAGTGCAAAAATTTTCAGGATAGAATTTCAGTTTGTGGAAATTTTAGATGTGTTCATTGTTAGTCAAGCAAGACTTGGCAGTAGCAATTGATGGAAAGACAAAGAAACCAGCTACAATGAAGGATGAAGATTGAATTAAAACTGATGATAAAGAAAAGGAAACAATATTTCTTTCTTTACCACAGAATGTTTTATTCAATGTTCACAACAAATCTTTGACAAAGGAAGTTTGGGATAAACTTCAAACTATGTACGAAACGACCTCAGCTGCAAATAAAATATTTATTATGAAGAAGCTCTACAAGTTGAAAATGAAAGATGGGACAGCGATGTCGAATCATATAAATGATTTGAACACCTTGCTATGCCAAGCAACCTCCGTCGGCATGACACAAGATGATGAATCTAAAGCTATCATCTTGTTGTGTTCATTACCAAATAGCTGGGATGTCATTGTTACATCAGTTAGTACTTCTAACTCCTCAAACAAGAAGTTAGTTTATGATGAAGTTATGACAACTCTACTTAGTGAGGATATGCAGAGAAGCAACAAGGAATCCTCATTTGGTGAAGCCTTGATGGTGGTCAACACAAAAAATAGAAGAAGACGCCAAAATAGAGGAAGGAACAATCATCATAAAAGATCAAAATCAGCTAGGCACTCAAAGTCAAGGGAAAGGAAAGGAGGAGACTACTGGTTTTTTGGAAAAAGTGGTTACGTGAAAAATGATTGTAGAGGTTATAAGAGAGCACAAGAACAAGTGTGAGAAAGTCAAGCCAACACCGTCTATGAAAAAGATGATAGCATGTTGATTTTATCTACAACCGAAACTACTTCAACCTCATGGGTTTTGGATTTCGGTGCATCATTTCATGCCACTTCATGTACGGAATACTTCTCGAATTATCAAGAAGGTAAGTTTGATGAAGTATACTTGGGTGATAATAAGGCATGTGAAATAATAGGAAAAGGAGATATTTTATTATCTTTGAGAGGAGGTGTTAAATGGCTGTTAAAAGATGTGCATCATGTTCCAAAACTAAAGAGAAATCTTATTTCTGTAAGTCAACTATTTGCACAAGATTTTGTCACTTCTCTAATTGATTCATGGAAAGTCACAAAAGGATCCATGTTAGTTGCAAAAGGAGACAAGATTGGGAGCTTGTATATTGTAGAAAATATTGGTGAATTGGCAGCTGCCATGACAGTTGAAGATAGCAATTCAGAATTGTGGCATCAAAGGCTCAATCACATGAACAAAAAGGACCTTACTGTTATGCATAAAAGGGAGCAATTACTAGGGCTGAAATCAGTTGACTTACAATTTTGTGAACATTTCCTTTATGGAAAATAGAAGCGGGTCATCTTCTTGAGGATCGAACATGAAAAGAAAGGTACTCCTTTGGCTCTTGTTTATTTTGATGTGTTCAAACCCACTGAGGAAAGCTCTATTGGAGGAGCAAACTTCTTCATCACCTTCCTTGATGATTGCACAAGAAAGGTATAGATTTACGTATTGCATAAGAAATTTGATATTTTCAGCAAGTTTAAAATCTTTAAGGCTTTAGTTGAGAATCAGTCAGGCCATAAAATAAAGTGCTTGCAAATGGACAATGGTGGAGAGTTTTGTTCATCGGAGTTTGATTTATTTTGTGTGGATAATAACATCCATAGAATTAAGATTGTTCCATTCACCCCATAAGAAAATCGAGCAGCAGAGAGGATGAATAGAACAATCCTTGAGAAATCTCACTATATGCTCTATAATGCCGGTTTAGGCAAAGGCATTCAATATAGTAGTATATTTAATCAACCAAAGTCCCTCTTCTCAGTTGGACTTTGGCATACTTGAGGAAGAGTGGCTGGGAAAGAAAGTCTCATACTCACACATCCGAGTGTTTGGATGCGAAGCTTTTGTACATGTTCCGAAGGAAAAAAGACAAACGCTTGATCCAAAATCACAAAAGGGTATTTTTGTGCGCTATGGCGAAGACCAATTCGGTTTCAGAATATGGGATCCAGTTGGGAACAAAATTATCAGAAGTAGAGATGTCATCTTCAACGAGAAGATATTTCCAGCATTACACAAAGAGAAAAATACGATATGTGAATATGCCCCTTTCTCTATTTTTGATAATAACTTCAACATTGAAAGAAATCAAAATAGTGTTCCTTCAAGCAGTTTATTTCCCTATTCAGTCTTAGCTCCTACCCCTCTATTCTCTTCTTCTACTAGCATGTAGAGTCATTCTAACACTAGTGGTGAATAGAGTAGTCATAGTTTTGAAACTCCAATTTCAAATCAAAACAGAGATGATCATCCTCTATTTGAGTATAGAGAAAATGGAAATTATGTTGATGAAGTTACTCTTCCTACCAATGCACCTAATCATATGCATGAAGTAAATGTTGGGAAAATAACTTCAAATGCTAGATCATCTACACATATAGTCATCCACTTGGATCTAGACAGAGACATGGAAAATTCCCATGCTCCTCCTACAATACATGATGAACATGAGCTAAATCTCCCAATCACTGGAAGAACTCAGCATAATTACTGCAGTCAACAGTTCACCCACAGCTCTCCAACTACTCATTATGTTTCGTAGGGTAACATTTTTAATAATGCTCACCACCACCAAAAATTGACTGGTCATGCACACGAAAGTGCCACCAATAGAAGCATGAATCTTCAAAATATTGTCAGACTTGGCTGTGGGCATCTTTCTCTCCATAATAGTGGATCATTGACCTCCTCAATAGGTCACGCAGGGATTTACAATGCAATAATAATAAGCATGTTCCTACAATTGTACCGAGTTTGCATACAGTTGAAATAATTAATCAGAATAATTCAAATGTTGAAGAACATGTCCATTGTAATCTATGTGCCCACATGGGTATAATAACAGAGCCCGATACACCCTTTTCAAATAGCATGATTGTTCATGGCAGAGGCAAGGGTGAATGCTACAGTTCAAATTGCTCACATCGTGGTCCTTCTGATTAAGATCTTTATAATACTCAGCCACAGGTTCCTCATTATCATACAATTCATGAGTCGAGTGATAATATTGTTAGACCTGTAGGAGAATTGGATAATTCACATTATGTGTTAAGTCTACCCATGAGTCAGCATGAAGCTAGGACTCAATTTACTAGTGAGCAGAGTCACTCACACAACTATGATTCAAAGATTGATTCTATGCATTCAAATTCTAAGTGAAGTTTTTACACATCTTCAAAAGGCAGTGAGTTTGAACTCCAAACGCAAAACTCTTTGGATGAAGAAAAGGAACATACAGATCACAATGAGAATGTTCAGGGGTTGAGGAAATCTACAAGATAGAGAAGGCTTCCTGCCTAATTCTCTGATTATGAACTCCTATACTCTGAAGAAGCAGAGCCAAAACTCTTGCTTTCAGAGCAAATTGAACCAGCAAGCTTTAAAGAAGCTCGTAAAGCATCAGATTCTCACAAATGGGAGGCAGCAATGCAGGAAGAGATGGATTCTCTAATGCAAAATAATACTTGGGATTTGGTTCCTTTGCCACCAAATCGAAAAGCTCTCAAAAATTGATGGATTTATCGACTGAAAGATGAAGGTAAAAATTAGAAGCGGTATAAAGCCAGGCTGGTTGTTAAAGGTTTTGATCAACAAAAGGGCATAGACTTCAATGAGATCTTTTCTCCCATGGTCAAAATGACTATGATCTAGGCTATTCTTGGTTTAGTTGCTACTCATGATCTTGAACTTGAGCAGTAAGATGTCAAGACCGCATTTCTCCATGGTGATCTGAATGAAGAAATTTACATGATGCAGCCCGAAGGATTTATTAAATGTGGTAAAGAAAACTTATATTGCAGATTGAGGAAGAGCTTGTATGGTCTCAAGCAAGCTTTGAAGCAGTGGTACCTCAAGTTCGATCAATTCATGACTGAACATAATTTCATTCGGTGTGAATTTGATCGATGTGTCTATTACAAGAAATTACTTGATGGTTCCTTTATTCTTTTACTTCTCTATGTTGATGACATGCTTGTCACTGGTTCATCTATGAAGCTGATTTCAGAATTGAAAGCAAAAATGTCAAAAAAGTTTGCCATGAAATATTTAGGGGCAGAAAAATGGATACTTGGCATGGACATTATTTGTGATAGGCACAAGAAGGAAATAAAGCTTTCTCAAGAAAACTATGTTCTTAAGGTTCTAGAAAGATTTAGCATGGTAGATGCCAAACCAGTCAACACCCCTCTCGCTGATCATTTCAGATTGTCTTTAGCCATGTGTCCCAAGACACAAGAAGAACAAGTCTACATGAAGAACATCCCTTATTCTTCAACTATCGATAGTCTTATGTATGCAATGGTGTGCACTCGTTCGGATATTGCCCAAGCAGTGGGGGTTGTTAGCAGGTTCATGAGCAATCCAGGTAAACAACATTGGGATATGGTAAAGTGGATCTTGAGATATCTTAAGGGCACTCCTAATTTTGTACTGTGTTTTGGTGGAAAAGAAACTTCACTCAGAGGTTATATGGATTCAGATATGGCTGGAAAATTAGACAATAGAAGATCTACTATTGGTTATGTCTTTACATTTGCTGGAGCAGCAATCAGTTGGGCATCAAAGTTACAACAAGTGGTCTCACTTTCCACTACTGAGGCTGAATACATTGCTCTCTATGAAGGAGCAAAATAGTTGATTTGGTTGCAACGTCTGTTTGGTGACTTTGATTGTCCTCAACAAGGTTCAACATTGCATTGTGATAGCAAAAGTGCTATTGACTTAGCTAAAAATGCAGTGTTTCATAGCAGGACCAAGCATATTGAGGTTCACTATCATTTCATTAGAAGTAAACTTGAAGAGGGCAAACTTCAAGTCTTGAAGATTAACACCAAGGAAAATTCAGCTGATCCATTAACCAAGGTTGTTCCACGAGAGAAGTTCGAGTTTTGTCGAACTTCTCTTGGCGTTGTAAAGAAATAACAGTAGGGGAATTCAGGGGAGACTCATACACTACAGCTATTGGACTTCAAGGGGGGGTTTGTTGGGTGCATATGTGAAGCCCAACAGTCACCTTTTTATAATGCTCATTTTATTATTGTTCCCTCCAAATTGTTTGTCTCTTCATTTCCTTTGAGACTTTATAAATATGTTTTGGAGGTTGTTCATTGATCATCGTATTTGAAGAGCTAAAGCAACAACTGTGATGTAAAGTTCAAATATTTACATTAATAGAGATCTTCCCTAGAGTGTGGACGTAGCCACAATTTGTGGTGAACCACAATAAATCGTGTGTTTGTGTTTCTCTTTTCTTTTGCTTGTTCTGTTCATTTCTAGTTTGCACTTTCAGCAAACTTCACAATTATTAGCTTGAACATACCCATGCCACCAAGAAAGTTTCACAAAGAGTAAAGTGTTCATAGTTTCCCTTCAAATGGAAGGCCTTAAATTGGAAAGGAAATATGATGGACTAGATGTATAGATATCGTCAATACTTTAGTATGTTTGACAGTTTGCCAAAAATCTTACCATTTATGTGTTATGGGCTTCCTAATTTTTTTGTTGTATTATGCCACAACAATAATGCATATAAATAACTTCACGGTCATCAAATCTAGCTTGGTTCCTCATGTCGATGCCTTTCGAAACCTTGGCTCACTCTGATTCATGCTCCTTTAATTGGTGTGCCTAGGGGACCTCTTTTTGGTTGGTTCTTGATGAGTCATTAATAATATGGTGCATGCATCCTAAGAGGTTGGCATTGGTGAGTTCAATCTCTCTTGGGTTCTATGTGCTGCCCTCTCTTTTTAATATACACATCTCAATTGAACTTTATTGGGTGCTTTTTGTGGAAGCTCTCATTCATTTTTAAAGTCTTATTGGGAATTGACGGGCTCTTTGGTAGTTTTTTTATTTTTGTATTAAGAATAGGAAGTTCAAATTCATACAATAAATCTAAAAAGTATCAATAGATCAGAGGACAACCCTCACATCAAAAAAGAGGAATTACAAACAACCCGAGAATAAGAGAAAGAGAAGGAGCAAAAGGAGCAATTAATGGAGCACATCTTCAAACATATCCATCCGTGCTGTCCAACCCATTGGGCCTTCTATCCACACCCATCTTAAATTTTTTTCAGCATGTAGATCATTTTTCCTGTGAAGCTATGGGGAGTCCTTTTAACCTCCTTGCTGATGAGCTTAACTGTTTGATTGAAAATGTGAATATTATCCAAGTGTTGCCTCCATAAGTGCCCATTCTTTACTGTTGGCATTAAGTTATTTTCCATTAGTGACAACACTCACAGTTCTAACTGAGCACCGAGTAACACAGTTCAAACCGAGTAATACAGTTCAGATTGAGTGATGGAAACACAATTCAAACCAAGCACTGAAGACACAATTCAAACTGAGCACTGAAGACACAATTCAAACTGAGCATCGAAGACATAGTGTTAACCGAGTAAAAATGCACTTAGTGTTAACCGAGTGAAGATGCACTTAGTGTTAACTGAGTAAAGATACACTCAGTATCAACTGAGTGAGGAAGCACTTAGTGATGATCGAGTAAAGAAGGACTTAGTAATAATCGAGCTTAGGAGGTTAACGAAGAAGTTAGCTTCTATCGAGTGACACTATATCTACCGAGTCACCAATGGTTACCGAGTTCTAGGAAACGTTGTATGACTAGTATGAACTAAGCTACTACCTCTACCGAGTGCATGATGATGCCGAGTAACGTAGTGGATACAGCGTATCAGAAGGTCATCAAGTCTATCTAAAGAACCCCAGTTTATTTTACTATTTGGCTGACTCAGTTATATATATTTTTACTTGTGTTTGGCCGACCTTGCATGAATAATTATTGGAATGGTATATATATGTAATGTATTATATCATTCAATAGATAGATACAAGGAAGATATAAAAGATATAGAATATTGAACAAAAGAGGGACATAAGATATGATATGCAAATTCATCAGCAGTAAAGAATACTCAACAATGTCTACCAGGAGCAAAAATGATTTCATCAATCACAGAAGGTGATCTACAATAAAGAATCCAGTCAAGTTGTAAGTTGATCTGTTGGTTCATCCTAACAGGTGAATCATTCTTGTAAATCCTTTAACTAGGTAGACTTAACCGTCTTTATTCAAATCTCTTAATAGAGTGCATACTTGTAAAGTATGTTTGTAAATCCTCTAACAAGGTGGATCTAGCAATCCTCTGTGCTCCTAACAGGGCAGATCACCATAAGTGATCACTGTAAGCCTTAACCGGCCAAATTCAAACTATAGTAACGAAGCTTTCTGGGTATCATCCCCACCCCAATTTTACTTTCTATTTTGGAAGGTTTCTGGGTCACCAAATCTCTGTGCATATATGGTTTAAATGTTTAATAGTTCTTTTATGCAGCAGGCTAGATGAGTGAATGTTGTATATGGTTATTCTGAATTGATTAAAAGTTTTATTGTTACTGATTCACCCCTCCCCTCTCAGTAACCTATTATATCTTGAATATTTCCAACAATTGGTATCAGAGCATTCTTGGTTCTCAGGACAAAGTTTGACAGCTTGAGCAAAGATATAAGTTATGGAGATATTCAGACTGGAGAAAGTTATTGAAAATGAAAAGTTAGATCTAGAAATGGCCATGGTTCAACTCAAAGAAGAAAAGGAGCATCTTTTTCAATCCCTAAAAAGAAGAAAGGAACTTGCAAGACAAATGAATGACCATCACTATGTTGAAGAAAAGATTGAAGATTTGTTACCATCAAGTAGTTCAGAAGAAGTTGACAAGGCAATCAAAGAACTTCTAGAAAAGAATGGATCTCTGCAAGAAGAGGTAAGAAATATTAAAAGAGAGCAAGAAATACAGTCAATTAGGCTATGTGAAGTTTTGGAACAATGAAAAAAAGCACAAGAAGAATTGGAAGATAAAAGCCATAATCAATCCCATCAGCATAAAGACCTTATAGACCAACTCTCTAATGCAAATGAAGAAATTAGGATTCTTAGAGTACAAAATGAAAGTCTATAGAATGATTTAAGAACTGAGAGAAAAATCAATCAAAGCTTGGAAAATGATCTAATCTTTGAAAGGAAAGTCAATGAAATAATGATGAAATCCCAAGTAGATATGAATCAATTAAATCAACAAAATGAGGAAAATCTTTATAGACATAAAGGTAAAGTTGGTCTTGGATACAAGGAAGAAGGTGAATCCTCCAAACAAGGTGAACAAAGGAATCAAAAACCCACTTGTAATCACTGTGGAAAGTTAGGTCATACATCAAACAAATGCTAGAGCAATGGAAAAGAAAAAATCAATGGTAAATGCTTCAATTGCAATCAGCATGGTCACAAAGCAAATGAGTGCAAGGAAAAACCAAAATTTGAAGGCAACTGTCACAAACACAAAAAACATGGTCACAAGGCATTCCAATGTAGATCCAAATCATTCAATCCAACTGAACAACTTGTCAAATCCATATTTGGATGGGACTACAACACCTAGTGCAGAGGTCACTATTGTGGAGAATATGGACATACTGGCATAAATTGTGCAAGACATCACCTAAGGAAGAAGGACACTATTGTAAGGTGCTATACATGTACAAAACTTGGTCATATAGCTAAAAATTGCATGAATATAGAAAGAATTGAAGATGAGAAGAAAATCAAAGAAGAAAACATTCGGAAGCAAATGAAGCAGTAGTGGATTCCAAAATCTACCGAACAAGATAAGCCAAGCAATGACAATATCACTCAAGAAATGAGTGATTCCACCATTTCCAATTAATATTCATAAAAGAAAGTATGGAACTGCATCCTCCAAGAATTATCCTAAACAGTTCCACAAGAAGAAAGATGATCAGAACAATATTCAGATACACTTTGATCCTAGACTTAACCGAGTTCAGTCGGGTGCAATAAAGTTTCATTTACCAAGTTATATCAACCGAGCAAGGTCGGTTCGTGACCTTACCGAGTTAGGTCAGTACATCAATGTTTTCTTTTGACCACCAAGTTGATAGTATCTACCGAGCAAGTGGATGACAACCTGTTATTTCATCTACTATTGTACCAAGCATGTATGATGAATTTTTTGTCAAAAAGGGAAAAATTTGATCTCATTCTTCACTACAAACTTTGAGCTAAGTTATCTTCTGCGATTCCAGAGCAAGCTTAAAGCAATTTTGAGCAAATTTTAAAGGGCAAAGAATCTGTTCAAATCTTCTCTTCACTTATTGAGCAGCAATGGCATCTGGAAGTAGCAGATCCAAGACAAAGAGAGGCTCAAAAATGCTGGTTAAAGGTGTGGAATGGAAGGCGCCAAACTTCAAATTGGCACCAGCAATTGCAAAATCACTTGACCCTGACGGTGCTCAGTCTCGAATTCCTCCAAAGGTACTCCTTATAAATGACATTCGCTCTCATTTCAAATGTTCCATTCAAGAACTTGGAAACCTAGAAATTGATAATTCCCTAGGAGAAATGAGTGTAGATGGAAATTTGAAACCTGAGCATAAGCATTTTGAAACAAAAGGGTTAACCCACATTTCACATTTGCCAAGGAATTTTCAAATTAAATGGGTTAGGTATGTACTCAGTCAGGTTCACAACGGGTAATTGTGGTTAGAGCAACCAGTGCTTATCACAAAGAAAATGATTAACAAGATTACTGGCCTTCACATGTTGAGCAAAGCTAACACTACCAAAACCCTAGGTCGGGAAGAATTGCAAAGGCTAACCCAACTAGAATGGGATAGTAGAGGACTTAAGCTCAGTATAGTAGTTGATGCTGAATTAAGATTTGGTATTCACGTCATTGCTCATTAAATTTACAGTTCGAGCCATCCAAACAGTGTACCTTGTGAAGCAGTAGACTTAGCATATAAGGTAGTAAAGAAGAATGTTGAGTTTGATCTGTCTGAATTACTTTTGTCTCAATTTAATAAAAATATGTAAAGCATAAGGACTTCAAAGAACAACTCCTGCAAATTTGGTTCACTTTTGATCTGTTTATTTTTCTATGTTCAAAAGTCTTTTCCATCAAAATGATCAGTAGTATGCAGAAAAGATATTCCCGTTCTTTATCAAATAAATGAGTTCATTGCAGAGTTAGGTGAAAATTTTGACAGTGTTTTGGATACTTACTTTGAAGATTTTAAGGAAAGAATGAACAATAGATTCCAGATTCCACCTAAATTGGTTGAGGAATACAAAGAAGATGTATGCTTTATGGTAGATTGTGACAAAGTATACATACAGGCAGTTAGGCCCCGAGTTGCATGGGTGAAACCTCTTCCTTATGAGGTTAATATTGATGAAACCAGAGATATCATAGAAGCACTAGTGAATGAACCAGTAGACCCAAAGCAACTAGTCTTTGGAACTTATGATGAAGCTAAAGCCAGAATTGAGCTTTCAATCAAAATCCCTCAGGTCATTAGTAAAGGAAAGAGGAATATTGCAAAGCTAAAAATAGAACTTGGTCCTCTAATGATTACTAAAGGGAAAGGAGAAGATGATGATGAAGAAGAGGAAACCAAGTTAGAAAAAGTAGAGGAGCCTCAATGGAAGAAAGGTAAGGTGATTATCACCAAATCTAAAAAGCAAGCTACTGCAGTCTTCTCCAGGATAACAAGATAGGGGAAGAAGGAACCTGTACTTATCAAGCCTCCACTCACATTTGAGGCAAGGTTGAAGAAATTAGAAGAAGGTACTAGCTTCACAAAATTGAAAGCATTGAAGTTTGAAACAAGGACAGAACAAGCGAAAATACAGATTGAAGAACTGGTATTGAATAAAATGGGAAGATGGAAATACTCTTCAAACAAGATTGCCTCTCAAATCCCTAAAGAGCTATTGGAGAGGTTGCAACCAAGATGGGAAATTGCAATCAAAACTATCAAGGATATCTTTGAGCAAACCCTAAAAAATCTCCTGCCGAGTCTCAGTGATGTAGAAGTGAAGAAATCACTGAAAGATCATGAAGGTAATATGATGATTAGATTCCACACTTGTTTGATACTAATCAAAGACATTGAACATGTTTTAAATGATGCAACTAACATGTGGAAACATATCTATCATCTACATAAATCTAGTGAGGATATTGTTGAAATCAAGGACAATGACAGCAGTGATGATGATGACATTGAAGATATTCCAGGGGATCTGCATTCAATGATGATAAATGTTGAGGAAGAATTCAAGGAAGATGAAATGGAGGAAGAAGACAAGGAAGATGAAATGGAGGAAGAAGAAGCTAAACAAGCTAAGGAGGAAGATGATCCTATAAAAATTGCAACCAAAGTCATTGCATCTCTTCCTCACTCTCCACCTAAAGTAGCTACATCAACTGTGGAGATAGCTTCTACTGGTGAGATTGTGTGCACAATAGCTTCATCAATTGCTCAATCTTCACCTATCTCCTCTCAACTCTGGGCAACATCTATGCAAGTGTCTACCAGTCCATCAACCGAGCTGCAGCCATCTTCATTGACCGAGGCATCATCAACTACAGTAGTAAGTTCATCAAGCATATCAACTTCTACTGTAGAGTGTACAGTAAATGTACCCATTGGTACTTCAATTTTGACAATTTCATCTGCTCCAATTTTTGCATCTGTTAGTTCTCCCATTCCATCCTGTACATCAATCTTGCGAGGAACATCAATTTTTGATACTGTTAGCACCTCTCTCAGTCTTCCTCTAGTTAGTCCTATTCTAGTTTTGTCAGCCAGTCTAGCTTCATCAACTATTGTTTTAGTTTCAAAGGGAAAAGGTGAAGTCACTGCAGGAAAAGCAAAGAGATACATGTTTTCTAGCAAGGCAGTGGATGAGGTAATAGACTTGGATAAGGACATTGTCATTCCTAAGATAGATCTGGATAATGCATCAGTTGATGAAATGAGAATGATTAGTCATCTATTAGATCAGAAGGCAAGGCAAAAACAACTGAGGCATGAGAGAGACCAAGAATATAGTATTATTGAAAGTGCTAAGAATATTCTAACAGAGGCTATAGGTGTTGAAGTAAATTCTACTCAACACATTTTGATTCAGTTAGAAGAGGCTATATATAAATTCAATGAGGATACCTCTGGCCAAGAAAAATTGATTGAAAAAGAAGAGAAGAAATTTGATAATAAGGTGCTTGAGCACATTGCTCAGCATATTGCATTAAAATACGTAGAATTGTCTACAATTTTGAGTAATTTTGAACATTTTTTAATAATGTAACTTCACTTTTTGGAAAACTTTGTGATGTTATCGAGTATACTAACGAAATCAAAGAAAAGTTGAATAAAATTGATGAGGATATGAAGGTCAGTGCCCAAATGTTGTAGCTTGACCACAGTTCAAGTTCATCCCATCATCTCAAAATAAGATTTTTGTCAGAGAAATAGGCAGAATTGTTGAGAGAGGAAGCAAGGATTAGGTGTACTCTGAATGTCATCCAAAATATGATCTTTCCTGTCATGGACACAATGCAGAAGCATATTGCCCATTCCAAAACATTGATTCATGACAAAAACTTCTCAATTGCAGATCATATGATTGAACTCTCTGCAGAAGTTCAAATAGCACTCTCCACCAGCAAACTCTTGCAAGAAAATTGGGATAAGACATTGGCTCTTATTCTCAAGGTACATTCTGAGTTTATCTCTCATTTTGGACTCTCTGTGTAAATATATATTGTTTAATTTGGCATTATTGTCAAAAAGGGGGAGATATCACACTCCAAGATTGTGCAAGAAATATGTGTAATGACTTGTAAATACTGTGCATATTGTATGGGGGAGATACATGTAAGAAAGATATGTGTAATAAGACTTGCAAAGAGCAATTTTGAAAATTCAGAATTGTATGTCAATTTTTGCACATAAACTTTGATTCATATTTGTTTTTGTCACAAATGCAAAATGGGGAGATTGTTGGCATAAAGTTATTTTCATTAGTGATAACACTCACAGTTCTAACCGAGCACCGAGTAACACAGTTCAAACCGAGTAATATAGTTCAGACCGAGTGATGGCAACACAATTCAAACCAAGCACTGAAGACACAATTCAAACTAAGCACTGAAGACATAATTCAAACCAAGCATCGAAGACACAGTGTTAACCGAGTAAAGATGCACTTAGTGTTAACCAAGTGAAGATGCACTTAGTGTTAACCAAGTAAAGATGCACTCAGTATTAACCGAGTGAGGAAGCATTTAGTGATGATCGAGTAAAGAAAGACTCAGTAATAACCGAGCTCAGGAGGTTAACAAAGAAGTTAGCTTCTACCGAGTGACACTATATCTACCGAGTCACCAATGGTTACTGAGTTCCAGGCAACGTTGTATGACTAGTATGAACCGAGTCCCTACCTCTACCGAGTGCATGACGATGCTGAGTAACGTAGTGGATGTCGTGTATCAAAAGGTCATCAAGTCTGTTTGAAGAACCCGAGTTTATTTTACTATTTGGCCGACTCAATTATATTTTGTTTACTTGTGTTTGGCCAACCTTGCATGAATAATTATTGGAGTGGTATATATATGTAATGTATTATATCATTCAATAGATAGATACAAGGAAGATATACAAGATATAGAATATTGCACAAAAGAGGGACATAAAATATGGTATGCGAATTCATCAGCAGTAAAGAATAATCAGCAAGGTCTACCAGGAGCAAAAATGATTTCATCAATCACAGAAGGTGATCTACAATAAAGAATCAAGTCAAGTTGTAAGTTGATCTGTTGGTTCATCCTAACAGGTGAATCATTCTTGTAAATCCTTTAACTAGGTAGACTTAACCGTCTTTATTCAAATCTCTTAACAGAGTGCATATTTGTAAAGTATGTTTGTAAATCCTCTAGCAAGGTGGATCTAGCAATCCTCTGTGCTCCTAACATGGAAGATCACCAGAAGTGATCACTATAAGCCTTAACTGGCCAACTTCGTACTGTAATAATGAAGCTTTCTGGGTATCATCCCCACGCCAGTTTTACTTTCTATTTTGGAAGGTTTCTGGGTCACCAAATCTCTGGGCATATATGGTTTAAATGTTTAATAGTTCTTTTATGCAGTAGGCTAGATGAGTGAATGTTGTATATGGTTATTTTGAATTGATTACAAGTTTTATTGTTACTGATTCACCCCTCCCCTCTCAGTAACCTATTATATCTCTAATATTTCCAACATTTACCTCATTAGCAAAGAACGTAGCATGACCATCTTTAAGTAGCTCTTTGGTAGGTTTGGCTCTCGTTACTTGATTACTTGATTGGTTTTATCAGCAACCAAACCTTGCCTTTTCGCATTCTAGATCTTTCTCCATAAAGAGCCCACGACCTCTTTGTATGCTTGTACGTAATCCTTAACCGATGCAAATGGGGAATTAAATGTACTGCGCTTTAAGCTATACTTGTTTTCACTATGATTTTTTTCTTATTATGTTTTTTAATTTGTGTAAGCTGTGTTCATTCTATTCTACATGGTGTTTTGCCATTTATCTACTCTAGTTTTATATGGTATTTTCTTATTTTTCCACTTTGGTCATACATGATGTCAATGCTTTGGTTGTGCACAATTTTGTGTTTGTTTGGAATATTTATGATTTCCAGCCATGTTTGTCAAGGATTCTTTCATAATAACATTGTTACCATTACCAATTACTGTGAAAGAAGTAAAAACATAAAAATACTACTAGTGTTACCAATAGTTGTGAGGATGCCACCATCTTCATCCTTCTTTTTGATTTGTTTTACATTTAAAATTTATCTTACAGAGAGGCTATATAGTTTTGTTTTTTCTAGACTTGTCCTCATCCTAATTGGATTCTCTCAGTAGTTACCCAAAATAAAGAGCAAAAACTATTGTTGAAATTTAACTCAGAGATTTACCAAAAAACACATGTAAGCTAAAGACTTATTAGGAAATAAGATTACTCGATTTGGTAGGGAATAACATTCAATTGCAAGCCAAAGAATTATCAAGAAAGAAAATAAATAACCTAGGTATAAAATTATTAGACATAAAAGGTAGAAATTAGTAAAAAACATCTTAATTCACTTTATTCTTTCAAATTTTTATTATGATTTTAACCACAAAAGAAAAATGTATGCTTCCTACTTAAGCTTTTTTTAAAAAATTAATAGTTTGTCTTTTATTTTTGCATCAACATTTTGGATCACACTTAGTGATCCATCATCAAGATGAGAAGAGCTAGAGGACACTAATTCAATTAATATGTCTATTTATCAGTGATGCATCTCTCTAGATTGTGGAAATTTGTTCATGTTAATATATAACCATTGTTAATATTTATGCTTTAAAGTTCAAATATTAATATAATAATTTTGATATTTATCACTAGATCATATTTAATAAATTGTATTAAAATAAGAAATCTAATGTTTATTTTTACAAGAGTTTATTAGGTATGATTAATGAATTATAGATCAAATATCACTTAAAATAGTATTTATCTAAAATGGTATTGAAAATATTATCTGTTCTAAAAATTATTTTTAAAACAATAAGATATACTATTCCCTTTTCAAAAAATTATTTTTTCCTTAAAATTTAAAATATTATATTACCTCATTTAAAAAACACGCTATTATAAAAATAAATTAAATAATTATTTTTGCTTACAACTTATACAAAAAAGAGAATTTTCTTATATAAAAAATATATTATATCTCTTATAAGATAATAATAATAACATTTTATAAATATTGTATTCAATACTTACTAATTCTACATCGGCATAACGCAGGAACTACGACAACCGTAGTTCCTTGTTAGTTCCTGCCATGCAAGAAACTATTGCCTAGGCATTCGGTTAACTAGTTATTAAACCTATCGTCCACAGCCAATCACAATGCTGCCTTCTCAATGTTATTATGTCCATTTTCAATAATAAATCTTTCAAACCGCTGAATATGATCGATAGTTATTGGTAGAAGGGGTAGCTTTGCCTTTCACAATATCCAAAGCAAGAGAAGAGGCATGAATCGAGGTGCAGGTCTTGAGCTTAGGGTTATTTCAAACTTTCCCATATAGCGAGGGCTTGCGCAGGGATGCTTGAAAGCACTAGCTGGTGGCTAAGGCTTTTCCTCCTTCATTATCCTATGACACTTGTCTGTGTCCTCCGAGCGCTTAGAAAAAAGAGAGTCATCCCTATACAAACCAACTACTTCACTGGGCAAAATACATAGGATCTACCCAAAACTAGAAGAATTGCACATCTCTTCTCGATTTGTGGTTATTTTTATGTTTTGCCCTGATCGAAATGTTGCTGCTCGAAATGTTGTTGCACACTTTCCCCATTAATCTAGAATAGTAAGTACCATAGAACCCACGGGTATTAACTGGCAATAATGGGCAATTCATGGGCATATGTAGTTGGATTTCAGAGCATTTTTCATAGTATGGTTTTCACCCAAATTAAATAAATGGCATGACTAAATTTTATTGAATATAACCATCTATTCTACATAGTTTGTGTGTATATTCAATTGGTGTTCAAGCTTCTGTTTGGTTGGGGAATGGTTTTTATGTGTCTCATTTGATCAATTTAAGCAATATTAATAGGCAATTGTTGATCGATCAGTAGGCATTTTTTGTGCCATCGGGTTGCGCATCATGGTGGGGTTTTAAAATATCACTCCTTTGTATAGTGAAATTAATGTCAATGACAATCTGCCAAATAGTTCCAACATATCCGCTCTACTTTCGATTCAATATGAGACTATTGAGAAATAGGAAATCTGATATCTACTAAGAACTGATATGTCAGCAGGAATACAAGTACTAGACAATGAGAAAGATAGCAGAAATAAACACTCTTACAATGAGACTGAAAAGAACATCATATTATTATTCACTCATCTGATTGATTACAAACCAATGCAATGGCCTTTATTTATAGAGAGCCTATGATAGGAGGGAATTAATAAAACATGTTTCTAGAGGATAAGGAGATAATGCTGTATGATCTATTCTGGAGGACATCATCCATATCCATTTAGCAAGAAAATTTGCAGCAGTTATAACAGATGTGGATCCACATGAAATAGATTTTTTTGACTATTTATAACACCCTCCCTTAATTTCTACCACAAAAAATATTGTGTGGGAGAAATTAGTACAAGAATAAAGTTAAACATTAACTTCTTTGAGACATAACAAGGTTTGAAATTTGAGAAATTTTACTATAGACAATGATTTGGTAAAAATATATGCAACTTGATCTTCAGTGCCTGTGAAGTATAACTTGATGACTTTACTCTCCATGAGGTCTCGAACAAAGTGATGATGAACTTCAATATGTTTGGATCTCGCATGGTAGACATGATTCTTTGCAAGTTTGATAGTGCTTTGGTTGTCACAAAATATGGTAGTTGGATGAGCTTGTAGATGACAAGTCTCTTCAAGTAATCTCGGATCCATAGAGCTTCTTGAGATGCCTTTGATGCTGCAATATATTCAGCTTTTGTTGATGATAGTGTCACTGTAGATTGCTTCTTGCTGCTCCAAGAGATTGGTCTGGATCCAAGGTGGAAGATATATCCTGAAGTTGATTTCCTATCATCAATATCACCTGCATAATCAGAATCTGTATAGCCTACTAAAGTAGGGTCTCCTCCATGTTGGTACTCAATGCCAAGCTTGTAAGTGCCTTTGATGTACTTCAAGATTCTCTTAGCAACCTTCCAATGTTCAATACGTGGATTTTCCATGTACCTAGAGACAACACCAACTGCATATGCAATGTCCACTCTAGTTATGGTGAGATACAAGAGACTACCAACAAGTTACCTATATAGTTTGCCATCCACTCTCTTTTGATTAGAATGAACACTTAATTTTAAACCTACTTCACATGGTGTAGGAGATGGATTACAATCACTCATATTAAATTTTTTTAATACATCAATAGCATATTTGGTTTGAGAAAGCAAGATCCTACTATCTTCTTGCCAAACTTGCATGCCCAAGAAATAGTGCATCAATCCAAGATCAGTTATCTCAAAAAATTTCTTAAGTTGTGTCTTGATGTCATCAATACATTGGCTAGAATCTCCTATAATGATTAGATCATCCACATATAAAACAATGATAACAATTTCACCTTCAATGTGCTTGACATAGACATCTGGGTCATCTTTGCTCTTTTTAAATCCATTTGTTACAAAGAATTCATTTATTTTGGAGTACCATGCTCTTGGAGCCTGTTTAAGGCCATATAGAGATTTCTTCAATCTACATACTAGATGTTCTTCACCATGTTTAACAAATCCTGGTGGTTGTTGCATATAAATTTCTTCTTCTAAGTCTCCATATAAAAAAGCACTTTTGACATCCATTTGAAATATTTTCCATCCACATTTTGCAGCTAAAGCTATAATAGTTCGAATGGAAGTCATTTTAGCAATAGGGGCAAATGTTTCAGTATAGTCAATACCTTCTTCTTGTGAGAAGCCACTGGCCACTAACCTTGCCTTGTATCTTTCAATTGCTCCATCTGATGCGAACTTTGTTTTGTAGTTCCATTTGCAACTAACCACATTCTTTCCTTCTAGAAGTGTTGTTAATTCCCAAGTTCCATTCTTCATCAAAGAGTTGTATTCCTCTTGCATAGCCTCCTCCCATTCTTCTTTTCCTTTTGCTTCCTCAAATGTGCTTGGAGTTTCAACCTACATCACCTTAGCCATGAGATGATAGTTAGCAACAATCTTGGGACCTTCTTGATAGACCTCTTGAATGCTTCGAGTTTTTCCTTTATTTCTTGTGTCTTCATCATCACTGCTGCTTGAATCTTCATCTTGCACTTCTTTTCCTTTTGTAGGAGATATCATATTTTGTTCTGAAACATTAGTGTCAATATGCTCATCTTCTTCAAAAAAAGGAACTTGAGAAAATGTAGAAGAATTAGTATTCTCAAAGCCTTCATTAAACCAAACATTTCTTTTGATGTGAATTTCCTTTGTATTAGGATTATATAGCCTATATCCTTTTGATTCTTCACTATATCCCACCATGATGTATTTTTCACTTTTCCTTTCCAATTTACTTCTTTTTTCATCAGGGATGTGAGCATAAGCAGTGCAACCAAAAATACGAAAAATGAGATATAGTAGGCTTTCTTCCACTCCAAGCTTCTTCAGGGGTTATGTTCATGACAGCCTTTGTAGGAGTTCTATTTAAAATATAAACTACTGTATGAATTGCTTCAGCCCAAAGATTTACTTCTATATTTCTAGAATGGAGCATACACCTAAGCATTTCCATTATAGTCCTATTTTTCCTTTCTGCTACCCCATTTTGTTGTGGTGAGTAGGAAATAGTGAATTCTTTCTTTATGCCATTTTGTTTACAAAATCCCAAAAATTCTTTATTCATGTATTCAGAACCCCTATTTGTTCTTATAATTCTTAGAAAATTTCCACTTTGCTTTTCAGTTAGAACCTTAAACTCCTTAAATTTATGAAACACTTCCTCTTTCTTTTGTAGAAAGTATACCCAAATTTTTCTTGAATAGTCATCTATGAATGTGAGAACATACCTTGCACCTCCAAGTGAGGGCATTTTGAAAGGACCCATCACATCGCTATGGACTAAGTATAAAGGTGTTTTTTCTCTCCATGATTTTCCTTGTGGGAAACTTTCTACATGTTGCTTGCCCATTGCACATCCTTCACATACTATTTTTGTTGTAGAGATTCTTCGTAGACCATTCACCATCTTCAACTTCTCCATAAGCTTAAGACTTTGATAGTTTACATGTCCTATACACTCATGCCACAACCTGCTCACATCATCATACTTTGCAATAGCACATACATGTTTATTTCCAACAAATTCTTGAAATTTATAAAGGCCATTTTCCACTCTACCAATTGCAGTTACTTCATAATTTTTATTCACATCCTTGACTAAGCATTTGTCATTGTAAAACTCGACTTTGTATCCTTGATTTGCAATTTGAAAGATAGATAGAAGATTTGTTGAGAGTTGAGGAACAAGCTTCACATTTTTGAACATTCCATTATTTACTTGAACATTTCCACTTCCTTGAACTTTTAGAGAACTGTTATCTCCTAGATATATATTTTCACCATTGCTTTCATTTAATAACTCAAACTGCTCCTTATTATGTGACATATGTTGTGTGCAACCAGAATCAATTATCCATTCATCCTTAAAAGAACTATTTGCTTTAAGTGCTACACAAAAGGCATTCCTCTTTGAATCAAATGATTTTGTAAACTTGTTCTTTTCTGAAACATTAATCCTTTTGTAACATTCATTAGATTTATGTCCTTGCTTACCATAGTAATGACATTTCCACTTACTTCTATTTTGATTCCTATATGAATTATTATTATCTCTATACTTCCAATTCTTTCCACTAGATCTATTATCTTGTGTCCTTTGATGATATTGTTTTCCTTTTATTACAAATGCTTGAGATTCACAATCAACAACAGAGGATTCTCTTTCTTTTATTTGACATTTTTCTTCTTGAATCACCTTTGCACACAACTCATCAGGTTTGATTCCTTTTAATTTATCAGCAGTATCAAGTCCCCTTATAAAAGATTGATAAGAGCCTGGAAGACTTTGTAAAATTATTTGCACAAAATTTTTATCATCTATGCTCTTTCCAAGAGAAGCCAATTCATTTTTCTTTTCCTTTAATCTACTTAAATGAGTCACTACTTCTTGTGAGCCTTTTAATTTTAGATTATATAACTCTGTGGTAAGAGATATAATCCATACATCACCTGAATTTTGATACAAATTTTTCAGAATCTTCCATACTTGCACTCCACTTCTTTCATTTCGAACTTTTGGAAATACTTCTTCTGAAAGTGTTAACTTTATCAAAGCTACTGCCTTCTTGTCTCTCCTATCCCAATCATCACATTCTTTTCCAGCACCTATTGGTCTCTGCTCACTACCATTAGCAATATCATAATAGTTTTGTAGAGTTAGAGACAATTCAATTTGTGAAACCCAATCATAGTAATTCTTTTCATTCAATTTAATTGATGGTAGAGGAACACCAAGAGAATCCATTAATCAACTTCTCTCCTTTTTGGATGAGAAAGAAAAAAAATCAGAACTTTCAGCACTGTAAAGATAATCAGTTAAAGAAATTCTCACCAAATTTGTATAGTAATTGCTTTACCAAAAAAAATGCTGCTCAATGAGATTTATGCCTGCTGCAAATGACTGGAATTCTGCACAAAGACAAGCTAGCACTGCCCAAGAATCACAAATGCTCTGATACCATATTGAGAAATAGGAAATCTGATATCTACTAAGAACTGATATGTCAGCAGCAATACAAATACTAGACAATGAGAAAGATATCAGAAATAAACACTCTTACAATGAGACTGAAAAGAACAGCATATTATTATTCACTCATCTGATTGATTACAAACCAATGCAATGGCCTCTATTTATAGAGAGCCTATGATAGGAGGGAATTAATAAAAGATGTTTCTAGAGGATAAGGAGATAATGCTGTATGATCTATTCTAGAGGACAACATCCATATCCATTTAGCAAGAAAATCTGCAGCAGTTATAACAGATGTGGATCCGCATGAAATAGATTTTTTTGACTATTTGTAACAGAGACAATCTATGATATTTTGAGGAAGGGAACCAAGCAGATTTTTGGTGGATATGACCAAATAATGTTCAGAGTCCCATGCTTAGATTGTGCGATCACTTCCATTGATAATCTGGGTCACTTCAATATCACCTTCAATTATATCCATTATATTGACAAGAGATTCGATTGCGTGCCTCAAACTTTACTTGGAAATTTTTTGAAATGGAAGAATGTAGATCTCTGTATGGGGTTAAGAAAAATTCTTTAGTTCTCTTAGAAAAACAATGGTCAACAATTATCCATTTTCCCTGTCATGTCAAATCTAACCAAAATCATCCTTTAGGCCCCGTTTGGTTGCTGGAAGATGAGGGCCAAAACCGGGTTATCAGAGGCAAAACTAGGTTTTGCAAAAAAACTTTGTTGTTTGGTTGGTTAAAATTATAACCCGGTTTTCAATTTCATCTTCCAATTTTGGTCAAAAATTGGAAGAAGTTTCTTCCAGTAAAAAGGTGGAATTCGAAATTAAAACCAGGTTTTGAATTTTATGACAGTTTTTTTAATAATATTGTGGGGTCCACAATATATTCATCTTCCGTGTCAACCAAACGGATCATTGGCTTTCCAAACCACAAAACCAGGTTTTCGAAAACCTGGTTATAAGATAACCTGGTTATGTCAAAAATTCATCTTCCCCAACCAAACGGGGCCTTATAGCAATCTTGGTTTTGCAGAATAATGCAACGAGTGACACCTGTGGACTCAAATCATGACCAAATGTATATATATCAAGGTATGAAATAGATTCCTCATTTATAAGTTGTGTTCCCTTATTGAGGCTTACTATCCATTCTCTCTAGAAATATTTCCATTTTTAATACCTCATTCAAAGCAACTGTGAATGATTATTGTGACTTTAACCTTCACAAATATATCGGGGTCTGCATAATTTTACAATACTCAGACCTGGTACTGATTTGAACCATATGGAGAGAAAACTACAGTTGGCAAATGATAGTTTGAATCTGACTACGACAATGCCAACAAGAATATCACTGCCTCCGTTATGCACGAGGCAATGAATTAGGCAACAAAACTTATATCATTTCATCAGGACTTTTGAATAATGACTTTTGAATAATGCTTTGTGCAATTTGTTGAGAAAAACACATGGGATTTGAAACTTGAATGAATCATTCTCGTAATCTTGAACTTTAAAGAATCTCATATGATGAGCTGTACACATTGCAATCAAAGCTTCTTTGTTATGTTCTGAGCACCTTTGCTTTGGGTAGAAAATGACTGTGTACACTTGAATGGAAATACAATAGATATCAATGTCTACCACTGGCCATTCCTGACTATGGGAACTGAAGAAAACACAAAGGCCAAAAACTATGTAACATTAAAGGTGACTCGTGCATTTCCAATGCAGCAGAAAAAATTCAAGGCAAAACAATAACAGAAAACAACAAATCACAGTCAGAGAAATTGAATTTGATTAACTTGATCTGAAATAATGGAATTATTCTTCTTTGTTTTGAGACACGCCTTCAATTTACAGTTATTAGATTTCTATATTCTAGAATTATTATTGCACTGCCCTTCTAGATTCAATTGTATAGCATTTTTTTACATCAACGTTCATGATTATATTCTATAACCCTTCACCTATAATCTAATTCCTCATTGGTTTTTGGGATTACATGTTTATATTATTAATATTAATTATAATATTATGAAACAAATTTAAATCTTTTGTGAACTCAATGTATATATTATTAATCCTAATGTTAATATACAATTTTTTTACATTTATATTGTTGTCAACAGTATAATTGTTGAAGTCAGTCTTACTTCAGTGACTTAATGCATGTCTACAAATTTTTGTTTACATGATGTGATATATTTCTACTTCTTCTTTGTTTCTACTAGGGCTACACATCACAAGCACCAAGAAATACAGCATGTGCCATTATTTGAATTTTGTATATGATAATAACAACATTTGAATTTGTAATTGATTATAAATTTGTATGTTGCCAGACTTTTATTTTGAGAAATCTAAAATCTAGTGTTTCATTCACCCTAATTAAAATTGATCTTTTACCATTAAGCTATATAGTATAGAGTGTTTAACCTTGCTCACCATATTTTAAATTTTAAATCTTCGCTACTTTATATAGTCTAACAGAGCATATAGACTAGTCCTATAATTTATAATCCAGACTTGAGTCTGTATTTAATTGTAACTCACAATCACACGTCTATAGATTCATGAAGTTTGAAACTTCTATCATTCCTTAACACAAAATTCTATACAAATCTTGTTTCACCAAATGTAAACCTCTGATTTCCGTACACATCTTAGCTTTATGTGTCTGCATATAATATGTATGTAAAGTTTGTTTAAATCTAAACTCAAGTATCAATTTTGATGGATTGTAGAACACTATGTCCACAGTTAGCTGAAATTAAGTTTGAATAACCGTGTAAGTATACAATCGAACTATATATATCATAGGGATTATTCAGTTTGATTGTACCTTAGTTTAGTTATCAATGTTCATTAATGTCTATTACCTATTAAACCATGATGCTTTGGTTTGGGCAATATTCATCGTAGGATTTTTTAAACTTTGCTTACATTTTCATTCATTTTTCCACGTTGGTTTTGCTTTTCATTATTCAGCCATCTTAATTCAAGGTTTGGATATATATTGAGATATTGCTTTTGTAGAAGCACATGTTTTGGCAAAAAATTCTTTGGAGGGAAATATTAGTTTAATCAAATCTGCTATAGAGGTGTTTACTGTAGCCTAAAGACCAATTTTTAAATATAGAATCTCATATTTTTATAGTTGTTTCATTATGAAGTTTTAATGTCCTTTTCTTTCAACCTTAAATAAATTTTGAGAAAATATTTGGTGCAGTTCTTATGATGGACATTTCAATATGATTATATCATAGATTCATTCTTTGCTAAGCAAACGACGTTGAATCTATTTTTTATTCTGCCTCCCTCAATTTTCCTTACTCTAAGCCTCTTTCTACCGGTTCAGAATTCTGCTATAAACTTTAAAAATCAACCTTCATTTTCAGCGATTACAAGTATTTTGGAGACCTGTAGGTAGCTGATTTCAGTGCGAGCTATAGTTTTTAGTCCTTTATTATATACGTTTTTAGTTGTTATCCATCTAAACTTAGTCAAATATCTAAAATTGTCTTCTACATTTGGACTACAAGTTAGTTAACCAAAACTTTCATCCTTGATTCTTCGCCTTTATATTGCAATTTGCATCTTTACAGACAAGGTTGGACAGCACTCACACTAAAGAATACACTGGCGCACTAGTTATAACCTAATTTTAAATTCACTCTCAAATTACACAGAATTTATGGATCAAGAAAGAAACACCGCAGCACATGAATAATTACATATTAATGTTTTTTCCAGAAAACTCCACTGTAAAGGGATTTTCACTACTGCAATCTCAAACAACCAACTAAACTTCAAATTACTGACCTCTATTTATATATTTATGTCTGAGCAAGCTGACGCTTTTTCCCGATACACCCACAAATGCCTTTTTCATAATCTTTATCCTGGCAATCCCTTCAAATATCTCTTCCTTCTTTATCCATGCCAGCACACAATATCCTAGTTCAATACAGTTCTAGTGCTTAATGCTACTAATATTCTTACTATGCTCCCCAAGTTCGTGATATTCATCTTGTCTCTGCCTTGGCGAAACCAATTTAATATTTACAGCACGCTTAATAGTAAACCATGTACATACAAACCATTCATTCATGTTTGTCTAAGAAGTGGATGCCATTATATCTGGGCAAGCCCTGTTTTTGGCTCCCAATGATAGCATCTTGATGTTGTGCAATATATTTATACAGATGCCCATCCATTTCTCACTGTGGAGGTTCACTTAGAAATGGCCTGTTCCTTCTTGTACTTCTTTCTCCAACTAATACCTTCACATTATTCTTTGTCTTCCAGTAAATGAAAGCCTCTTTGTTATCGATGTTAATATTGGTTTTGTTTAGTATCCTTGTAGATTTCGACTTGGGAGTACATGAATACAAAGGCATTCTATCAAATAATTTATCATATGTTTCCCCACATCCATCTAGGTGGATATAATAGCTGGATGCTGATAGATATTCTCACATTTCCTTTTGAATAAATACGTGCATTTCTCTTCCACTAAACTTGCACGAACTATCTGATCATTTTAGTTTATTAGTCGGGTTCCCATCTCCTTGACCATTGTGTCAAATAATCTATCCACACGGTTTATGAGTCAAGATTTTGCATTATAAAAGGCATCGTACATTCATGACATTAAATATGTATATGTTTCAGCATCTCTATGCTTGAATAGTTTGACTTTTTCTCTACAAAAGCATTTCAAAATATAATATCAGACAAAGATCAATCATTAATTGTATGTAATGTGAGAAATAAATCACAATTTTTAAAAAGAACTTTGCTCAGCACTAACTATTGTCCAGTGCTAGTTTTCTCGGTATCTTAAAGAGCTGGCAGTTTGCTTGGCACATGAAGGTGCCGAGTGACAAGAAGTAGGTGCCAAGTTAGCTTGACACACGAAGAAGCTGAGTAAGCTCGTCACACAGAGCAATGCTTAGCAACAATGGATGCTGAGTGAGCTCGACTCAAACTGAAAAAATTATAACTTAGAGAAATTTCAACGTGAATGTTTCCACCATTAAAACCAGAGAGCTAAAGCTTGAAGTTTCTAAACAAACTTCTCAAATTCAATGAATAGGAGAAGAACAATGGATTCAAGTATGCCTGCTTGCTTTCTATTCAACTTTGATTAAAAATATTACAAAATTTGGGAGCATTCGGCTTCAACCAGAAAACCCTAAAATAACCCTAAACCGGCAAAACTTCAAACTTCAATGAACTTTAAACTTTCAGCTCTAATGGATGCATACAATGGTGCTTGGAGCAATCACTGCTTCAACAAGACAAAACCAACAATAGAAAACTTACAGAGTGAACAAGGGAAACACTTACCAACTAGATCTATTGATCTCTTTCCTTTTTGCTTTGCTCTACTCTGCAACTTCTATCTTCTTTGCTTTGCTGAACTGACTCTCTGAATGAATGTAGAAAACATTCTTTTTTGTCGTACTCCATTTTTTCTCTCAACGTTCAAATTTCAAAATCATCTACCAAAATAAATGTCTGCTATCCATGGATGCCTGCAAGAAACAAACTAACAAGGTAGATGGGCGTGGGACTCGAGGACAACCTGCAGGCTCTCAATGTTCAATTTCTAACACTGCCCCTTTGTCCTGAGACCCACAAACAAGGATCACTGCTAATCCAAATCAACTAAACCAAGACACTCTCTTAGGTGTACAAAACTTCCAATGCTTAATGGCTTAGTGAAAATATCTGCTAGCTGTTGCTTAGACTTACAAAATTCCATCTTGACATTGCCATTCTCCACCAACTCTTTGATGAAGTGATATCTGATCTCAATATGTTTGCTTCTCCCATGGAAGACTAGATTCTTGGATAATGCAATTGATGAAATGTTGTCATAATAAATTGTGGTTCCATCCTCTTGCCTTTCATTCAAATCTGTCAAGATCCTCCTTAGATAAAATGCTTGATATGCTGCTACATTTGCTACTATGTATTCAGCCTCTACTATAGATTGAGCAATGATAGGTTGCTTCTTGGATACCCATGAAATTGCACTTGATCCCATATGAAACATGTATCTGGAGTGCTCTTCCTATCATCTATACTTGCAACCCAATCACTATCAGTGTAACCAACCAACTTGAATTCATTTGATGTAGTATACAAAATTTCAAATCCCTTGGTACCTTTCACATACTTTAGTATCCTTTTCCCTACTTGCCAATGGGAATCCTTTGGTGTTTTCATAAATATGAAAATCGAATTTACTGCATGCATCAAGTCTAGCCGAGTTGCAATCAAATACATTAAACTTCCAACCATACTCTTGTATAGTGTTGGATCCACTCTCTTGCTAGAGTCTTCTTTCCTCAACTCCAAACCTACTACTGTTAGTGTGGGGGCTAGCTTGCTATTCTGCATTTATAATCTCTCCAAGATCTACCCTGCATGTTTTTCTTGAGAGATGAAAATGCCATCATCCATTTGTTTTACTTCTATGCCTAGAAAGTACTTCAAGAGACCTACGTCTATCATTTCAAATTCATTTTTTACAGTCTCTTTGAACTCACCAATTAGAGCCTTGTCATTACCAATAAAAAGTAAATCATCTACATATAAGACAACAATCAACACATTTCTATTTGCTGCCTTGATGTAGAGAGTAGGCTAACCATTGCTTTTTCTAAAGCCATTGCTCATCAAATATGAGCGAATCCTACTGTACCATGCTCTTGGAGCTTGCTTGAGCCCATAAAGAGCTCTCTTCAATCTATATACTTTGCTCTCTTCACCTGCTACTTCATAACCAGGTGGCTGCTCCACATATACTTCTTCCTTCAATACACCATTTAGGAAGGCGGACTTCACATCAATTTGATACACCTTCCATTTGTGCTGAGCTGCAATTCCTATGACAGTACGCATGATTTTTATTCTTGCACTAGAGCATATGTCTCATCATAATCTCTTCCATACTCCTATTTGTAGCCCTTGACTACCAGCCTTGCCTTATGCCTATCAATCTTGCCGTCAGCATTGCATTTGGTCTTGTAGACCTATTTCATTCCAATCACTTGCTTCTTGAGAGGAAAATTAGTTAGCTCCCATGTCTCATTCTTTTCTATAGCATCCATCTCCTCATCCATGGCCTTACACCATTTCTTCTCCTTAATAGCTTCTTCAAAATATATTGGATCACTATGAGAAAATAATGCAAAATTAATACTCTCATCATAATCTTCATACCTTTCATTTTGGTATATCTCCCTAAGACTTTTGGTCTTTCTTGGTAAAAGGGAGGAGAGTGTGGGATTAGAATCTTCACTGCAGCTACTTTGCTGACCAACTCGGTCTTCACTATTACTTGGCACTAACACTCAGTCATGCTTAGAGGAGTTTGGCAATGACTAAGGTTGCTTACCTTTTCTTCTATCTACTCCTTCTTCTTGTTGTTCATCAGCATCTTCTTCACTCATAATTGGCACTTTACTTGAGATGCTTGGCGATTCATTAGTCAGTCTATACCATGATTGATTTTCAAGAAATTTCACATCTCTTGAGAATCATCTTGTTGTTCAATGGGTCATACAATCTATATGCCTTTGATTTTGAGTTGTACCCTATGAATATGCACTTCACATCTTTGTCATCCAATTTCTACCTTTTCTCTTTAGGCACATGTGCATATGCAACACATCCAAATACCCTTAGGTGTTCAACTGTCTATCTTCCTCATGACCATACTTCCATTGGAATTCTATCATGGACTACCTTTGTAGGATATCTATTAATTAGGTAAATTGCTGTTGCCACAACCTCTCCCCAAAATTCAGTTGGGAGACCTTTCTCTTTCATCATGCTCCTTGTCATTTCAACAATGGTCTTGTTCTTTTTTTCAGCCACTCCATTCTGCTGTGGTGTATAGTTGGTTGTGAGCTCTTTCTTTATACCATATTTCTTGCAAAAATTTACAAAAGAATTGGAGGTATACTCCCCTCCTCTATTTGATCTTAGGATCTTTATATAGTGTCCACATTATCTTTCAGCCTAGGTTTTAAATTTTACAAATTTATCAAATGCTTCAGATTTATTCTTTAAGAAATACACCCATGTCCTACAACTGAAATCATAAATAAATGTTAGAAAATAAGTACTCCCCAAAATGGAAGTAACTTGCATAGGACCAACTAGGTCAGTATGCACTAACTCTAATGGATATCTATCCCTCTTAAAATTTCCAGAATTAATGGAAAGCCTATGTTGCTTACCCAAAATGCAAGCTTCACACTTGTCACATGAATTTCCTATACATGGAAAACCTTCTACCATTCTTTTATTTGACAATAAATTTAAACTAGCATAGCCTAGATGACCATACTTGAGGTGCCATAGCTGTGAGGGGTCTTCAATCACACTCCTTAGAGTTGATTGTGTGGGAGATGTAGCACCAACTTGAGATGAGAAACATGTCTCTATCCTCAAGAGAAACATTCTATTCTTTGTCATTTGAACTGCTGCAAGTAAGTTCTTACTCCCATCCATTTCATGAATGACACACGTGTCTTTCCATCAGCAATTTGTATCCATTTTGAATCAGCTGACCAATGCTCATCACATTGTGCTCCATACCAGGAGTAAAATACACATTTTTTATTTTTTTCTTCTCACCTTGCTTGGTGCAGACCATAATAGATCCTTTTCCCACTATTGGTAGGGTTCCATTATTACCCATTTTAATTTTAGATTTGAAACTCTTGTCAATGAATGGAAAAAATATTTCATTACCACTCATGTGGTTGCTACATCCACTATCAAGGTATCAAACCTCAGGGCTTCCTTCTTCACCAACATTACACATGATGAAGGCAGTGGCATTGTTTCCACTTTCCATGTTCACATCAGCCACATTTGCTTGTCCTGACTGGTCATTTTGCTTCTTTCAGCATTCACTTGCATAATGCCCATATTTATAACGGTAGTAGCATTCTATATTACTCCTATTTGAGTTGCAGTTTTTCTTACCTCCTCTTGAAGTATTTTGTGAGCTACTTGCTCCATCTACTCTTCCTGAGCTTTCTATTGTAGCATTTTTTTGTCCTCCATTACCTCGGCCTCTACCTCTGGAGTTTCTGCCTGAGCCATTTCTTCCTCTCCCCCTTCCTCTTGGATTTGATTGAGCCTTGAATGCTTGCTCTTGGGAAGAAGAAGATGCAGATCCGTTGATCCTATGTTCATGGGTTTGAAGAGTACCCATCAACTCATCCATTGTCAAAACAATGAGGTCTTTTGCCTCTTCTATGGTCATGACCAAATTGTCATATTTATGAGGTAAACTCCTCAATATATTTTTCACTAGCCTCTGCTCTTGATAGTCTTCTTCATTTGACTTCAGTTGGTTAATCACATTAGAGGTCCTTGAACGAAAATTTGCAACTGATTCATTTTCCTTCATCTGAAGGTTCTCAAACTCCCTCCTTATATTTTGTAGCTTTACTATATGAAATTTATCAATCCCCTTGAAGTTCGTCTCAAGGATATCCCATGCTTCTTTTGCATAATTTTTTGCTGCAATCTTTGGGAATATTGTCTCTATCATTTCTACTTCAATCAATCTTGATGCTTTTGGATCTTGTCTCCTTGACTCTTTCAAATGATTCTTTTGATTATTGGTAAGAGTAGCATATTGAGCTAGGTCTGTCACATCATTGAACCCATTAATTAAAAACTCCCACAAATCATTTGCAACCATTATGGTTTTCATCTTCTTTACCTGTGTATCATAATTTTGTCCATTGAAGGTGGTGGCTGCTAACATATTTTTCCTGCATCTCCTGCCATGTTAAATATCCCAGAAAAACAAATGCCCTAACTCACTTTGGATGTGGGGCCTCAAAGCTCTGATACCAAGTGAGAAATAAATCACAACATAAAAATTTTTTTTTGCTCGACACTAACTATTGTTGAGTGCCAGTTTGCTCAGCACCTTAAGGAGCCGAGTGGCAGTTTGCTTGGCATGTGAAGGTGCTGAGTGATAGTTTTCTTGGCATGTGAAGGTGCCGAGTGATAGGTAGTAGGTGCCAAGTTAGCTCGGCATAGGAAAAAGTCGAGTAAGCTCAGCACATGAAGAAGTTGAGTAAGCTCAGCACACAAAGAGAAATACTCAACAACAATGGGTGCTGAGTGAGCTGGGCTCAAACTGAAAAAAATATAACTTAGAGAAATTTTAACATGATTGTTTCCACCATTAAAACTAGTGAGCCAAAGCTTGAAGGTTCTAAACAAACTTCTCAAATGCAATGAATAGGAGAAGAACAATGGATTCAAGTACATCTCCTTGCTTTCTATTCAACATTGATTAAAAATATTACAAAATTTGGGAGCATTTGGCTTCAACCAAAAAACCCTAAAATAACCCTAAACTGGTAAAACTTTAAATTTCAATGAACTTTAAACTTTTAGCTCTAATGGTTGCATACAATGGTGCCTGGAGCAATCACTACTTCAACAGAACAAAACCAACAATAAAAAACTTACAGAGTGAAGGGAAACACTTGCCAACTGGATTTGCTGATCTCTTTCCTTTTTGCTTTGCTCTGCTCTGCAACTTCTATCTTCTTTGCTCTTCTACACTGATTCTCTAAATGAATGAATGTAGAAAACATTCCTTTTGTCATAGTCCATTTTCCCTCTCAATGTTCAAATTTCAAAATCACCTACCAAAATAAATGCCTATCATCCATGGATGCCTACGGGAAACAAATTGATAGGGTAGATGGATGTGGGGCTCGAGGACAACCTATAGGCTCTCAATGTTCAATTTTCAACATGTACTACCTATATTCTTTAAAATTCAAAACAAACCATTTCTTAAATGTGTCATCTTGCATGCTCCTTTGTCGCAAGGAGCCATGCTTTCCCCTTGCTTCCTCTTCATATACACATTACAAAAATTCATATAAGATACTCTAATCTCAAATTTAGAAAAGTAAAAAATTACAGAGTAGGATAGAGTGTTGCTTCTTAGGCTGACCAGCCTCCATACCAATTTCCAAACTACAAACCTTTCCCTCCAACTACCAAACCTACACAATCTCTAGTAGGAACTTGGCTGCATTAAAACCCTTGTTCCTATAGCTAGGTTGGCTTAATGACAAGGTAATTTATAATTAAATTTGGACATGATAGGTATCATCTATCTATTATTATACTATATAATATTATTAAAGTATTGACAAGTTTCCATCATGTAGTGCAAAAGGTCATTATGATGTTAATTTATTTTGAGCTTCCTTTTGCATGAGATGCATAATATATCACACTAAATGTATCATTGGTGATATCATACAATTACAATGGAATAAATTATTCATAGGATTCAATATATTCTTGTCACTAGAAATCATTATAATTTCTTATAATTTGACAAAAAGACTTAATAAATAAATAGAAAGTGAGATTTATTACAATTGAGTTATAGTTGTAACTATAAGCCTTTACCATGCATTGGTAATATAAGGGTTTGTGTTGTTTCTTTCATAAAATGCATCAATATAGATCAAATGTAGTCTTGAACTCGATAGCTTAAAATATAGATGTTAGTGGAATGCAAATGAAGAAGGAAAATAAGAAAATTAAATTAAATATACATATCTATAAATGAGTACTCTATATAATAGTTTAAATGGTTTATAATTTGACCTTTAAAATAGTGACACCCTTTCCATCTAAAATTAGTTGACTGGCTTGGTAAATGCTTAACCAACTTGTATCTTTTTGTATTCAAATATATTTAATGGTCAAATAATTGATACATCTATATAATTTGTGTACATCTATATCATTTGTGTATAAGTTAGTTTCATAGTTTTGCATGTTACTTTGAGTTCTTAATTTAGCATTATTATATACCTTATCTAATAGTGTCTATTAATAAAAGTGGATCCATATGATCTAATAGATGCAAAAGCAATATTATCAAATATGAAGCTTATTATACATAGTAGTCTAAAGCAGATGCATCCACTATAATTTGCTAGTTCAAATCTATAATTTAGAAATTTATTTGAGAGAAGTCAAATTAAAAACATTTCTTATCTAACTTACATCACTCTAGATTGAACCATAAACTTTTGGAAGAAATCCAATTAAAAGCTAATTGTACAATGTTTTATAAAAATAAAAATTGCACATCTAAACTAAATTTTAGAAGTTGTAAATATTAGATTTAAAACTTAATATGAAATATTTATTTTAAAAATATAAATATAAGATAAATACAAATATAATAATTTGTACGTCTTAACAGTGTTGCATAAATGTTTTATAGGGCTACTTTTAAACATCACATAGTAAGACAAAAATTAAGATTGCTTTTAGTCTAAGAATGAAACTTTAGTATATGATGTTTAAGCCATAATGTTTTATAGTATTCCCTCAGACCTCTACTATTATAAATATTCCATAACATAACATGTATGATCTTTTCTTGGTTCATTCGTTTACTCCTGGTCTAACTATTCCTCTTGGAATACTTGAGCATATTGATCAATCCACAGTTTTCTTATTTTGTAAAATGAAAGAATTACACATGTATTCTAATCCAGTGAATGAATCAAATCAAAAGAATAGGTTTTATTTGCATGGCGTGACGAGAGCACGGAGTTGTAGAAGAGGAAGCTGTCACTACAAGTTTTAGTAGACGTCCCTTTGCAGAATCTTAGAATCACATGGAATGCTATCACAGTCGGCCTTTGAGCCTCCTAGCTGCTCCATATTTGTAATTAGCACATCATTTACACTGAACCTTGGAAACAACCTTTGTACCAGTTGATGGAGGACATGGAATGCTACCACAGTCATCCTTTAAACTTCCTAACTGCGGTGATACAGTTTTATTATTTGAAGAGACCGCCTTTTCCCTTGTCAATGGAGGACATGGAACGTTGCCACATTCTGCCTTTGAAACAACATTATTTGAAACAGTGTTTGAGCCAGTTGGTGGAGGACATGTAATGTGAACACAGTCTGCCTTTAAACTGCTCAACTGTTCCATGTTTGGATCAGGAGTTGGGAGGTTACATCGAGCGGAGACATGAAGGATCATAAACACAAGGAGGAGCACAGCAAGCAGTGCATTCATATTCACGGGCACCATACTTGTCATTATTGAGGCACGGCATTGTTTACTAAATCAATTGCAGAGAAAAATATCAGAAATGAGGTTGTGGATGAAGAGTGGGATGGGATCCCAGTATATTGTTGTGGCCAATTTATAGGAGGAAGAATAACTTTCTTCAATAGCGACACGTTCAAAGTCATATGGCGTATTGTAGACGGAAAAATGTAGTAGAAAATCTTTGCCCTTGAATTTTTCTGGTAAACCATTTGTTATTCAAATTCCAGATATTGACTAACTCCTCCATTTTGTGCTGAAGGAAACATGTATTGATACTTTGATTGTAGATGCTGCTATTTGAACTGAATTATAAGCTAGTGCTATCTCGAAGAGGCCACTCACAATTATTAACAATTATTTTGTTTTGGTTGAGGTTTTAAAAAATCAACTGATCTTGATCAACAGATTTTAGATGACATAGATACTATTGAATACAATTTTAACATATTTTTATAACATGAATTGTTTTATAAATGAATAATGTATAAGATACTTACAAAATAATTCAAAAAAAACTGTACATATAAATATGTTTCTATAAAATTAATATGACAATTTAAATTGATATTCTATAAAAATGTTTTATGTGTTCTATTTAAATAAAAAGTATTATAAGAAATAATGTATAAGATATTTGTAGTACAAATAAAAATAAATTATAACTACATATAAATATCATTTTATAAAATTAATATGATAATCTAAACTCAAATTTTATAAAAATATTTTTTACATGCTAAATATTTAAAAAACATATCATTAGAATTGCTTAACTCAATTTATTGTAGTTTACTTCTCTTACATTAGCATGTTATATTTTAAAAATATAAGTAAGACAAGATATAAATAAATAGATTCATATAAATTTGGATTAAACCTATATATAAGTTTTGTAGAGATACTAACACTAACATGATGGTTTCTCTATCTTATTTGACTTTTGATTTCAAATTAAATTAATGAATTTATGCTCTTATTATGATCATAAATTATTTTCTACATGTATAAAATATTATGATCTTGAATTGTTTGTTTTGATTAAGTAAAAGTAGGTTTTAAAGAACCCAAAACCTATACAATAGTAGAGTTCTGGAAACAAGCAAGAGAAAAGAACTACAGAGAAAAGAAACCAAGACAAAGCACGAAACCGACCTTAGACAACAAAAAAAAGGTCACAAAGGACAGTGCTGGAAAAAATAGCAAAAGTCTAGCAAAGGAATAGCAACCTACTAGCTAAGGAGTGTTGATCATATTCATCGCTTGGTCCACTAGAGAATGCATGGTTTTAGCATCAGCTTTGACCTCATCTTTCCTACTCATTTTCTCAATGTTCTTCGAATGGGCCCAAGTACACATACTTGGTCCTTAAGAATCAGCCCCCAAGGGAGAATCCTGGTCTTTACCTGTCACATTCTTCTTCAGGAAGGTAGAAATATTTTCCACCATCTGCTTAAGCCATTTGTCCATGTTGCCCAGTCTAGATTCAAGTTTTGACACCTTCCCCTGGACACTACTAATATCCTTGTCCATAACCATTTGTATAGCTTCCAACATAGGAATCTTATGCATCAAATTTTTAACTTCCTCAGCATTTCCTATGACCTTCAAGAGCTTGTCAATATGCTATCCTAGATTTCTTTCCCCTCTTGCCATTTTGAAAAATTGTTCCATTTCCTTGTTAAGTAGAAACATTTTATGCTTGAAGATGCCTATTTCCTTCTGAATAGAGCCCAGGTTTCCAAACATACCTTTAGAAAACCCTAACCCACTATCACCCCTTCTAGATTTAGATCCCTACTCATCAATATCAGCATTAGAATCATCTTTAACTTTCTTAGCATTTTTATTGACTTGATACCATGCAGGCTTCCTTTTCCTCTCCAAGTGATGAACCAAAGGCTCATCATCAGAATGCATAGACTCTCTCTCTCATCTAGACAACCCTTACCTTTACTTTTATTGCCTCCCCTATTTTTGATGTTCTCACAAATAATTTCTTCAACAAAATCACTTTCCCTCTCCCAGTTAGAATCCTCCTTCTCAGTATTCTTCTTCTTTTTCTTATTGCTGCCACCATAACCAATTTTAGGGCTAGCCACACCTCCTTCAGACTCATCTTGTGTATCAGAGTCATAGCCTTTTTCTTGAATACTCCCTTTCGTATCTTGATCTTCCACTTTAAAATTCTTAGGTTTCTAGATTTTTTTTTATTTGAGCACATTCATGATCAAAACCATAAGCCCTTCATGGCATACATGTTCCCCACTTGGGTCATGCTGAATGGCTTGAGTAGAAATTACAAGAGATTGCAACAAGAAGGAAGGAAAATTCACCCTAATATTATGTCGAAAATGATTTGCAAGCACAAAATGATAACCATACAATTTGGTATATCAATCATTCAAAGTTACATTTTCCATAATGAAAAAGAAAATAAACTGCCACGAATGAGACACAAAAGTCAGGTTAAAGTAAGAAGTACCTATCTTAACCAGATGGCAACAAAATCATCATTTGCCTTGTCCGATATCTTCCTTTCCCTGTAGAAATTCATTCTATCTAAATCCAAACCAGTAGCCTCTGTAATGGTCTCAACCATTACCTCCATCCTCTGATTCCTGACCAAAATCAAGCCATCCTTCCAAGATTTTACAAACTAGTGCATGATAATAGGATTATTTCCTTTAAGTCTCTCCATTTAGCTGGTAAAATTGCCACGCTTGAGGATATCCCAAACCTCTAGTTTATTCTTCCATTCCGCATAACTAGGCAGTTCAACCCATTTCTACTTCCCCCCATAATCTTTGCAACAAACACCCTAAATTTCTCTGACTGATAAACCCCAAACTCTCTACAAGATGAGGCTCTGGTTTCCTCACACTGAAGAACCCTAATCACCCTACAATCATCATAGATTGAGCACTGATAGAAAGAAATAACCCATAATCTGTGTGAGCTACCCACATTTCAAAAAATGATAGCCCACTTCACTACAAAGAGGTAAAAATCATAATTCCCTGATAGTGTCATTATTAAAAGATATTTGTTGGGATTTCCATTTTTCATGCTTGACAAACTCGCAGCCATTAGCAGGTAAAGTGGCATATGAATCCCATATGATTTTTTGATCATTATAACATGTCACATTGGAAGCCCAATTGGCTAAGCCATTTGCTTCCCTATAATTATGGGAAATAATGCAATTTTGAAAAGAATTAATAATATCCCCAGCCTTAAATATAATGTTACTAATATTCCATGATGGTGGATATATCTTCTTTAAGCAATTTACAATGTTGAGGGAGTCACCTTCAATCCAAATATTAACTAGATTCAGGTCTTTGGCATACATAAGACCATAAAGAGTAGCTGAGGCTTCCACAACATGATTGGTTTGACACCCCAAATGTATAGACATACCACCAAAAAAATCACCATTAGAATTCCTAATCACCACTCCACAACCAGCAAGGCCTAGATTCCCTTTTGAGGCCCCATCGAAGTTCAACTTAAACCAATTAGTTGGAGGAAAATCTCATCTAGCACATTCCCTTGGGTTAGTATCCTTTACATCTAGTATCAAGCTTCTTATATTCCAATTATTCATCATCCCCACATCCCAATCATTAGAAGGCTGCTGTCCCTTACCACAAATTTTGAACCTTCTCTATTGGTACAAATTGAAGCCAAGGGCCAGGATGATAATATTCCATCTGGGGCTAATGTTGCTTTGTCCAAGGGCATGATCTATATAAAAAAGGTGAATGGGTGTTTGGAGAGATTAGAAGATCACCCAATTTTGGTCGTTCAACCTGAGCATATTTCAAAAGACATTGAATACTGGAGCAAGCATGCACTCATTTGTTAGTCTTTGGACCTCCGACTTTCTCATCCGGTGTTGGAATCATGGGCCCATCAGATTTAGAATCCAGAGTGGGACATGGAGATTCTCTTGGCTACTAATAACTATTTCTTGGTGACTTTTTCAAATATGATAGATATGGAGAAGTTTCTTCAAGGTATTCCTTTTTTATTTAACCATGTGGGCATCTTCGTCGAGCCTTGGCACATTGGGTTTTATTCTACAGAGGAGATCTCCTCTCGACTACTTGTGTAGGTTCACCTACTAAGGCTTCCATTGGAATTATTAATAGAGGATATTCTTCACTAAATTTTTCTACTACTTGGGAAACTGGCCATGCAGACTTAGGACCATAAGGTAATCTCTTATGCTCATATTTGTGTTGAGGTAAATCTAAATAATCTGTTGCCATACTCTATAGAATTTCTTTTGAGCTCTACCTGATGGATTCAACAATTGGACTATGAAACCCTATCATTATGCATCATCTATCATGAATATGAGTACTTACAACATAGATGCATTAGAAATAAATCTTCTCCATTACTAGACTCTTATACATCTACTTCAAAGGAAGATAAGAGTAAGGCCCCTCTTCTTGATGGACTTGCAAACAAGGAGGGATTTTCCCCAGTGAAGCCCTATAATATTGTAAAGGGACGAATAGAACTTGGATGGATAGACAGAGTGATGACACTTTTAAAAAGTTTAATAAATTGGCTTAGGAGGAAGTCATTCCATTTGAATTGGCCTCTAAGGGTGGGGCTTAATAGGGGACCAAAGATGAGGATACAAGGGATCTAGTTCAACTACCAGTAGAGCAACAAGATAATTAGATGACTATGATTGATCCACCCTGGAAGTAGGATAGTTGTGTTCTTTGGGTGGGGGAGGGAGAGGGGGCGGGGGGTGGCGGCACTGCTTTTGGGGGATATGAGTAATTCATCTTCTACTCTCCTAGCTCATAAGGGGATGATATATAGTATGAAAATTACTAGAGCTTCACCCATGCTAGGATTGTAGTAGAAGCCTTTTTGAAAAGGTCCCTCAGAGAAGCCATCCAAGAGTGGAAGGTAGACTGATCAAGAGAAGGTTAAGATGATGGCATATACATTAGTTGAGTCAAGTTTCTTAAGCCCAATGATTTCCACTTCTCTGAATCCCCCAAATGATTACTCTCTCTTGGAATGTGAGGGGGTTGTATAGAATCCTTATTCAAGAGGTTGTTCATAGATTAATTAAGTATCAATTTCTAGATATTGTTTTCATTTAGGAAAGAAGGCTTATATTCGATGGTCTAGCTAGTTGTGCTGTAAAGTTATGGCTCCAAGGTTGTTGGAAGGAAGGGTATTCTTAGTTTAGCTTTGGTTGGATTGCTTGTCTTTGGAATTTGAGGAAGGTGTTATCTTTGTGATGGATTTTGAGTAGGCCTTATATTTCTTTGATTGCTTCACACTTTAAGATTGGAGAAATGTGTATGTTTTCTAATATTTATGCTCCTAATGATTTGGCAGGTAGATCTCTTATTTGGTTTCACATCACCTTTTTTCGTTCCTTAGATCCTTTCATCCCTTAGATTACGGCTGATTATTTTAATGCTATAACTAGTTTACATGAAAAAAGAGGCTAGGTAGCTCGGTTGGACCCTTCCTCAAATATTCTCAGGGATAATGCTAGTATCTTGAATCTCATTGATGTTAAACTTGGCAATGATACTTTCACCTAGAATAAAGGGAGGAGCGAAGCTGAGGCTATTTCTGAAAGGTTGGATAGGTTCTTAGTTTCTTTCTATTGGATGAATGTCAGGGGGTCTACTAGCTCTGATCATTGGACTACTAAGCTATTTGTCACTTACTTCAAGGCCACTAAAAATCCTTCCTACAAATTTTAGCTAATGTGGTTAAGATATCACTGTTTACAAGATCTTGTGACCATTTTGTGGCATGAAAATAGGTCTACTCATGGTACTTCCATGTTCACTTTTTAGAAGATGATTCAACATGTGAAATTTAGGCTTAAAAGTTGCAACAAACAATATTTTGGGAATGTGTCGAATCAAAAGTTGGCAGGTTCGTCTAAGTTGGATAGTGTCACTCATCGAATTTGATACCAAGGGATGAATTTGTATTTGATTATTGTTGAGTCTTCATCACTTAAGGGGCTAGAGGAATGGGAGCTATTGGAGGAAATGTTTTGGAAGGAAAAATCTTGTATGGATTGGCTTTAGGAGCGAGACAAGAACACAATTTTTTTCCAAAAGTCGGTTAAGGCTTGTAGGTTCAGAAATTCTATCTCCTCTCTTGTCTCAGTTACTAGAGTAAAAATTTCTTCCAAGGAGGATATTTCTCTAGAGGCCATCAAATACTTCTCCACTCTTTTCCCTAGGGAGAACCCCATTCCTATGATTTAGGCAAGGACCATTTTAGACTACATTACTGACCTAGTTTCTAATGATATGAATATGAATCTCTTAAGGTCCATATCATTATGAGAGTTGGAGAAAGTAGTTTTTGGTATGAAGAAAGGTAAGGCACTTGGCCTGGATGGATTCCCCATTGAATTTTTTCAAGAATTCAAGGAGATTATTAAATTTGAGCTTTTAGAAGTGGTCCAAGAATCCCATAGAAATAAACAAATGCTCGTGTTTTTGAATGCTGCTTTTTTGGATCTCATATCCTAGATTGATGGAACCAATAGTTTGGATCAATTAGGGCCTATTGATTTATGTAATATTATGTAAATTTTTATCACCAAATCGACTATTGAATGGCTTAAGCCTCTTTTGGTTACTTTTTTCTCTAAGGAGTAGGAGGCTTTGTTGGTGGTATATAAATTCTTGATGGTGTTGTAATTTTAATGGAAATTACCCACTATATGGCCATTTCCAAGGGAAAGGCCATGTTTATCAAGTTAGATTTGGAAAAAGTTTATGACTGGGTAAGCTGGGACTTCTTGAGTAGAATTCTTCTAGCTTTTGGTTTTGATGTAGGATGGGTAGATTGGATTCTCAATTGTGTAACTTCTCCCTCCTTTTTTGTTCTTATTAAAGGATAACCTACAGAGCTACTTTTTGCTTCCCAGTGACTTCAATAAGGGGATTGTCTACCTCCTTATCTCTTTATCATTATGGTGGAGGGCCTTGGCATATTTATTAAATTTCAAGTTGGATAGGGACTTATCCATGGGTGAAAATGGAATAATAATCTCCTACCATATTCTCATATTCAATTCATGGATGACACTGGACCTATGGGTGTGGCTACTATCGGTGAGGTAGGAAATTTTAGAAGGTCCTTAGACACCTATATGAAAGCTTTTGGGTAGAAAATCAATGAATATAAGTCCTTCATTTATTTTTTTAACACTCCTCAACCTATTCAAAATAGGATTGGTAGGATTCTCATATTTTAGATTGGTTTTCTTCCTTTTATGTATTCGAGAGTCCTCTTGGCCCTAGAAGCCCAACAAAAGGATTATTGGTAGCAAATTTTGGATAAATTATGGAGTAGGGTTAGCAATTGAACTTGAAGGTGGCTCTATTCTACTGGGAGAGTTATTCTCCTTAAGATAGTGGTTCAGGCTCTTTTGATCTACATGTGTTTTGTGTAGATTCCCCCTATTATTGTTATAAAATAATTTGATTCTTTGTCTCAATAGTTTCTTTGGTTAGGCAACCTTCTCTCTTCTAAGTGGAGTTTAGTCAATTAGGAAATTGTCTTCTTGTCAAAGTTCGCTAGGTTTTTGGGTCTTATGTGTATGGCTCTTGTTTTCATGGGTCTATTAGTTAAGTTATACTAGAGGTGGTGCAATAATCATGATTAGGATTGGGCCAAGATTCTTTCCAAAAATTAAGTTCTAGGAGTCAATTGTCAGGATATCCCAAGAATAGCTTTGGCTTGGAAAGACTCTTTTATTTTGCACACTAAACAAGGGAGTTGATCTTATTGAGAATTGCATGTTTTGGATATGCAATGAGGGATTGTGTGCTTTGTTCTAGTAAGATTCATGGGATGGTTATCCTCCTATTTTCCCTAGTCACCCCTGTCTTTAGCTTGGTTGCCATATTTTTATAGATGTAAGGTGGCCTAAGGTGGAACATTTTAAGACTGTCAAAATGTGTGGATTTATGGATATGACTTGCTAGAAAGACCCACATGAGTAGCCTTCAGGTGATTCTAAGGAGATTTGAGCTGAGCTTTCTAATATCCTCATAGGCAGGCTCTACATTTCTACTAAGGGAAAAGGATATCCTTTCCTTGGGTATGAGTCCTAAAGGAAAGTTTAGTGTTGCACAAGGATATTCTTGTTAGATAGACAATGACATGGATGAGTAGAAGTTTCCTAGTGGAAGAAGGTTTGGAATAGCTTTTCTTGGCTTAAGTGTAATTTTCTCTTATGGTTGGTTATCTTGAAGAAATGTCTTACATGGAATAACCTTCAAAAGAGAGGATTTCAATGACCTCTTTTCTTCCTCTGTATGCATGAAAAAGAGAGTGTATCACACTTTTTTTTTATTTACCCCTTCTCTAGAGAAATATGGTACAAGTGGTGGTAGGTGTGGCATCATGCCTTCATCCATGTTGTGTCTCTTATTGAATTCTGGGAAGGCCTTGATAGACCCTCTACTAAAACTAATTTCCTTTAGGTGGCTTGGGTTATTGGACCTACTTTCATTATATGGAAGCTTTGGTTGGATTGAAATCATAGGATTTTTTGTAACTCTAATTTGGGAGTTATTGAACTATGGGAGAAGATTTTGAGTAGGCTCTAGGAGACTATATATCCCAAGTGTGATATGTTTGAAAACATTGACCCTAGGGATGATATTACTATGAGGAATTAGGGCTTGGTGGACAAGGGAATGGGCAAAAAAAGTGGTAAGTTATCTCATCCGGTCAAGAGAAGAGTTTGTAGAGATGAGAGGTGGTTACCTCCCCCTATTGGTATACTAAAAATCAATACTGATGGCTCGTTGCATGGAAAGGAAGGCATGTAAAAGTTATCTTTCTTTTCTTTGTCTATAAAGGTGAGTATTCTAATAATTTGATGGAAGCCCTTTCTATCAAGGAAATTGTTGAGAGGGGTTGTTCTTTGGGATTGAAAAGGATTATATGTGAGTTCGATTCTCATATTATTGTGGATATCTTAAGTAACAAGAGTGTGGCTGATGTTAACTAGCAATTAGCCTTTGTTGTTAGAGAGATTTTTTATTTGTGTAAACATGTGGATTTTATCTCTGTTTGTCATATTCCTAGGGAATGGAATGGAGTGGTTGATGTTTTGTCAAAATGGCCATCAAAGAATGGGGTTGGTTGGGATATTGTAGGAAAAGATAGACTTCCTGCTAATTATATTGGGATTTTTGAGGAGTTAGTAGAAAAGGATACAGTTCAGTAGTTGTGGTGGTTATTTCTAGATTTCCTTGGGCTTGGGCTCTTTGTATCACATTTGTTCTGATTGAATAATTTTTTACCCTTTCTTCATAAAAATCAAAATAAAAATATTAAATAAACTTTAATTAATTTCTTACATGGTCAAATAAAAATAGAATGCACAATAGAGTAAAAAAATATAAATACTTTTATTATCTTCACTAATAACACACCTTCAAATTATCAATCCTACAAAACCTTCACAAGAAGCTATATCTTCTACTGATTAATCTAATAAGTTTTTCACAATCTATACCATAAATAAATGTTACTTAAAGTGTATTCAATTTATTTTGATATCATATATTTAATCTAAAATTAACATTTATTTATATTTTTCACTTTTAATAGATATTAATATCAAATAAGAAACACGTGTAAAATTATAAAATAAGAGTAAATGATACCAATAAACTACATAGAAAACAATAGAATTATTTGAAAACCCAAAAAACATATACCAATAATGAGCATATCATTTCTCATTACAGAGCATGTTACAAAATCACTGTGACAACATAGAAAGAGTTCTTACCATGATTTAGTCCTTTTGAAATCCATCCATACTAGGTGTAAAGGAACGTCTATGTTGAAAATTTGTGTAGATTGTGAAAAACCATTCACATTACATGCTTGCTTTGGAGAGTGAAAAATTTCTCTCCTCCTAAGATGTGATTTTAAAATTGTATAATGTGGGATAGATTCACTAGAAGGTCCCATGATTGAATTCAAATTATGACATTAATGATCCATGAACCCACCTAACAAATTCTCTTTGAGCATATTACTTAGATGAACATTCCAAAAATAACACAATAATACCTATACACAATTCTTTTATATTATCTTAAATTCTTTATTAGTTTCTGTTAAGGGTAGGAGACATAGACATCTATTAAAGGCAAGAGACATAGGCATCTATTAAATACAAGAAAAGTATATTAGCATCCTCTAGTTTGTTAGATTTTTCTACTGACATTTTTCAATTTCTCCCCATGATCCATAATTTTATTTATCAAAAATACCACATTTCACTGGACTCTAAGTACTTATTGACATATGGAAATCATCTAGTATGATGTATATTTACATTGTCTGAGAATTATAATATTTATTATTAGGATGCAAGGCTTTACAAATTGATTAGAGGTTGTGTGAATCCCAAGGAAACTACAAAAAGGAGTTCTTCCATGTGGGAGAGGGCCATCCTCCATCTATGCCACCTATCTAACACTTTTAATATGGATTAATTGGACACCATTTTGTAGAGGAGAGAAAACTAAAGGAGGTATTTCATAGGGTATACTGGAAAAGAACCTATAGAAGCACCTAAAGAAAATTAAAACTACCAAATCCTTTAAGAAAATGCTACACAATGAGCCCTCACTACTAGATGGAGCCAAGTTTGAGGTGAGGAGAAGATAAAATGGAGGAGGAATAAACAAAGAATAAGATTTAGGTAAGAATCCACCTACCTCTATGTGTGTTCAAGTAGGCCTAATGCCTAGATGGTCATGGCCATTCAGGGTTAAATACTCAGACTTAGGGGTTTTTCATTTTCCTTATTGCTCAAGATGTAAAAAATATCCTTTCTAGTTATTTCTTAAATAATTGGTTCCATAACAAATGGAGTAAAAAGTTAGGGTTTTATTTTTCATATCTAAGAATTATTACAAAGGGTTGCTTATATTTTTCATAGATCCTAATTCATAGAAGCAAATAATAGACAAGTAGTTTTGGAGAATATGTTCCTCCAACTTCAAAGCCACGCTATGGTCTCCTAAAGTCATCAACACATAAATCTTGGCACTTGCATCCCCATGCTAGATTTCTATTTGTATTCTCACCCTTTTCTATGGAATCTTATTCTATAGGCCTTAGAGCCCTTGGAAAAGTGCAAAAATTTGACAAAACAAATACCCTTCTCTCTCATGCAAATTCTAGAATTCTCATTTCTGTTGATATTGGAAAGGATTTACCAAAGGGAATTATATTTGAACTCCATGGTTGCAGCTACTCTTTCTCTATCTCCTTTCTAGGAGGTTTAAATGCATTTTTTCTATGTGGGAAATATGGCCATTTGAGAAAAGACCACCCTCTAGTCAAGAGGAAGTTCCCATCTCTCCCAAGATTAAATCCTCTTCTACCCAAAATATCAACACAACCATCTCAATAGGGGGAGCCTATTACTGGTCTCTATCAAGAATCTATTCCAACTTCTCCCAATGTCACTCCACATTTCATTTATGAGAAACTTAACACCTCCCTAAATTCTCTGTAAGTGATATTCAAAACTCCATTGAATCATGCTTCCCCACAGTGTGGAGATCTCTCCCTTTTGAACTTTCTCTTGAGATCTAGTGAAGTCAATCTTGACCTATTTTGGTCATCCTTTGAATCTAGCTATAGAACCCTAAATACCTAATACATAGTCCTTGGGAAGAAAAAGAAAAATTTTAGTCATCGATTCCAAATTTTCTCTATGAGTCCTCCAACTATTCTACCAATGGAAGAAATTGACTCCATAGTGTGATGTTACCCTTAGGAGCAGGGTAACCCAAATGACACCAACTCTTCTATTGAGGAAATAATAATGCTTCTTTTGATATCGATGTAGAGATCATCAAACCTAGCAACATAGACAATGATGGAGTAGAGCCACTAAGAGGTCTTGCTAACATGGAGATAAACTCAAAAACTTTAATTTTGTTGTTATTTCTATCTCCCTCCATTTCTCCCCCAATTCTCTAAACCCACTATGCCTTCTCAAAGGTTTTTTTTCCATTATCAAAATTGTAGGCCCTAGGTAGAAAGAAGCTCCTGGCAGTGTTGACTTTGTGAGAATGAATTAGATATCTCAAAACCCATCAACAAAGAGGAGGAATGAGTAACAATCATATTCAATGAAAAAAATAAGTCAACAAAATATAAATGCAGGAATGAGCAGAAAAATAAGTTAGTGGAAATTGAAGAAGTTTGTGAGGATGAAGTACCATCACCCAAAATAAAGAGAGGTAGATTTGCAAGAATTGCCTCTACATTCATGATGGACCAAGATAAAGACCCATAGACCAAATCCAAAGGATTTTCCCTTAACACCTATTTTCTCAAAGATGAGGACACCAAAACTATTTTTGTTATGATTAGATGGTATAACCATAATACAATGAAACACCCTCATGCTATTAAAAGATGAGAGATTATGGCTGATATTTGGAAGAAATTGTTCAAAATTTGTAAATATCTTATTAATTTCCTTTCCAACTATTAGATTATTCTTCAACTCTTCTTTTTCTTTCCTTAATTTTTGATTTTCTACTTGTAGATTAGATTTCTATCACCTATCCCTTCTAACATTTTAGTTTTTTCTTGGATCTCTTTTCATCATTTCTGCAAGAGTGAATCTTTATCTTTGATTTTTTCTTCAATATTTCTCTTTTCATATTCAATTATTTCTTTAGTACTTTTAGTAGATCTCATCTTTTCCAACAATTCTATCATTCTTAGGGCTTGACCCTCTTGTTCCTTCTTAGTTTGGTTGATATGAGCCTCAAGTAATTCATTATTTTTTATCAACAAATCTTCAATAGAAACATCAACTTCCTCAAAGTTGATAATTCCTTCATATAGTTGTTCAAGACCATTAAGGCTTACTTGTACTGTGATTGTTGTAGTTGTTTATGTTATTGATTGGAAAACTTAATCGGAAGGCTGAGAAGAGTTGTGAAAAGGTGAAGAGTGATTGCTTGAAAAGTTGCTAAGAAGATCAGAGACATAGATGACAATGGAGGTCAATCAGTTGATCAACATATGAACTGAACTTTGATCTATATTTGAAAAGTGAGGTTTATTTGACATATCAACCTACTATTACTTTCTCACCATTGTATCAATATAAAATCCTTTAATCAAGGTTGACCTACCAGTCATATGTAAATCCAATCAAGAAGACATTCTAATGAAATGTTCTAAAGTCCTCTAACAAGGCCACTCCTAACAAGGTGATTAAATCAATTAACAAGATCACATTTAACAGTGTGTTTGGTAACCTTTAACAAGATTGGCTCCTAACAGAGCTCACTTCATAAGAGTGAAAAAATGGTGACATGTTATTGGTGATTTTCCCAACTTAAGTTTTATGTTACTGGTGGTTTTTTCCAAATTAGGCTTCCATGTCAAATCCTACAGTCATACTTGTGTGGATGTTGTTTGAGATTTTTTACTATTAATATTTTACATTCTACATGTTTGTTATTATTGGGATAGTGGATTGCAAGTTGATGTTATTGACATGGAATACTACCATAGTTGCAGGCCTTTATACCACCCAACCGTTCCACATTTGATAGAGCATTATTGTTGTTTGGATCAGGATTTGAGAGGCTATATCGAATGGAGACATGAAGGAACATAAATAGTATAAGGAGGACAAAAACACTTAGTGTGTTCATATGTTTTAGTTGCAGAGAATAAAAGTGAGAAATGAGGTTGTGGATGAAGAGTGAGATGGGATGAAGTGCATTATTGAATGATATAAGCTCAAAAAATATAGTAGAAAACCTTTTCCCTTGAAATATTTTTATGGGTTAAAAATCCCATTCATTTACTGTGTAACTCTTCCATTTTAATTAGCCGATAGGCTTTTAATGCATTCACTAAATGGGCAAGCACTTACCACATTTCAAGAAGACATAAAGTATATCAAGTACATCCTTATCGATGAAATGAGCTTCACTAGACCCAAATTACTACTAAAGATCAACATCAGATTACGTGAGGCATTTCCTAATCACTAGTCTACATACTTTGGAAAAAGATCCATAACCCAACTGGAGACCTTGCACAATTACCTCTATTATTAGATAGGCCCCTATACACTACCCACTCGAATGTTTTTGCAATCTAGAGTCAATTCACAAATGTTGCAACATTACAAACCATATTCTGACAATAAGGTGAAGGACCTATAGAACTATAGTTCAAATAGGCATTGACCAATATATGCAATGTAGAAGCCAAACAAAATGATTGGGAACTACTTATGATAAGGTCTAAAAGATGGCTTCCACCAGAAGAAAACAAAGAATTCAATGATCTCATCCATATATTTGTAACGAATGATATTGTGGACCTACACAACAGAAGAATGTTAAAGCAACTAAACCATCTAGTTGCTGTGAGCACTACCATGAACATCCACAACACTCAAAATGCTTAGATTGATCAAGGAAAACTTTAAAAAAATGTACTCTTATGCAAGGGCCAACACATAATGCTTAGGAGCACCTAGGACCATAACAAAAATCATGCACAACCCAAACTGTGAGCCACCAGACATTTGCATGTATATTGTAGCAAGCATTGACAACTAAAGTGGTCCACCATGGGATGCACAAAAAACAAAATTTTTTCCAATAACACCGATCAAAATTAGCAATAGAATGCAAATATCAAACACAATGGCATGTGCAATTACAATTCATAAATCCCAAGGTCTCACACTCCACAAAGCAACAATTGATATTGGAAAAATAGAACATCAAAGCCTAATGTTCAAAACCATATCATGAGTGAGGTCACTAATTGGACTCCACATCGACTTTACTTTCTCATTCGACATATATAGAAATATGTAGAGCAACCCCTACACCATTCTTAGATAAAAGGAAGAAAGGCGCCTGCAATAATTGTCGTGCAATAGTGCCAATTAACTAGGGCATGGGACTTTCCTGCAGTCAACCACAACTTTAGAAAAATAAATATAAGTAATTTTCCTTCCATTAAGAGTAGTTACTTTTAAACAACTCTCCACTAAATATCTTTCTAATCATTTATGTATGTTTGGAATAAACAATAAATGCAAACATTTTCCAGTAAACCACTTTGGAAGTAACAAAATGCTCTAATGGCCTCAGAGATAAAAATCCAATGTACACACCAGAAATGTTCACCAAATATAGGCTCAATAAATGTAATTATTTCTCCACTCATTAATGAAAAAATATTGTTTTTTGACTTAAGTTGATAATGGTAAATGTTGATATAGCATTGTAACATGTTTCCCTCCCTTTGTGTAGGTAAACACAAATTCTAGTATCTTGTGGTGGCATGCCCACACTCTTTCAAGGCTACATTCCTACCTACTCTAAGATTTTCAGCTAACCAAGGATAATGGATTAAAAAAATACATTCATTCTTTTCTTGAGAATCACAATGCTTCTTACATTGAATTTGTAAACTATTATGGTTACATTTTACATATTACTTTGAATGGGTTTTTTTTTTCAGTAGGTTGTTTCTACACAAATATTTACTAGATAGGTTGCTTCTCTATCTTTTGTTTTTTATTGTTTTAAAATTTTTAGCCACCTACAAAATAGAGATTCAAAAACATGCTTCTATGCTTCATTCATAAAAATTATCTCTTGTTAGTTGTAAGAAATGAGAATGTCATTTCATTACAGCAACAATGCTCTGACTAAATGAAATTTATTGTCTACTATTAAGTTTGATAAAGGTTACTGCTGCCATTTTTCAATCTATTGTATATTTACCTCAAGCTTCAATAATATTGTCTCTCATACCCTTGGAATAATCTAACCTACAATGAGCTTCGAAACATGGATCTTCAGTCTCAAAACCATGTAATTCAAATTAGTTATACACTTGCACCTTGCCCAAGTGCAAGCACTAGTGTAGATCATTTAAATTGAGTTTTGCAGAAATGCATAGAATATTTTAAGCCACTGCTATCTAAAAGAGGCAATGATAATTATTTGGCTCTAGTTAGGGTTTTACTATTCATTGAGGTGATCTTAATGTTGCCAATGAGAGTTGAGAAGATCTTAGATGACATCATACTATTCTTAGTGAATAAATATATAAAATATTTTATGATATGAATTCTTTTTATAAAATGAAAGATGTATAGTATAAACCAAAATAAATTGCATGTACATATAAATATCACATAGATCAATCTATGAAACTAACATAATTAGTGCTTAACTTGCTTCGTGAGAATGTAATAGGTGTTCTAGAGGTGAGCATAGAGCATGATGATGTATGTAAGGGATGTGTATTGGGGAAGTTGCAAAATCATCTTTTCCAAGGAGTGACACCAAATATGAAGGTGTTCTTGATCTAGTACATTCAAATGTTTGTGGAATGCCAAGAAAGTCTCCTAGAGGATATGAGTACTATGTTACTTTTATCGATGATTTCTCCAAGAAGACCTAGATATACCTTTTGAAGACCAAGGATGAGGTTTTTAGTTGGTTCCAAGAGTTCAAGGCTCTAATGGAGAACTCAATAGGAAAGAAGATAAAGGTTTTTTGGTTAGAAAATGGAGACGAGTACAAAGGAAATAACTTCCAGGAGTTCTATATTAGGGAAAGAATCAAGAGAGAGTGGATTGTTCCTTACAATCCATAATAGAATGGAGTTGGTGAGAGGAAGAACATTTCTATATCAGAGGAAACAAGAGCTATGCTACATGACTAGGGAGGATGAGATTAGAGCAAACCTTCACAAGAAAGAAGCCTGATGTAAGCCATTTTAGAAGATAAAGGTTCTTTGGTTAGAAAATGGAGATGAGTACAAAGGAAGTAATTTCCAAGATTTTTGTGTCATGGAAGGAATCAAGAGAGAGTGGATTATTTTTTACAATCCATAACAGAATGGAGTTGGTGAGAGGAAGACCAGTTCTATATCGAAATAAATAAGAGCTATGCTACATGACTAGTGAGGATGACACTAGAGGAAACTTTCACAAGAAAGAAGCTTGATGTTAGCCAAGTTCAATGACTATTTGGTATTAGTTAGTCAGTTGGTAGATAGTGAGCCTTCCAGCTATTAGGAGGCTGCAGAGCATCAGGTATGGTGAGATGCTATGGTTGAGGAGTATTCCTCAATAATGCAAAATGATGTATGGGAGGTAGTGCCTAGACCAATAGATAGGGAATTTGTTCGATCACATTGGACCTATCAGATAAAGCACGGTGTAGATGGTAGAATTGAGAAATACAAGGCGAGGTTCATGGCTAAGGGGTTTTCTTAGGAGGGAATATCCTATGACGAGACATTTTCTCTAGTGGCTAGGTATAATTCTATATGAGTTGTGATATTGTTTACAACACATATGGGATGGAAAACCCATCAAATGGATGTCAAGACATCATTCCTTAATGGTGAATTGAAGGAGGAGGTATACATAGAGAAACCAGAAGGCTTTGTAGCACACAACAAAGAGACCCACATGTGTAGGTTGAAGAGAATGAAATGGAAAATAGATAAGCATGTATTGCATTACTTGCATGGTACAGTTGAGTATGGGATCAAATATCTTTGAGGTGAAGCTATCAAATTGATGGGCTATATTGATGCAGATTGGGTAGGAATTACAACAGACAAAAGGAGCACTTTAGGGTTTTGTTTCATATTGGGATCGGGAGTTGTATCTTGGCTCTAAGTTCAATAGAAGTAGAATACATAGAGGCTAGCATGGTGACATGTGAATCTATATGGCTTTGGAAGTTATTAGTAGCCTTGTTTGATTAGAAGGTTGAGTTTACTGTGATACACTGTGACAATCTGAGTTGCATCAAGTTGTCTAAGAATCCAATATTTCATGATAGGTTTCAACATATAGACATCATATATCACTTCATTAGAGATTTTGTTTAATGGGGGGTTGTTTAGCTATAATACATACCTACAAAAGAACAGGTAGAATACATTCTGACTAAGGCATTGGAGAAGGCTAAATTCATCTTCTTTAGAGAGAAGTTAGGTGTCATGCAGAATAACTTGCTCACTAAGAGGGAGTGTTAGTTTTAAGTAGCTTGGACAATTTTTCATTCATATGTGATTAATTAAAAAATATTTGTTCATTAATTTACTTCTTCTAGAAGAAACTAGTAACCTATTGGTTAGGCTATTTCAATCGAGAAGCAACTAGAAACTTCTTGTAACAAATTTCCACAATCCATGCTATTTAATATTTATGCTTCTGGGTGTGATTGTGTGTAATTTTGACAACATCAAAGTTTGCAGTGTTAGCAAATGAGTTTGCATTGATAGCAAATAGTCTTGTAGTGTTAGCAAGGGCACAATGATAGCATTGGGGATAGTAGTGGTGAATATCAGGAGGAGAAATTAGGAGGTTGTCTAAATTTTTCCAATGAGAGGCAATGAATATTGTGTCTCTTGATTTGTTAAAGTTAATATATTTCCCATCTATAGAATTGTTTTTCCCTTAGGGGATTTTCTAAGGATGATTTTCCCAAAAATATTATGTTGATTGAGTTGTGAATTTCTTTCCATATTTTTATTGGTGAAGTTGTAGTTGTGTTATTTTTTGATATTAGTTGTGAATTTGTTTTCACCAGTTTAATAATCATTTACAATAGGAGATTAATAATCAATGGCTACAATAAGAATGTTCACAGAAACAACCTTTGTACCAATTGATGAAGGACATGGAATTTTACAACAGTCAGCCTTTAAACTACCCAAAAGTTCCATATTTAAAATCTCATTATTGTTGTTTGGAGGAGTTGGGAGGTTATATCAAGCAGAGATATCAAGGACCATAAACACAAGGCTGAGTACAACAAGCAATGTGTTTATATTCATGAGCACCATACTTCTTATTGTTAGGGCACATTATTTTTTACTAAATTAGATGCAGAGAAAATATTAGAAATGAGGTTGTGGATGAAGATTGAGAGATGATATCTAGTGTATTATTGTGAGAAATTTATAGGAGGAACCGTAAATTACAACAATACCATAGAATAATTTTTCTCAATAGCAAGGTGTTCAAAGTCATATGGCGTATTGTAGATGAAACAATGTAGTAGAAAAAATTTGGCCTTGAAATCTTTTTGGTAAACCATTTGTTATTTAAATTCCAGTTATTGACTAAGTAACTCATCCATTTTGTGCTAAATCAAACATTCATTGATACTTTTTAATGTAGATACTACTATTTGAGCTAAATTTTAAGATACTGCTATCGCGAAGAGGCCATGAACAATTATTTGGTTTTGGTTGAAATTTTACAAAATCGAGTGATCTTGACCAACAAATTTTAGATGACATGATACTATTGAATATAATGTTAACATATTTTTATAATATCAATTCTTTTATAACATAATGTATAATATATTTACATACAAATTAAAATAGAATTCACATATAAATACAATTCTATAAAATTAACATGTGACAATCTAAATTCACTCTATAAAAATGTTTTATACATATTTTGTTTAAAAATATCATCAGAAATAATTTATAAGATAATTACAAAAGGTCAAAATAAATTGCAAGTACATATAAATATCATTCTATAAAATTAACATGTCAATCTAAATTTAGACTCTATCAAACATTTTATGCATGCTTTATTAAAAACAAAAGATTCATATAAATTTGGATTAAAATTTTATATAAAATATAAAATATTAATATTAAGTTTTAATTAATTTCTTAATTTGTATTATCTTCACTAATAACAAACCTTCAAATTATACACCATACAAAACTTTCACAAGAAACTATATCTTCCACTAATTAATCTAATAAGATTTCCACAATCTATACCATGAATAAATATTTCTTATAAGTTAAATTGTATAGCTTTTTTGATATCATACAATTTAATCTAAAATTAACATTCATTTATATTTTTCACTTTTAATAGATATAAACAAATGAAATCACACATAAAAATATAAACCAAGAATAAATCAAGTCAATAAACTACATAGAAATTTAAAAAATAGAATTATTTGAAAACAAAATAAATACAACAATAATGAGCATATTATTTCTCATTTCAAAGCATGTTACAAAATCATGATAATAACATAGAAATAGCTCTTACTATAGTTTATTTCTTTCAAAATACATCTTTACTAGGTCAAAAGGAACATCTTTGTTGAAAAATCATAGACATTGTGGAAAACCCATCACATTACATATTTTCTTTGCATAGTGATGAATTTGTCTCCTCCTAAGATGTGATTTTCAAATTGTAGAATGGGGATAGACTCATTAAAATGTTTCGATATGAATTCAAATTATGACATTAAAAAAGCATCAACCTACCTAACAAATGTTAGTTAGATAGACACTTTCAAAAATAATACAATAATAATCATATACAAATTTTTATATGATCTTAAATTCTTTATTATTTTGTGTCATAGGTAGAATACTTATGCATCTATTAGATGCAATGGCTCTATTTAATTAGCTAACAAATTTGAGAATTTTTAAAATTTGTTCACATTTCTGATAATTCATGTATATGCATCTACGTTACAAAACTAATTATTACAAAATGAGACTTATTACAAAATAATAATAAAATTATTGATTAATGTGATGATCCTAACACAACATCCATGATTGTATTCTATTAAATAAAAAAATATATACCAGGTTCCTCTTGTTCGTTAGAATTTTCTATTGAAAATTTCAATTTCTCTTCATGACCCATAATTTTATTTTTCTTTTATTTGCCACCAACACCACATTTCACTGCTCCAAGTACTTATAAATATGGGGAAATCATCTAGTATGATGCATATTTAAAATGTTTGGCAATTAAAATATTTATTATTATGATGCAAGGCTCTACAAATTGATCAAAGACTATGTGGATCCCAAGAAAAGTATGTAGAGTTGGCCTTCTAGAAACTACACGATTGAATCCTAATAACAATACCACAACTTTCAAATATTTAAGTAACATCTATTTTATTGAAAAAATTTAATATTATTACTATTTTTTATTTTTTACTGGTAAAATATTGTTACCTTATTAATAATAATGAAATATAAAGTTCACATGAGTATAAGGAAAGTCCTACAAAACATGTATCATATGAAGATCCACTAAACCAAAAGAACTTAGTTCTCAAGATATCTCTCATCTCTAACTGAGATTATAACCTAAAATTTGTATATTTTAATCAAAATGATCCTTACAACACATATGCTAAACTACCCAAGCCTTGAGAAATACAACAAAAAGGGTATCTAGACATAATAACATTAGTTCCATGGGTGTGATGAAAATCTATTGGATTTATCTATCGCAATGGAGATGGGTTGTTGGTGTAAGGACATTCTGTCAGATTAAGTCATTGCAATTGTGACGACATGTTAAAATATTTTTTAAAAATGAGACTGGGAAAGTGGATGGGGGTGGAGGTAGAGTTGTGTATTGTACTACAAGGTCCCTCTCCAAGTTATACCTCTTACATTTGTTGTCCCACTATAAGTGCTACCTCTATTTCATCAGGGTCTTTGCAGGGTCTTAAGATGGATTGTTTTTGTGACCTAGGAGATATTATTTCTACTTTGAGGAATGTTGATTTGAGTCATGGAAATAAATTCAATAACAATATTGCTAAGTCCTCTCTACAAAACCATTATTCTCTTTAATATGGTGTATATATTTATGTCATGCCCAAACTACGAGGGCAAAAACACACACAATTTTTTTATTTATTTTATACTAATTAAAATGCTCTAAGTTTGATATGGTTGTGATCACAGTTAAAGTAAAGGTCCTTGACATTTCATCTTAAGTTTATAAACTCTTGTGGAGGAATACATTGTTAAGATCAGAACTTTTTTTATAAGATTGATATCGATCATTGGTTACATTCTAACATTTCTAATTGAATAATTAAATAAAACAAAAATTCCATCGAATATTAAAGCAAAACAATTTTAATCTTTCTTATGGGTCTCACGTAAAATTTACCATTAATATTAATTTGTAACATTTAAACTAATAAATCAATGAATCCATTATTTTAAAAAAAAATAAAAAGTTACTTTAATAAAATTAATAAATCTAACATTTAACCTAACTAAAATTAACTCGATAATACATTTAAACTAGTTTTAAAAAAAATCATATTAGTATAGAACTAAAGTTACACTAATTTAAATGATGATAGAACCTATAAATTAATATTGATTTAACATCATACTTAATTCATAACAAAACAAAACTTTTTAATATAATTCTAATAAAATCATAAATCAAATAACAAAATTCAATGATCACTAAATTAAAACTATATTTGCAACTAAGATAAATATATATATACTAACTAATTTAAAATCCAAACTATATTACATTTTAAAATAATTTAATACTAAACTAACTTAATTTACAACTAACTTACTAAAACTATTAACAAATAATAAAAAGTAACTAGCAAAATATAACATATACTAAACTAAATTTAAAATGATCTAACTATCATAAAACTAGAACTAAATTCTAACTAATCTAAAACCTTAAAAAAATTTTTTTATTAAAGAAACTACTAACATGATAAAACAAACCTATACCATCCCAAACCTAGCGCTAACCTACCTATTCACCCCTCACATCCTACCTTACTCCCTCTAACATGTCACATCGACCACTCAAATCCCGTGCGCTTTCCAAGCACTGACCACTACAGAGGATAAGGGTGACCAATAGGAAAAAGGGCAATTGCAATTAAATGAAACAAGACCCCATGTGCAACTACCCATGTCACACCAACAAAAAGCTTTCACCATTAAACAAAAGAACTCAGCGCTTTCCCAAAAGAGAATCGACCCTTGCACAAAGTCAAGAAGTGGTGTACAGGGTGATGTCACCCAAGACTGAAATCTTCTACTATACAAAAAGGCTAATCATAACCTTCCTAACAGTTGGCATCAAGTGGATGCAAGAAATTTAAGGCTTAAAGTTTATATGGTAAGAAAAGATATTAGTTGGCTAGGATATTTAGATTTTTATAAAGTATTGGTTTTATTTCATTGAGGGTCTATTATTTTATTAGTCTGTAATAGTATCAACTATATTTGTGTTTGCCATACAATTTCTAGAATGATATATGTGCAACTACATGCCTCTTTTATATGCATTTTGAAACTTACTTGCTAGTTTAAGTCTTACTATGGAGTCTTATAGGATTGGTGTTTAATTCTTAATGATATTAACTTATCATCTTATTATGCATCATGCTCAACAAAAACAACTATTGCAAGATCATCAAAATCTATGTAAGTTTCTTATGAATTCCTGGTCAATGATTTCCATGAACCTCAAATGCTATGCATCTCAATAATACCCCTATTACATAGTATAATCATCTACATATTCATTTAACTATCTATTATAATAGATGTAGCACATAATACAATAACATAGTAACTAAACTAATCTTAGGGCAATTGAGAAAATAAGGAGATCAGAATGATAATGTTCTATTCATTTTGAAGGGAGTATCAAAACATACAAAGTTCTTCCCTCTATCATGTTCCAAAATTTATGTTTGGATATCTTGACATAATTCTCTCCTACATGTTCTTGCAAATTTACTTTCAACACAACCAGCTATGAACTAAATCATTTCAGACTCAATGGAGATACCATATTTACATGGATTAGCAACATCCCTCTCTATGGACCATATGAATGGAGACAACACCACACTTAACAAAAATGAATCTTGCATAATTGAACATCGTTTCATCTTATCTTTGATATACATTCATATGATAGAAAAAAAATACAAACCCTCAAGAGAAGCAAAAATTACTCAATTACTTATTTTATTGACAACCTGATTCAAAGGCTCAGCCAGGAAAGAACTAGGAAGAAAACCTGGCTTCATTGCCATTACAACAAGTTATTAAATATAATTATCCATAGGATTTCAATCCCAAATTTTCAACAATCAAATAATTTCCTTCATGTCCCTTATCAAGGGATCTATATCAATTTCTGCAACACATTTCTAAGAACTATGGAGGGAACATAATTTGATTAGGTGACAACAAGCATGACCAAAAAAACAAATCAAACATGCATATTCATACTAGGTTTTCACAATAGGATTCACAATGAATCAAAACTAGGGAAAGGTGGATTTTTCCAATAGGAGAAGTCAAGCACAATACCAAAATAGATGCCCAATCGAGGCTATAAACCAAGAACTTCCATTCTTCCATCTTAATATACCAAAGTCATACGAGGTTTGTGTTGACAGGTAGGGGCCCATTACACCCTACCCTCTCTCCCTCTTCTCATCCTAAGAAGAGACTCTACATTGGTTGGAGTCCAACTAAAAAGACCTTTCCCAAAGTTGGTCACTTTTGCCCTCTCCAAGGGTGAGTAATACCAAAACACCCATTCAAGAAAGCTTCAAAATTTCAAACATAAACATGAAAGGAAATCATTCAAAAAAATATGGGTTTCAAATCTTCCCAACATACCCACAAACATACAAGCATTCACACAACAATAAGGTAGCATAAGCATGAAACAAGAATGAAATTTGCACAAGGGAAATGAAAATTCCTACCTTCACAAAGAGGTAATGGCAAAAGAACAAGTTTGAGTAGAGCTTTTCACTTCTTTGCTTCAATCTTCCATGACTCCTCTCTAAATGTAGAGATTGGGTAACCACCTAAACTACTCCAAGAAGGGCCTCTAAATAAGCCTCAAACTCAACCACCAAAAAAAAAATAACTTCTCCCACCCACCTACAAATCTAGAATTTCCTAACTCAACCCATACTATGGTTAATCACTAAATGGAGGTGAGGTGAGACAACTCATGGTAGCCATAGTCAATTTTCGCACAAAGGAAAAAAGAGACTTTTTGAGTGACCTCAAAAGTTAATAAAAGGGTCTTAGGGATTGGAAAAGACCCCCAACCCATACCCATACACCTTGGGTATACATATTTCATGTTTTAAAGCTTTAGGAATAGGTTTGGAACCAAACAAAGGTTAGGAAAATATAAGGACCAACTAACAACTCTGAAATGCAGATTAAGCACTAATCTGGATTAGGGATGACTAAAATCGATTAAGAGCCAAATTAGCAAAAAGATACTAACTTAGTCCAACTTAGGTCCAAATGTTACACAACTAACCCTAATCAGCACGCTGAAGAGCATACACAATTCATGAGTGTCAAGCGACACTAAAAGAACATAGTTATGAACATTAACATTCACTGAACACAGAAAGAAAATACATACATCTCACAATGAAATTTAGCTATGAACAACAAGGTTTCCACAATTAGCACATAGGGATCAGTTTTGTTCCTCCATTGGTTTTCTTAGCTAAAATATCTGCACACTCATTGCACACATTTGTAGTCCCATAAAATCACATGTACGCGCGTGCGCGCGCGCGCACACACACACACACACACATACACGTATCAAAAATTCACATAAATTGAAACATACATCAATCAGGGTTTCTTTCATCCTACTTAATTCTTAACCATTTAAAATCTCTTAAATCAAAGTATCAATCCTACATTTACTGATTTCATCAACATACATATACATAAAACATTAAATGAAAAACATCAAATATCTTGTGACCTCATCGTAACATTCCTACTAGTCCCTAACTTGGTTCAACTCTCAACCTCGAGGAGCTAGGGTCTGTGGAGCAATAATATGGATAGGCTCTAGCGCTAACTGGCCAACCAACTCCACCTGTAACCTCAATAACTATAGCCTGATGCTCAGTCTAGTGGTTGTCAAGTGCTGTGAAAACTCTGTGGGACCTACCCATGTCTCCAACTGTCGGCTCTGAAAAAGCCCCTCTCTGACCACTGGATGACTGTCCCTACGGACACTCTCTAGCTATGTGACCCATGCCACCACAAGTGTAGCATGGTCCTCGAGTATAAGATCATGCATCCTATGATCCAAATTGCTATGGGCCTCCTGACCTGCTAGACCCACTGTATCCACCCCTGGAAGACTGTTTAGTCTGAACTGACTGTGGCTGTGGGGTATGTACTTTCTAATCCAACTGTGACTAACACTGCTTGGGCTTGGAGCCCTAGTAACCTTGTGAGAGTTCTTGCTACTACTACTAAGACTATTGGCCCTTAGAGGACCCTGATGTATAGTTCTGATTCCCTTTCAAAGGGGGTTTCTGTCGGGTAGAGTTTCGGTTCTGAGATCGATCCCGTGATTCTTGTCTACCTCGAGTATCCTCTGCCACTAGTGCTATCTCCACTACCTGTCTGAAGGTGGTAGGGAAGGCCATCTGAATTAGACCCTGAAGTGAGAAATTTAAACCCACGATAAAGTGATGTACCCATAGTTTCTCATCCTTCATGTATCCCACATAAGAAAGGAGCTCATGAAACTTGCTCTCATACTGAGCCACTGTAAGACCTCTCTGATAAAGAGAATGAATCTCCTCTATCTATTTCTTTCAAAAATGCTCTAACAAGTACCTCTCTCAAAATATTTCTAGGAAAGACTCCCATGTGAGGGTATCCATCCTCACCCCACCTATGATCTCCTCCTAATGCCACGAGTTGGAGGCATCTCCTCTCAACTGATGGACTGCTAGGTGTGCCTTTAGATTACTCCCATAAGAGCATAACCCAAAGCACCACTTTAGGCTCTGTAACCATGCCTCTGCTACTGTTTCCTCAGTGGAACCGATAAATAATGGTGGTCCAAGTCGAATCAATTCCTTGATATCATCTCCTACATGTCTAGGAGGTCTATCAAGTGGGGGTCTTCTCTAGTGTATTGACTTACCTTCATGCTCATACTTCCCCTCTAACTGTCTCGGTGGGGGACTCCTAGTCCTCTCTTTGCCTCTGGGCCCACCTCCTCTGAGCCCCTCTGCTTCCACTATAGAAATTTGCTGACCTGGTTGAACCAAAGGTACTACTCTCTGTTGAACTACACCGATCAATGTCTGAAGTGCATCCAAAATGTCCTGGTTCAGGTTAGGTGGTGGTGGAGGTGGAGGAGGTGGTGGTGGAGGTGGTCCATCCTGCTATCCTGATCTACCACCTCTCACCCTACGACCTCTACCTCGTTGGTTGCTTCGAGTAACAGGAGGCATCCTACACAATTTAATTTTTAGTTTTAAGTTTCATAAGCATGATGGTTTAAGGTTCCTAGTGTTGAAACACGGGCTCTGATACCAAAATGTCATGCCCAAACTACGAGGGCAAAAACACACACAATTTTTTTTTTTATACTAATTAAAATGCTCTAAGTTCAATATGGTTGTGATCACAGTTAAAGTAAAGGTCCTTGAAATTTCATCTTAAGTTTATAAACTCTTGTGGAGGAATACATTGTTAAGATCAGAACTTTCGTTATAAGATTGATATCGATCATTGGTTACGTTCTTGCATTTCTAATTGAATAATAAAATAAAACAAAAATTCCATCGAATATTAAAGAAAAACAATTTTAATCTTTCTTATGGGTCTCACGTAAAATTTACCATTAATATTAATTTGTAACATTTAAACTAATAAATCAATCAATCCTTTTTTTATTATTTCTAATAAAAAAGTTAATTTTTTAACATTAATAAATCTAACAGTTAACCTAACTAAAATTAACTCGATAATACATTTAGACTAGTTTAAAAAAATCATATTAGTATAGAACTAAAGTTACACTAATTTAAATGATGATAGAACCAATAAATTAATATTAATTTAACATGATACTTAATTCATAGCAAAACTAAACTTTTTAATATAATTCTAATACAATCATAAATCAAATACCAAAATTCAATGATCACTAAATTAAAACTATATTTGTAACTAAGATTTATGTATATATATATATATATATATAAACTAACTAAATTAAAATCCAAACTATATTACATTTAAAAATAATTTAATACTAAACTAACTTAATTTACAACTAACTTACTAAAACTATTAACAAATAATAAAAAGTAACTAGCAAAATATAACATATACTAAACTAAATTTAAAATGATCTAACTATCATAAAACTAGAACTAAATTCTAACTAATCTAAAACCTAAAAACAATACTTTATTAAAGAAACTACTAACATGACAAAACAAACCTATACCATCCCAAACCTAGCGCTAACCTACCTATTCACCCCTCACATCCTACCTTACTCCCTCCAACATGTCACATCGACCACTCAAATCGTGTGCGCTTTCCAAGCGTTGACCACTATAGAGGATAAGGGCGACCAATAGGATAAAGGGCAATTGCACTTAAATGAAACAAGAGCCCATGCACAACTACCCACCTCACACCAACAAAAAGCTTTCAATATTAAACAAAAGAACTCAGCACTTTCCCAAAAGAGAATTGACCCCTGCACAAAGTCAAGAAGTGGTGTACAGGGTGACGTCACCCAAGACTGACACCTTCTACTTTACAAAAAGGCTAATCATAAACTTCCTAAGAGCTGGCGTCAAGTGGATGCAAGAAATTTAAGGCTTAAAGTTTATATGGTAAGAAAAGATATTAGTTAGCTAGGATATTAAGATTTTTATAAAATATTGGTTTTATTTCATTGAGGATCTATTATTTTATTAGTCTATAATAGTATCAACTATATTTTTGTTTGCCATACAATTTCCAGAATGATATATGTGCTACTATAGGCCTCTTTTATATGCATTTTGAAACTTACTTGCTGGTTTAAGTCTTACTATGGAGTCTTATAGGATTGGTGTTTAATTCTTAATGATATTAACTTACCATATTATTATGCATCATGCTCAACAAAAACAACTATTGCAAGATCATCAAAATCTACGTAAATTTCTTATGAATTCCTGGTTAATGATTCCCATGAACCTCAAATTCTATGCATCTCAATGATACTCGTATTACATAGTATAATCATCTACATATTCATTTAACTATCTATTATGACTGATGGAGCACATAATAGAATAACATAGTAACTAAACTAATCTTAGGGCAATTGAGAAAATAAGGAGATCAGAATGATAATGTTCTATTCATTTTGAAGGGAGTATCAAAACACACAAAGTTCTTCCCTCTATCATGTTCCAAAACTTAAGTTTGGATATCTTGACATAATTCTCTCCTACATGTTCTTGCAAATTTACTTTCAACACAACCAGCTATGAACTAAATCATTTCAAACTCAATGGAGATACCATATTGATTAGCAACATCCCTCTCTATGGCCCATATGAATGGAGAGAACACCACACTTAACAAAACTGAATCTTGCATAATTGAACATCATTTCATCTTATCTTTGATATACATTCATATGATAGAAAAAAATATAGGAAACCTCAAGAGAAGCAAAAATTACTCAATCACTTATTTTATCAACAACTTGATTCAAAGGCTCAGCCAAGAAAGAACCAGGAAGAAAACCCGGCTTCATTGCCATTGCAACAAGTTATTAAATAAAATTATCCATAGGATTTCAATCCCAAATTTTCAACAATCAAATAATTTCCTTCATGTCCCTTATCAAGGGATCTATATCAATTTCTGCAACACATTTCTAAGAATCGTGGAGTGAACATAATTTGATCAGGTGACAACAAGCATGACCAAAAGACAAAACAAACATGCATATTTATACTAGGTTTTCACAATAGGATTCACAATGAATCAAAACTAAGGAAAGGTGGATTTTTCCAATAGGAGAAGTCAAGCACAATACCAAAACAGATGTCCAATCGGGGCTATAAACCAAGAACTTCTATTCTTCCATCTTAATATACCAAAGTCATACGAGGTTTGTGCTGATAGGTAGGGGACCATAACACCCTTCCCTCTCTCCCTCTTCTCATCCTGAGAAGAGACTCTACACTGGTTGGAGTCCAACTAAAAAGACCTTTCCCAAAATTGGTCACTTCTACCCTCTCCAAGGGTGAGTAATACCAAAACACCCATTCAAGAAAGCTTCCAAATTTCAAACATAAACATGAAAGGAAATCATTCAAAAAAGCATGGTTTTCAAATCTTCCCAACATACCCACAAACATACAAGCATTCAAACAACAACAAGGTAGCATAAGCATGAAACAAGAATAAAATTTTCACAAGGGAAATGAAAATTCCTACTTTCACAAAGAGGTAATGGCAAAAGAACAAGTTTGAGTAGAGCTTTTCCCTTGCTTGCTTCAATCTTCCATGACTCCTCTCTAAATGTAGAGATTGGGTAACCACCTAAACTACTCCAAGAAGGGCCTCTAAATAAGCCTCAAACTCAACCACCAAAAGAAAACAATAACTTCTCCCACCCACCTACAAATCTAGAAGTTCCTAACTCAACCCATACTATGGTTAATCACTAAATGGAGGTGAAGTGAGACAACTCATGGTAGCCATAGTCAATTTTCGCACAAAGGCAAAAGGAGACTTTTTGAGTGACCTCAAAAGTTAATAAAAGGGGCTTAGGGGTTGGAAAATACCCCCAACCCATACCCATACCCTTTGGGTATAAATATTTCCTATTTTAAAATCTTATGAATAGGTTTGGAACCAAACAAAAGCTAGGAAAATATAAGGACCAACTAACAACTCTCAAATGCAGATTAAGCACTAATCCGGATTAGGGATGACTAAACTTGATTAAGAACCAAATTAGAAAAAGGACACTAACTTAGTCTGACTTAGGTCCAAAGGTTACACAACTAACCCTAATCAGCACGCTGAAGAGCATACAAAATTCACGAGTGTCAAGCGACACTAAAAGAATATAGTTACAAGCATTAACATTTACTGAACACAGAAAGAAAATACATACATCTCACAATGAAATTTAGTTATGAACAACAAGGTTTCCACAAATAGCACATAGGGATCAGTTATGTTCCTCCGTCAATTTTCTCGGCTAAAATATCTGCACACTCATTGCACACATCAGTAGTCTCATAAAATCACATGTATATATAAATACATACATACATACATACATACATACATACATACATACATACATACATACATACATACATACATACATACATACATACATACATACATACATACATACATACATACATATATATATATATATACGTATCAAAAATTCACATAAATTGAAACATACATCAATCAGGGTTTCTTTCATCCTACTTAATTCTTAACCATTTAAAATCTCTTAAATCAAAGTATCAATCCTACATTTACTGATTTGATCAACATATATATACATAAAACATTAAATGACAAACATCAAATATCTGAAAATAACATCACATAGCAAGAAATAATATAATATGTTCAAAGCATCAGATAATGTCTCAGCATCTCGAGTCATGAGTATCAAAATGATAATAAGGTATCACTATGCTACGATGGGTCAGGGCGAGGCCTCACAATTTAATAGACCACACAAAAACATTGTTGCTATATTTCAATGTCAAATAACCAAGTAAATAGCAAAAACCATATAAGAAAAGCTCTATTATATTAGTAAAAAGAAAGCAAATATATTTATTGCTTCTATGATAGATGTTTCTTATTATTATTAGTTTTACTAGAGTTTAACAGATGTCATCGTATTGAGGAACAAATGTTTCATGCTAACATTATAGAATTGTTTTCATACATATGTTTAGGAACAAGTCAATGCATTCTAATCATAACACTCTCTTGATTTTCTCATAAACAATAAACTATTAGCCAAATCAACTATTTGAAAGTCAAGTGTTTTGTTCCCTCAAAATTGTGAATTTCTCATCTCATACAAATGTATTGGCCTTGGGAAATGGAAACTTCATCTTCTCCATTTTCTACTTATTGAATGGGATAATGAATTGCAATTTAGATAAGGAACACTTGATTACCTTTTCTGTTACCTGCACAATTCTTATAATACTTGCATTGTAAAGCACAAGTGAAATTAACTTTAATGAAAGCTAGCCAAGCAATGTGGTGACTGGCCCTAGAACATTTATTATTAGGATTAAGAAACATAAATTCCTTGTGATAGTTAGACATTTTAAGCATTAAGCAATAATTTTCTGTAATATATTAGAAATATCTGACATTATGTGCCTGCCGAAATTTTTATAGGGATATGAGGTTTTAAAAATGACTCGGAGAATTTTATGTTTGAAAGAGTAATTTTTCTTGAATCAATTCTAATTTTTTGTTTGATAAGTGTATTTGGGAACAATGTTGCCTAGAACAAGCCTTATGCGAGGGTGGTCTTATTATGATGTACGGATTTGAACTTGAGAAATGCTCTTTATAAATGCGCCACTTAATATTTTACTACAATTCTTTGGATCTTTGGGGAGAAATTAGAATCCCAATCAATTCATTTTCAAGACTTAAAAATTGAATGGCTGGACACTATTTATGGTTGGTATTAAAAAAAATGATTACAAGACAAAATCAAACACCTGTTGGGTAAGTTAAAGTTGGCATGTAAGGGTTAAATATTTCCTTGGTTTTATTGAACTTTCTTGCTCTCTTGTGCCATTTTCTTTTGTGGTATAGTCTACAAATTTTTAAAAAAATATTTATTGCAAGTGGTGGTTAATTGACCAAGGATGTCAAGTTGTTTATAAGTGGGCATTTTTAAATGTTTATATAAGCATATAACATATTTGAAGGAGTTGTAGAACTAAAATGTAAATTGCAAATCTCAAACCTCTCAGTCCTGGTCAGTAAGCCCAAATAGATTGATTATTATTGAAGTCAATTACAATGGATTGTCACTAAGAAAATAATGTGAATGTTATAACCAGACAAATTTATGGTTTGATCATATTCAATGGAAACAAAAACAACATTAAATTACTAAGAAGCTCTTTTATGACACATTGAAATATGATCTTGCACAAAAACTTTACAATAGATGTTGAAATCCTTCCATGTCTATATTGTTGACCACAATTATTTTTTAAAAGGTGGCAAAATGCAGCAAAATATGAAAATGAAAGGTGGCAAAATAAAAGGTTCGATATGTGTATTAAAATTGGTAAATATGGCATATATTAAAAGACAATTTTTGAAAAAGAAATGTTTGTAATAATGTGGCACTTGCTATCACTGACAGTACACAGACATTTAAGGAAGGTTTGCATGACATGAAAGGTTTTTGCCAAAAGTCCACTTTGTATGGCGGACTTGAAATGTCTATCAAACTCATTTTTCTTTGTGGGCGATTTGTCACTGATGGAAAATACATTTCTTTGAAAATTTTTCTTTATCTCTGTGTGGGAACTGAAACTTACTTGGTCTTCAAATATATCTTCTCTAAAAAATTCGATGTGTCTTTGAAAGAATTTTGATCTGTTTTGATGTGGAGTTTGGGTTTCTTCTTCAAGGCCGTAAGTATACTTCATGAAGATTGTTCTTGAAGGTTTTTTGTCAGCATAGGTGTAAGTTTCACAGAAAAGGTTTTCTAGGTAATGATTTTTTCATATACCCATTTGATTTTTCTCACATGCATGAGCAACTGGAGGCAAAAGAGGAAGTTACATTGAGAAACAAAACATAGATTCAGTTTGAAGTTTGAAATAAAAGGGCATCACAGGTATTCTTTAGAATGCAAGTACGTCATTGTTTTTAGGCTACAAAATTAAATAAGAACGAATAGTTTTGTTCAATTCTACGATAGAGCAAAGGTGAATTTTTTATTTGTTTTGAATCTAGAAATGAAAGTAGTCATTTTTGAAAGAGGCAATTTTTTTTGGGAATAAATTTCTTCAAAAATGCATATGCAATTCAGTTTTAAAAGGATTTTTTTTACTATCAAAACGTCTTTCTCTCTGGTCGCTATTGTCAGTTCTTTGCTAAAGATTCAAATGGAAAATCAGTTAGTGCATTTTTTTTAAAACCCTAAATGATTTTAAAAAAAAAAGGGATTGTTGGATGAAAAGAAGAAAAGAAAATGACAAGCAAAGCAAATATGAAAAACTTTCTTCATTGCAACGGGTTCTAAAATGAAGTTTTTTTTCAAAGGAAATATGCATGAACAGTCTATAGCATTTCTCATGAAGGTTGAATAAATTTTTGTGGGTATTAAACCCAAAATACTATATGCACCATTTTTGTTCAAAACAAAGGAAAAGATGGCAGGCAGTTTCAGTTGTATAACATTTGGTTGCAAAATGGCATTCTTGAAGATGTCAAACATGAAATACTCTTGCTTAGTTTGGAAGGTTTTTGAGATGAAAAAAAAATCCAAAACTAAAACTATTTTGAAGTTAGTTTCTCAAAAAACATTTTAAAAAGGAAGTTTTTGAATAACCCTAACTAGTTTAGTTAGGTTCATGTAACTTATCAAATTCAAATTTCATCTCTATATATAGAGATCATTTGTAAATCCAAAATGTGAGTTCAAAAGAGGCAAAAAGAGGACTTATATTTCTAAAAAGCTTGTAAAGACTGGAAGTCTTATTATAAACTTGTATGCATGTATAGATGTCATATATACACATTTATATATGTTTATAAGGTTGTAATTATAACATTGATAAAAGGGTTAAACACCCTGAGCAGTAGAAGCTGTTGATTGTAAAAGAATTAGAACTCAATAAAAGATACTGGTTCATGGAGTGGTTTTTCTCCCTATGATGAAACCGTGAGGATTTTTAAGGGTTTTTGACTTGGCACAAAATTGGTGTCTCTTCATTTTGTGAGTTGGCATTATTTTTTTTATAATGAATGTTTACATTTCGGTGTGATTTGATTACTCTGCTGTTGTAAATTGTGAATTGAATTTAATGAAATCAGATTTTGGGACAATTTAATAGTGTTTTGATTCACCCTCCCCCCCTCTCCGAACTTTGATACTTCCAACATATATAACTCCAATGTGTTCTGAAGCAACTCCATTCTATGAACAAGATAGTCACACCATTTTTCCAATATAAGACTAAATATATCTAAGGTATTGAAAAATCAATGTGCTAAGAATTTAACTCAATTGCATTAATAGAAATCCCTAAAATAATGTTAATAAAAATTCTTTTTTCTATCATTATATTTTCCTTTTTATGCAAGGTGTACTAGATTATTCATCATACATGTCTCAATTGAGAAGAGATTCAATCCAATTTTAAGTTGTGAAATTTTTAAAAACTCTTTTTATAATAGCTGATTTCAATAGAAAATATCTAATACATAGCATTATATAAGTATCCCCTAAAATCAATAAGCAATGAATGAGGTTTTATGAAGTATTTTCCAAGAATCATTTGCCTCTAAATAATGTATACTATCATATTGTGAGTATGATCTTAAAATCAAGTTTAATAACTCACAACATTATGTAGAAGATCATGTGATTCATAAGAACCCATTGTGATGGTTCCAGTTGCTTCTATCATAGTTCATGTTCCTTTTGTTGTTGTTTATGGTGTTGCTAGAGCTCCTTTCCTTGGTCCTTGCGATGTCATGTCCACTCTTCCTATTGGTGTTTCAATGGGGGATGTGTGTCTTCCTTTCTGTTCTCTTGCTTGGAGGTTCCTCTTTCTCACATTAATTTGCATTAATTTCAATGATAGTGATTTGCATTTGAGGTTGTTGCACCACACTTTTGTAATCAAGCTGATTATTGAGCATGCAAAATAGAAAATGAGTAGAATGGCCTACAAATTGACCAATAGAAAAGCATGAAATATCATAAAATATTAAAATGAATAGGTGAACTTTGAATTTGGAAATAGTAACTGAAATATAAATGTTACCTTCTTTCTCCATTAAGCATTGCATCTCATAAAGAACACATAGTGTGAGTCCATTCTGAAGGGACTAGTGTTTCCCAATATCAAAAAATTGAAACATAGGTTCAAGTATATGATGTATTGTAGTGGTCTTCTTTGCTAACTTGACCATGTTTTGAAGACAAATCTTTGACCAAACTTTAGGATCCTCTACTTCCTCCCTATAATATTATTCAACATATCAGCACAATCAAAAGAAACAATGAGAATAGTTCATGAATCAATGTATACTTTAGAATGATCTAAGATCGTTTGTTTCCACTATTCAAATTCTACTGATCATGTCTCCCAATTTACAATTTTTTTTATCAAATACAATTAAATATGGTTACAAATAAATAGAAACAATAGATTACCTTAGAGAGGAATAATTTGAGGAAATCCCATAGAAATCCATTCTTTCGAATATATCATACACTGCAAGAGTTTGACTATGGCATCCTTCTACACTACCTAAAACCAAGAGATTCACACAACTAGTTATCATGGAATCATAGGTTAATGTTAAGCTTCACTTGGTTTCGATAATAGTTTAATATTCTCTACTAATTAGGGCCAATGATGTGAAGGTGGAAGCTTATTTTTTCCCACTCTACCCCTAACATCTAAATTCCATATTAACATCTAAAATTGATTCATTCTATTAATAAAATGTAACATTCATGAATTATCACATGATAACACTCATTAACACATTAGTTTCAGTAGAACATTAACATTAACATTGAAACATAAGATTCATTAGAACATTCACATGAACATTCAATAGAACATAAATAAAATATCTATACATAAACATAAGTCATTATCAAATAAGTTACATAAGATTACATGAATCAATATTTTTTTTTTCTTTTTTCTTTCTTTGTCCTTCCCTATATTTTTGCAAAGGCATATTCATGTCGTGTTCAATATTTCTTCTCACCTGTGCATGTGCATTCACTACCGTTTGCAAAGGAAATTCCTTTCTAATAACAAATAAAAGGGTTATATTTTTTTAAAATTGAGATTTTAAAGATTTTAAAGAACATTGTATCACTCTTTACCTTGTCCAACCGCATCATCTTGCTCACTAGCTTGGATGTCAACACGCTCATCAGGAACAACCTTTGCATTCCCTGCAACTGCAATACAAGATGTTTTTTTAATCCCAACACATATTATAGTTAAATTCGTATGACTAAACTAAATTAAATCTAAAATATTTACTTGTATTAATAATTCAAAAATAAAAAATAAAATAGAAAATATATACCTTGAGTACTAGGATCCACACTTGAATCACCACCTCCACGGAGCTTGACTGATGTATCAGTATTCACAGGCTGCAATCCAATGTAAATAATTAGTGCATTTATCAACAATATATATACATATAAATACAAGACAAATACTAAGGAATCTTAATCATTCATTTTAATACAAATAAATATATTCACTTTAATGTTTTAAACAAATATATAATCATTGTTACCTTATTTAGAAATATATAATGACTTATATTTTTGGAGCTTAATATCAAATATAGTAATTGCTATAGTATTGAATTTGAAATAAAAATTAATTGACTTATTTACCTCATTGATAGATCCAGCAGAAGAACCTTGCACACTCATTGATCAGAGTCGTTCAACCACTATTGTATAGCCTTTTGTAACTAATTTCATCAAGACCAAATTGTTTACAATTTATAAATATTTGTGTATAATTTTTCATTTACTTAGTCCAAGTGAATTTGAAATGTTGTTCAGCAAGATATCCAAAAATGTCACCAATCCGTACCTATGTGTAAGAATGAGTCCATATAATGAGTTGCGGTATCATATTTTCTAGAAAACCTTGTTATTTTATTGATTTGAAAGCAAATTTACACATTCTATGTCTACTAACCACCTAAAATGGATATGTAGGCTTTCCCAATGGTTATAACAAACATTTAAACCAAATATGGTCATTGGGAAATCAAAGTATAGGTTTTGCAAAAAGTTGCTTGACAACTTTTTAGCAACTTTTCAACTTTTCCTAATGTAACCAAAATTGGTTTTAACCAATATAACATGGACCAAAACATGTAAAAATATGAAAAATCAAATTATCCTAAGATTCTAGGCTATGTGACACCGTTAACCATAGTTGACCAATGGCTTATCAAATGCTAATCTTGGAACTAGGTCTTACAAGTGGGTCAACATGAATAGCCATTGTTCCTAAATAAAACCTAATGATTCAAAAGACTTCAAAATAGTCCTAAAATTTTATTTTGTTAGGGTTCCCCTGCACCAGCTAGCAATGCATTTTTAATCAGAGGTGTTACTTGTAGTTTCTAAAGACACCTTGTCTAACATGGCTTTATTTTGGTCTAAATAATGGTGTTCTTCATGTCATTCTTAGATATTATACATTGAGGAAGAAATTAAGTTTAAAAAGATAATTCAACTTTGACTATTTAATATTTTTATTTCAGGAATCAAGCCTTAGTCTGATGTTTAAGCCATTTGTGTCTTCCTTATTTGTTGAGTTTAGACTCTCTTTTTATTGTAGTGAAGGAAAATACTCCTACCAATGCATGCATATAATAGCTTTACATGGCTAATGCATATTGTAATTGATTTTTTATACCTGCTTAAGAAATTGGTACTGAGATTACTCTGCTTGTTTCTCTTTCATCATTCTTTGATCTTAAGAATTCTTTTGGAGTTGAAAATGCGAGTTCTTGAAGTTCTTGTTACAAGAAACAAAAGAGAATAAACTATGATATTTTTGGCCTTGATAGTAAGGTGAATAAAGTGGTGATTCTATGTTAGTTTCATTTTTGAGTCCTTGCAAAGGAGAGGTAAAGTTGGAGGGGATGAGGAAAAGATGAAGGGAATGATTATGTATAACTATGATCTAATAATAGTTGCATAGGTTTTACTAATTTCTATAATACCTTATTAGGGTTTTGTAAGGTTCAACATTATGGTTATGATTTGTCATGTCATTTTGATTGATCACTTTTATTTTTTTATTTTGTTGGTGTCCAAGTATGGTGATTTGCACAATTATTATAAGGTTAAATAAAAATTTCACATATTAGGAGGTTCAAGCAATATAAATCATTTCCATCATACTCAATTATAATTTACTAGATGAAACTTTCATTCTTATGGAATGCTAGATAGGAATCTATGCATTGATCTCAATGCCCTTTTTGTTGGCATATTTGAGAATTGCAATTCAGTTCCATTATCTCAATGTTAGATTCATTTTATTAGCATATTTGAGAATTTCATTTTAGTTGTGCATCTTGAATATTTTGGAACATCGAGGAATTGAATTTGAAGGAGACCTAAAGAAATGTACTAATTCTTCTACATTTTAATTAGGCTCATGGAGAGAGAAAATGTTGTATACTATGAAGGTTTTGAAAAATGTAGGTTAGGTCATCAAAAGAAGTACTATTACCTAGATGGTAATATAGACTCTCTATTATAAATTCTCAAGTTTGACTTTAATGTCATCCATTTTCATTTTTATGTTTTAACTAATTTAAGCTAGTTATAAAAGAGTTTTCATATATTTTTCGAGTACACTATTGTTTTCAATGTTCTATTTCTATGTAGCAAGTAATTTTAGGGGATTAAGAAACATGGAGGTGTTTTAAAATCTTAGTAAATGTATTGGTAGATAGATGTGATACAAAATTGTGAAAAATTTAACTATTGCAGTCATTGATTATTAATCTCCTATCGTAAACAATTATTAAACTGCTGAAAATAAATTCCTAGCTAATATCAAAAAATAACACAACTGCAACTTCACTTATAAAATACGAAAAGAAATGCGCAACAAAATGAACACAATATTTTTAGACCAATTGTCCCTGGAAAAACCCCTAAGGGAAAACCAGTTCTATAGATGAGAAATTATATTAAACTTCAGCAGATCAAGAGATACAAAATTCCTTGCCTCTTACTGGTAGAACTTCGACAACCTCCTAATTTATCCCGATGATATTCCCTATTTCTATTCCCACGCTAACACTGCGCCCTTGCTAACACTGTAAGATTGTTTGCTAACACTGCAAACGTTTCTCCAAACTTCATGTTCTCCAAATGCCCCCCTTGACCTCCTTTTATACTACTCCTATTCATAAACCGATGGCCGAGATTGATTTACAATCGAAGGTTGAGATTAAAACAACTTAACAACCCTAACCAAGTCGGTTTCTAGTTGTTTCCAAAAGTTGTCAATTAATTAAAAAAAATTTGTTTTTAATCTAACCAATTAGTTAGCAAAACAATTACTTGCTAAATAATAGCAAATGGACAAACAACTGTCCAAAGCTAGCAAAACTAACACTCCCTCTTAGCGAGGAAGTTGTTCTACAGGACACTTAACTTATCTCTGAAGAAGATAAATTTTGCCTTCCCCAATGCCTTAGTCAGAATGTCTGCTACCTGCTTCTCTGTAGGTATGTACTGTAGCTGAAAACTCCCCTTTGTACACAATCTCTGATGAAGTGATATCTGATATCTATATGTTTAGACCTATCATAAAACACTGGATTCTTAGACAACTTGATGCAACTCTGATTGTCACAATGTATCACAGTAGTCTCAACCATCTGACCAAACAAGGCTACTAGCAACTTCTGAAGCCATATAGCTTCACATGTTGCCATGCTAGCTGCTATGTATTCTGCTTCTATTGAACTTAGAGCTACAAACTTCTACTTCCTGCTAAACTAGGATACAACTCCTAATCCCAAGCTGAAACAACACCCTAAAGTGCTCCTTTTGTCTGTTGTACTTCCTGCCCAATCTGCATCAGTATAGGCTATCAACCTGATACCTTCACCTTGAACATATCTGATCCCATACTCGACTGTACTATGCAAGTAATGTAGCACATGCTTAGCCACTATCCAATGCATTCTCTTTGGTTCAACCATGAACTGACTAAGAGAGTTAACTATAAATGCAATATCTGGCCTAGTGTTGACCAAATAAATAAGCAAACCAATCAACTGTCTATATAAAGTGGGATCTACATCTTTCTCCTTAGTTGTATCTACCTTCCTCCAATTCATGATCATGGGTGTAGACATGGCTTTGCAATCCTCCATCCCGAATTTCTTCAAGATTTCAATGCAATATTTCCCTTGACCAAGGAAAATCTCTCCATCTATTTGCCACACTTCCATGCCTAGAAAGTAGTGCATAAGTCCTAAATCCTTCATCTCAAACTCTTTTGCAAGGTTCCTCTTGCAATCCACTATGAGCCCTAGTGAACCTGTAAGAAATAGGTCATCCACATAAAGAACAAGAATGAGAATCTCACCCCCAACTATCAAGTAGTAGAGGTTAGCATCTACTTCACTCTTCACAAAGCCCATTTTCTACAAGTATGTATCAATGCGCTCATACCATGCTTTAGGAGCCTGCTTGAGTCTATACAATGCTTTCTTCAATCTGCATATTGGTCCACAAACATCTAAATGTACTAGATCAAGAACACCCTTAGATCTGGTGTCACTCCTTGGAAAAGATGCTTTCACAAACTTCCCCAACACACATCCCTTACATACATTGTGATGCTCTGTGCTCACCTCTAGAACACCTGTCACTGTCTCACGAAACAATCGAAGTGCTCCATGATGAATATGGCCCATCCTCCTATGCCATAGCTCTCCAAGATCTCTAGGATTACTGTTGCTCATAAGTGCCTTAGGAGTATCAAACTGCAATCTACAAAGGCGACCATTCCTAACTCCAATAATTATGGGTGATTTCCAATCCTTGTGCTTAATCAACACATTTGTCCCTCTAAAGAGTACATTATACTCCGTATCTTGAGGAAAAGATACAGAAATCAAATTCATACCTAAGCCTGGCACATATAACACATCATGAATTTGAATTATCTTTCCATTCTCCCTCTGAAACTGAACAGTCCCTTTCCTAATAGAGTTGAGTTTGGACAAGCTTCCCATAGAAATCTGGATGTTGGTGTCCTCCTCCTTGTAACTGGAGAAGTACTCTCTAACTCCTATCATATGAAATGATGCCCCACTATCTATATACCAAACACACTATGAGGTTGAGCTAACCATACAAGCTATGAGTGCAAACTCATCTTCCATTCTACTAGAGAGTTCTTTCGCACTTGCTGAAGCTGCCACTTGCTTCTTACCCTTCTTCCTCTTTGGGAAATCACTGACGTAATGGCTAAATTTGTGACATCCAAAGCACTTGACCTTAGAAAGATCCTTCTTCTTCTTTTCACTTTGTGAATTTGATCCTTTGCTAGATCCCTTCTTTGCTTTCCCTTTACCCACTAGGGCAACGTTCTCTTGTTCCACCTCATTTTTCTGACTCTTGTTGGCCCCATTGACAAGACTTAGTCTAAACTCCTCCTGAGTGAAATCAGTCCATAGTCGATACCAACTTGGTAAAGTATCTTGTCCACTAACAACTTCAACAAAGACACTCCATTGCTTAGTAAATCCATTTAGGGCTATTCTCACTAGCTCGTCATCACTAGGACTATCTCCAATAGCTACTAACTCATCCTTGACAAGTCTGAGCTTGGTAAGGTAGCTTGTGACATCTTCTCCCTGATTCATTCGAGTATTCTTTAGCTTCTCTCTGAGAATCAACTTCCTATTGGTGGTAGCATTCTAGTATAGATTCAGAATGGCATCCCACATCTTCTTTGTTGTATCTAGCTCCAAGATATGTGGAACAATATGATCCTTGACACCATCAAGGATTATCCTCGTCACCTTGGCATCATCCTTCCTATATGCTACAAGCTGGGTTGCATCCGTTGGTACAGGTACAACACTGGTAGCATAATCCTTGATACCATTCTCTTCCAACAATAAAGAAACTCTGGCCTTCCAGACACCAAAATTTGAGGCACCATCCAATCTATCCTAATCTCTCAAACCAGCTGAAGCCATCTCAAGGGTTTAAAACAATAATAAATCTAAAGAGATCAAAATTTCTTTCCTAGGGCAAAACTCTTCTACCCTTAACAACGCTCTGATACCATGTGAAAAATTTAACTAGTGCGGTCACTGATTATTAATCTCCTATCATAAACGATTATTAAACTGCTGAAAATAAATTCCCAGCTAATATCAAAAAATAACACAATTGCAACTTCACTTATAAGATATGGAAAGAAATGCGCAACACAATGAACACAATATTTTCGGACCAATTGTCCCTGGAAAATCCCCTAAGGGAAAACCAGTTCTACAGATGAGAAATTATATTAAACTACAGCAAATCAAGAGATACAAAATTCCTTGCCTCTTACTGGCAGAACTTCAACAACCTCCTAATTTATCTCGCTAATATTCCCCACTGCTATTTCCATGCTAACACTGTACCCTTGCTAACACTGCAAGACTGTTTGCTAACGCTAAAAATGTTTCTCCAAACTTCATGTTCTCCAAATGCCCCCCTAACCTCCTTTTATACTACTCTTGTTGGTAAACCAACGGTCGAGATTGATTTACAATTGACGGTTGAGATTAAAACAACTTAACAACCCTAACCAAGTCGGTTTATAGTTGTTTCCAAAAGTGGTCAATTAATTAAAAAATATTTGTTTTTACTCTAACCAATTAGTTAGCAAAACAATTACTTGCTAAATAATAGCAAATGTACAAACAACTATCCAAAGCTAGGAAAACTAACATTCATGCTCATCGTCACCTAGTCCAGTTTCTTATTTATTAATTAGACTATTATGTATTAAAATGATGTTGCAATTCATAATACTTTGTAGTGTAAGCCAAACACCACATCCCCCTCCATTGACTATACATTATTGGAAAAATGCTCATCTTGTATACATTAAAAAACTATACAACACATTAAAATAGGATAATTCAGTTCAATATTTATCTTCTATAATCGAAATATTTGTTAGAAAATAAAAATGGATAAAAACATTGTAAAAAAGCTGATAAAATAGAGAAATGAAATTTTATTAATAGATACAAATTGATTCTAATACTTCTCATTTATGGAGAGTTTTGCATCAAAGACAAAATAGAGATCAAGTTCTACAAATTGAGTACTCTTAACAAATTATCATCAACCCACTAATTTTAGAGATGTGGAAAGTTATTTCAAAGATATAATTTATTTATAGGACTAAACAATGACAAATCAAACCAAAATCTAAGTGACTGATCTTTATTTTTGGATTGTAATTTTCCAACTACTACAAATTAATTTATTTTTAACTTTTGGATGTGTTAAGATCAACACTCTATTGTATTGTTGAAGGGAGAGATTAACATCTACCAATGCCCCCCCTTAATTTTGACCATTTATGCAACAACACTCACACAATTATTTTATTTCAAATCTATTAAATATTCAGATTTACTTGATTTTTATCAAAAATAAATTCACATCTATTATTTTTCAAATCTAGATCAGACCTAGGAAATCATGTCACTCACTTGGGATGCTCTAACCACAAGCTCTTGTACACTTAATATCCAATTCACTATAGGTTTGAATATGTACAAGATGTTAAAAATATGTCTAGTTTGTTACATATCTTGACATTTTGTAGATATCCAATGCCTTTCTAATAGCCATCCATGTACTCTTGCATGTAAAGGTAATTTTGACTTTAAGAAGACATCTTCTAAGGGATAAAATCCACATGTGAACTCTAACTCTTAATTTAAAAGCCAACTCTAACTCTTAATTAAAAGGCCAAGTACATGTACTAATAAATGTAATCATGCAAGTAAAACTAAGTTTGGCATTATTTCTATAGCTAGGTTGGCTTAATGACAAGATAATTTTATGAAAAATGTAATTTATAATTAAATTTGGAGATGATTAGTATCATTCTATCTATTATTATACTACTTAATATTATAAAAGTATTGACAAGTTTCCATTGTGTAGTGCAAAAGGTCAGTTATGATGTTAATTTATTTTGAGCTTCCTTTTGTATGAGATGCATAATATATTATCCTAAATGTATCATTGGTGGTATCATAAAATTAAAGTGGAAAAAATGTAATAGAAAATCATCAATAGTGACACATTCAAGGTTATATGGCGTATTGTAGATGAAAAAATATTGTAAAAAATATTTTCCCTTGAATTTTTTTGGTAAACCATTTGTTATTCAAATTCCAGATATTGACTGAGTAACTCCATTTTGTGCTAAATGAAACATGTATTGATACTTTTAATGTAGATGCTACTATTTGAACCAAATTATAAGCTAGTGTTATCTCGAAGAGGCCACTCACAATTATTTACAATTATTTGGTTTTGGTTGAGGTTTTAAAAATTCAACTGATCTTGACCAACAAATTTTAGATGACATGATAGTATTGAATACAATTTTAACATATTTTTATAACATGAATTCTTTTATAAATGAATAATGTACAAGATACTTACGACATAATTCAAAATAAACTATACATATAAATATAACAATCTAAATTCATATTCTATAAAAATGTTTTATGTATGTTTTATTTAAATAAAAAATATTATAAGAAATAATGTATAAGATATTTATAGTATAAATCAAAATAAATTATAAGTACATATAAATATCATTCTATATAATTAATATGAAAATCTAAATTCAAATTCTATAAAAACATTTTATACATGCTAAATATTTAAAAAATATATCATTAGAATTGCTTAACTCAATTTATTGTAGTTTACTTCTCTTAATTTAGCATATTATATTTTAAAAATATAAGTAAGAAAAGATATATTTTTTTAGAGGACTAAATAAATAGATTCATATAAATTTGGATTCAATTTATATATAAGCTTTGTAGAGATACTAACAGGATGGTTTCTCTATCTTAGCTGGCTTTTGATTTCAAATTAAATTAATGATATATGTCTTTATTATGATCTTAAATTATTTTCTACATGTATTAAATATTATGATCTTGAATTATTTGTTACATATCTAAAATGTTAATATTAAGTTATAAGGGGGAAAGTAGATGGCTTATGTGAGCTCTGTTTGGGCAGGGTTGGGGTGAGCATTCCCTAGCCCACATTTCTCCTTGATGTTCTCTATTGATAGGTTTGCATTGCTTGTTTTGCTGCATTCATTGGTTAGGGTGTGTGTGGAGACTGTGGGGGTGTTTTGGGGTCATGTGCGGGAATTGTAGGGTTGCGTGTTGGCTGGGACTAGGCTTGGTGGGTTTGATTCATGGGTTTAGGTTGTGCATGGTGGATATTGTTCTTGTAAAAGGATAGGGTTTCTTCAAGTTGGTTTAATGGGGAATCGACGCTTCCCCTCTTCATAGATTTGATCTGCTAATATGGAGATGGTTGAGCCTTCTTCATTGGTGAAAATTGGAGCCAACGTCAAGGATGATAATCTTACATCTGGGGCTGATGATGTTTTGTCCAAGGGCATAATCTATATCAAAATGGTGAATGGGTTTCTGGAGAGATTGAAAGATTGACCAATTTTGTTCAATGAACCTGAGCATATTTCAAAAGACATTGAAAACTGGAGTAAGCATGCACTCATTTGTAAGTTTTTGGACCTTTGACTTTCTCTTCTAGTGTTAGAATTATGGGCCTATCAAGTTTTGAATCTACAGGGGGACATGGAGATTCTCCTAAACTGTTAATAACTATTTCTTGGTGAATATTTCAAATATGATAGATAGGAATAAGGTGTTTAAAGGTGGTCCTTATTTATTTAACCAGGTGGGCCTTTTCATCAAGCCTTGGAACATTGGATAATATTCTATAGAGGAGATCCCCTTTTGGGTACTTGTGTGGGTTTGTGTGCCAAGGCTTCCACTGGAATTATAGAGAGAGAATATTATTCACTCTACTTTTCTACTGCTTGGAAAACCAGTAGGCTTGACTACATAGACTCAGGACTGTAAGGTAATATGTTATGCATGTATTTGTGTTAAGGTAAATCTATATAATCTATTGCAATACTCTATGGATTTTCTTTTTGAGCTCTACCTGGTGGATTCAACAATTGGACTATGAAACCCTACCATTTAGATGCATCATCTATCATGAGTATGGGTAGTTACAACATAGATAACATAGAAATTTTTTTTCTCCATCATTAGTCTCTTTTGCATCTAATTCAAAGGAAGATAAGACTAAGACCCCTCTTCTTGATGGAGTTGCAGACAAGGAGGGATTTGTGCCAATGAAGCCCTATAATAAGGGTAAAGCAAAGAATAGAGCTTCGATGGATAGACAAAATGATGAAACTTTTAACAAGTTTAATGAATTGGTTCAGGTGGAAGGCATTCCATTTGAACTAGCCTTTAGGTGTAGGGTTCAACAAGGGCCCCAAGATGAGGATACAAGGGGTCCAACTCAACCACTATAAGAGAAAAAAAATAAATAGATGACTATGATTGATGCACCCCGGAGTAGGATAGTTGTGTTCTTTGGGGGGGGGGGGGGGGGGGGGCACTACTCTTGAGGGACATAAGTAATTCATCTTCTACTCTCCTAGCTCATAAGGGGATGACTTTTGGTATGAAAGGTACTAGAGCTTCACCCACAATAGGATTGCAATAGAAGCCTTTTAAAAAGAGTCGTTTAGAGAAGCCATCCAAGAGTGGAAGGTAGACTGATCAAGAGAAGGTTGAAATAATGGCATATACATTAGTTGAGTCAGGGTTTGTTAAGCCCATTGATTCCCACTTCTCTCAAGCCCCCAAATTATTATTCTCTCTTGGAATATGAGGGCTTTGAATAGAGTCCCTAGACAAAAGGTTGTCCGCAGATTAATTAAGTCTCAATCTTTGGATATTATTTTCATTTAAGAAATAAGGCTTATAGTTGATGGTCTAGCTAGCTGTTCTCTAATTTTTTTGCTAGGGAGTGGGTGCATGGGTTAGTTATGGTGGGATTTCTTGTCTTTGGAATCCAAGGAAGGTGTTATCTTTGTGGGTAAATATCTTCTTTGGTTTCACATCACCCTTTTTTGTTCCTTATATCCTTTCCTCCCTTAGATTGTGGCTAATGATTTTAATGTTGTAATTACTTTACATGAAAATAGAGGCGATGTAGCTTAGTTGGACCCTTCCTTAAATATTCTTAGGGATGATGCTGTTATCTTGAATCTAATTGATAAACTTGGCAATGATACTTTCAACTAGAATAAAAGGAGGAGTAGGCTTAAGACTATTTATGAAAGGTTGGATATGTTCTTAGTTCCTTGTTATTGGATGAATGTCAGGTGGTCTACAAGCTAAAAAATTCATTATTGGAGGAGTTATAATCATTAGACTACTAAGCTATTTTTCACTTCCTTCAAGGTTACTAAAAATCTTTTCTTCAAATTTTAGTTGATGTGGTCAAGAGACCACTCTTTATGAGATCTTATAAAAATTTGGTGCCATGAAGGTATGTCTGCTCATGGTACTTCCATCTTCACTTTTGAGAACAAGATTCAACATGTAAAATTTAGGCTTGAAAGTTGGAACATACAATGTTTTGGGAATGTGTAGGATCAAAATTTGGCGGCTCAGTCTCCATGGGTGGAAATAGAATAATAATCTCCCACCATATTGTCATATTAAATTCATGGATGGCACTGGGTTCATGGGTGTGGCTACTATCGATGAGGTAAGAAATTTTAGAAGGTCCTTAGACACCTATCTAAAAGATTCTAGGTAGAAAATTAATGAAGATAAGTCCTCCATTTATTTATTTAATACTCCTAAGCCTATTTAGAATAGGATTGGTAGGATCCTCATATTTCAGATTGGCTCTCTTCCTTTAATGTATCTGGGAGTCCCCTTGGCTCTAGGAGCCAAACAAAAGGATTATAGTTAGAACCTTTAACATAAATTATAGAGCAGGGTTAGCCATTGGACTTAAAGGTGGCTCTCTTCTACTAGGAGAGTTATTCTCCTTAAGATAGTGGTTCAGTCTCTTCCCATCTACATGTATTTTTTATAGATTCTGCCTAATGTTGTCATAAAATAATTTAATTCTATGTCTCAACAATTTCTTTAGTCGGGAAACCTTCTCTCTTCTTAGTGGAGTTTTTTCTTGCCAAAGTTCACTGGGGGTCTAGGTGTTAGGTGTACGGCTCTTGTTTTCAAGGATCTATTAGTTAATTTATACTAGAGATGGTGCAATAATCATGATTAGGATGGGGCCAAGATTCTTTCCCAAAATTAATTTCCAAGAGTTGACTATCAGGATATCCCAAGAATAGCCTTGGTTGGGAAAGACTCTTTCATTTGGGACACTCAACAAGGGAGTTGACCTTATTAATGATGGCATGTTTTGGATATGTAATGGGGGATTGTGTGCTTTGTTTTGGTAGGATTTCTAGGATGGTCATCCTCCTATAATCCCCAGTCACACCCATATTCAGCCTTGTTGACATATTTTTACAGATGCAAGTTGGGCTAAGGTGGAAAATTTTAAGACATTGAAAATTTTAAGATTTCAATGTCCTTCTCTTATTGAATTTTGGGAAAGCCTTAGTAGACCTACTACTAAAACTACTTTCCTTCAGGTGGCTGGGTTATTGGACCTACTTTCATTATATGGAATCTTTGGCTGGATTGGAATCGTAAGATTTTTTGTAACTCTAATTTAGGAGTTACTAAACTATGACAGAAGATTTTGAGTAGTTCCATGGGATTATATATGACAAGTTTGATATGTCTAAAAATATTGACAAGGGAGATTATATTACTATGAGGAATTTGGGCCTGGTGGACAAGGGAGTGGGAAACGCAGGAGGTAACGTATCTAGTCTGGTCAAGAGAAGGTTTTGTAGAGATGGGAGGTGCTTATGGGTATCCTAAAAATTAATATACTAATTGCTCCTTGTATGGAAAGGCAAAAAAGTATTGGGGTCATAGGCAGAGGTAAGGATGGTGAAGTTATCTTTCTTTTCTTTGTCTATAAAGGTGAGTATGCTAATAATTTTATGGAAGCTCTTGCTATCAACTCAATTGTTGAGAGGGGTTGTTCTTTGGGATCGAAGAGGATTATATGTGAGTCAAATTCTCAAATTATTGCAGATATATTAAATAACTTGAGTGTGGCTGATGTTAACTAGAAATTAGCCAATGTTGTTAGAGAGATTTTGTATTTGTATAAACAACTAGATTTTATCTCTTTTTGTCATGTTCCTAGGGAATGGAATGGAGTGGTTGATGTTTTGGAAAAATGGGCATCAAAGAATGGATTTGGTTGAGATATTACAGGAAAAGATAGAATTCCTGTTAATTCTCTTAGGATTTTGACTAGTTAGTGGAATAGGATAGGGTTTAGTAGTTGTGGTGGTTATTTCTAGATTTGTTGAGCATGGGGCTCTTTGTATCACATTTGTTCTGATTAAATAATAATTTATCCCTTTTTCAAAATAAAATAAAATAAAAATAAAAATTAAGTTTTAATTAATTCCTTACATTTTGATCAAATAAAATTAGAATGCACAATAGAGTAAAATATTACAAATACTTTTATTATCTTCACTAATAACACAGCTTCAAATTATCAACCCTACAAAACCTTCACAAGAAACTATATCTTCTACTAATTAACCTAATAAGATTTTCACAATCTATACCATAAATAAATATTATTTAAAGTGTATTCAATTTTTTTGATACATACAATTAATCTAGAATTAATATTGATTTATATTTTGCACTTTTAATAGATATTCATATATTCATACCAAATGAAAAACATGTAAAAATATAATATAAGAGTAAATCATACCAATAAACTACATAGAAAACAATAGAATTATTTGAAAACCACCCCAAAAAATACCAATAATTAGCATATTATTTCTCATTCCAGAGCATGTTACAATATCACTCTAATAACTTAGAAAGAGCTCTTACCATAGTTTAGTCCTTTCGAAATCCATCCTTACTATGTGAAAAGGAATGTCTATGTTGAAAATTCATATACATTGTGAAAAACCCTTCACATTACATACTCTCTTTGAGAAAGACACCTTTGTCTCCTACTAAGATGTGATTTTAAAATTGTAGAAAGTGGGATAGATTCACTAGAAGGTCTCTAGATTGAATTCAAATTATGACATTAAAAAACCATGAACCCACCTAAAAAATTCTCTCTGAGCATATTACTTAGTTCTACACTTCCAAAAAATCACAACAATACCTATACACAATTCTTTTATATTATCTTAGATTCTTTGTTAGTTTCTATTATTAGGCTAGAGACTAGATACAATGGGTCTATTTAATTAACTCATAAATTTTGAGAATTTTTAAAATTTGTGCACCTTTTCTAATATATATATATATATAAAATAGTAAAAAGAAAAATGAGACTTATTTCTAAAAAATAATAAAATTACTTATTGATTTAATGATGCTGTCACAATATCCATGAATGCATTCTATTAAATTTTAAAGAAAAATATATCAGGGTCCTTTAGTTCATTAAATTTTCCTATTGACATTTTTCAATTTCTCCCCATGATCCATAATTTTTTTTTTCTTTTATTTTCCACCAACACCACATTTCACTAAAGCCTAAGTACTCATTGACATCTAGAAATCATCAGCACAATGCATATTTAGAAGGTCTAGAAATTATAATATTTATTATTAGGATGCAAGACTCTACAAATTGATTAGAGATAGTGTGAATCCCAAGGAAAGTACACAAATGAGTTCTTCCATGTGGTAGAGGCCCATCCTCCATCTATGTCACATATCTACCACATTTAATACAGATTAATTGGACATCATTTTGTACAAGAGAGAAAACTATAGGAGGTATTTTATAGGGTATATTGGAAAAGAACCTGCAGAAGCACCCAAAGAAAATTAAAACTACCAAATCCTTTAAGAAAGTGCTACACAATGAGCCCTCACTGCCAGATGGAGCCAAGTTTGATGGAAGGAGAAGAGAGAATGGAGGAGGAAGAAAAAAAGAATAAGATTTAGGTAAGAATCTACCAAACTCTATGTGTGTTCAAGTAGGCCTAATTCCTGGATGGTCATGGCCATTAAGGGTGAAATACTCAAACTTAGGGATTTTTCCATTTTCCTTATTGCTCAAGATGTAACCAAAATCCATTCTAGCACTTTCTTAAATAATTGGCTCCATAAAAAATGGAGTAAGAAGTTAGGATTTTATTTTTCATATCTAAGAATTATTCAAAAGGGTCATTTCCTTATATTTTCATAGATCCTAATTCATAGAAGCATATAATAGACAAGTAGCCTTGGAGGATAGGTCCCTCCAACTTCAAAGCCATGTTGTGGTCTCCTGAAGTCATCAACACATAAATCTTGGCACTTTCATCCCCATGATAGATTTATATTTGTACTTTCACCCATTTCTATGATATCTTATTCTATAGGCCCTAGATCCCCTTGTGAAAGTGCTAAAAATTTCACAAAAAAATTACCATTCTCCCTCATGCAGATTCTAGAATTCTCATTTCTATTGAGGTTGGAAATGAGTTACCAAAGTGAATTATATTTGAACTCCATGGTCACAACTAATCTTTCTCTATCTCCTTTCTAGGAGGTTTAAATGCATTTTTTCTATCTGGAAAAGAGTGCCATTTGAGTTCAAAGATTTCCCTCTAGTCAATAGGAAGTTCCCATTTGTCCCAAGATTGAATCCTCGTCTACCCAAAATATCAACGCAACCATCTCAACAAGGGAGACCTATCATTGGTCTCTATCAAGAATCTATTCCTTCTCTCAATGTGACTCCACATTTCTTCTTTTAGAAGCTTAATGCCTCCCTAGATGCTCTATAAGCGTTATTCAAAACTCCATAATCTTGCTTCCTCATCATCTGGAGATCTCTCCCTTCTGAACTTTCTCTTGAGACCTAGTGAAGTCAGTCTTGACCTATTTTTTTCATCCTACAAACCCAAGCATAGAACCCTAAATACCCAATAGATAGTCATTGGGAAGAGAAAAAAATTTCTAGTCATAGATTCCAAAATTCCTCTCCGATCTTCCCAATTCTTCCACCAATTGGAGAAATTGACTCCATAGTGTGATGTTACCCTAAGGAATAGGGTAACCCAAGTGATACAAAATATTCTATTGAGGAAATAATAAATTTTCTTTTGGTATTAATGTAAAGATCATCAAACCTAACAACATAGATAGTGATGGAATAGAGCCATTAAGAGGTCCTACTAACTTGAAGATAAACTCAACAACTTTAATCTTGTTTTTATTCTTGTCTCCCTCCCCTTCTCCCCCCATTCTCGAAACCCATTACCCCTTCTAAAAGGTTTTCTTCTATTATCAAAATTGTAGGCCCTAGGAAGAGAGAAGCTCCTAGCAGTGTTGACTTTGTGAGAATGAATTAGATGTAACCCCATCAACATAGGGGAGGAAGGTAAAATGATCATATTAAATGAAAAAATAAGTCAAGGAAACCTAAATGCATGAATGAGCAGACAAATAAGTTAGTGGGAATTGAAGAATTTTGTGAAGATGAAGTACCATGCCCCAAAAGAAAGAGAGGTAGACCCCCAAGCATTGCCTCTATATTCATGATGGAGCAAGATAAAGGCCCATAGAGAAAATCCAAAGGATTTTCCTTTAACACCATAGAGAAAATCCAAAGATGAGGATACACAAACTATTACATGATTAGATAGTATAACCATAATATAGTGAAACACCCTTATGCTATTAAAAGATGAAAGATTGTGTGTGATAGTTGGAATAAATTGTTCAAACTTTGTGATTCTCTTATTAATTTCCTTTTCAACTATTAGATTATTTTTCAACTTTTATTTTTCTTTCCTTAATCTTTTATTTTCTACTTGTAGTTGTAGGTTTTTGTCATCTATCCCTTCTAACATTTCACTTTTTTCTTGGATCTCTTTTCATTGTTTCTACAAGAGTGAATCGTTATCTCTAATTTTTTCTTCAACATTTTCTATTTTCATATTCAAGTATTTCTAAATAGTACTTTATATAGATCTCATCTTTTCCAACAATTCTATCATTCTCAGGGCTTGACCCTCTTGCTCCCTCCTAATTTGGTTGATATGAGCCTCAAGTAATTCATTATTTTTTATCAACTAATCTTCAATAGAAGCATCAACTTTTTCAAAGTTGACACTTCCTTGAGATAGTTGTTCAAGATCATTAAGGCTTACTTGTAGCCATTCTCTTAATTCTCTTACTTGTAGTGTGGTTGTTGTAGTTGTTGATGCTATTGATTGGAGAAGTTATGGATGCTAAGAAGAGTTTTGAGAAGGTGAAGAGTGATTTCTTAAAGGGTTGCCAAGAAGATTAGAGACATAAATGACAATGGAGGTTAGTCAGTGGATCAACATATGAACTAAATTATGATCTATATTTACAAAGTGGGTTTTTTTTGACATATCGACTTACTGTTACTTTCTAACCATTGTATCAATATTGAAACCCTTTAATCAAGGTTGACCTAACAGTCATATGTAAATTCTTTAATCAAGGTGACATTCTAGTAGAATATTCTAAAGTCCTCTAACAAGGCCACTCCTAACAAGGTGATAAAATCCTTTAACAAGGTCACATTTAACAGGTTTGGCTCATAACAAAGCTCACTTTAGAAGAGTGAAAAATGAATGACATCTCAGAAATGCATAAACCTTTTCAGCAACTGAGAGACACATTTTTTATCAGTAATAAGTAACAATTTGCAGGAAATGACCAACTCTAGAAGAATATAGAAAAAAGTGATGAGAAAACCTTTCAACCTGGTGAAAGAAAAAACCTTTGACCTCTACAAAAAAACCTTCAACCTCTACAAAAAAAAAACTATGATCACTGCTTGAAAACCTTTGATATTTTATTTTTTAAATCAATAAATTTTTTTTTATGAAAAACTATTCAGGATCTCCCGATCAACCACGAATTTTTTATTTGATAATTTTTTTCTAAAAAAGCTTAGAATGGCTCTGGTACCATATAATGGTAATTGCTTGATATATTAACTATGGAAATGAAAGCTCCATTTAAAAGAATTATAAGAACTACGCTCCGAAAAGAAAAAATCATTACCTGAAGCCAGAAATAAATACTATCTAATCTAACTAAAATGCAATTCATGACCATTAAATAAAAAATATTCTAATATTACTCTAACGGTAATCTTGTTCCATTCAACCTCCATATATTTTAGCTGCTCACTTTCAGTAGTTGACTCAGTCGCCATATGAGTATGTTCTTCATATTAGGCTCTGAGAATCAATTATTACTTTCTAATAACTATATAAATTGCACTCAACGACTAGTTGGGGGACATTATTCAAAAATGATCATAAGTTTCATTTACCAAGTACCAAGAGCATTAGATTCTATGAAGCTAATAATCAGATTTATATTATATAAGATGCTAGCAGAAGGATAAAAAGTTTTCATAAATCATCTGTAGGATTCAAGGCATTGTATACTTTTTAACATCAAAACTGTTAAATATACAGAACAATTTTTATATAAGACCGTGGTCTGGAAATGTAATTTAAATTTCAGCAAGCTAAAGATAATGATTTTATTAATTTTAGCTTCATAACATAATTAAAATATTGAATTACTAAAAGACAAGTGTTATCACATTATACAATGTAGCCAGAACTCTTGAATGTTGAGGAAACCAGCAGCAGCAAGAATCTCAGAAATGCAGAAACCTTTTCAGCAATCTCGATTGCTGAAAAGGTTTCTGCATTGCTGGAAAATTGAATATCTAAACTAAATTTTAAAAGTTGTAAATATTAGATTTAAAAATTAATACGAAATATTTATTTAAAAAATATAAATATAAGATAAATACAAATTTAATAATTTATATTTCTTAACAGTGTCGCATAAATGTTTTATAGGGCTACTTTTAAACATCATACAATAAGACAAAAATTAATATTGAAAAAATAAGTCAATTTTGATTATTTAACACTTTAATATATGATGTTTAAGCCATAATGTTTTATAGTATTTCCTCAGACCTTTACTATTATAAATATTCCATAACATAATGTGTATGATGTTTTCTTGATTCATTCATTTACTCCTGGTCTAACTATTCCTCTTGGGATACTTAAGCATATTGATCAATCCACACTTCTCTTATTTTGAAAAATGAAAGAATTACACATGTATTCTAATCCAGTGAATGAATCAAATCAAAAGAATAGGTTTTATTTGCATGGCGTGACAAGAGCATGGAGTTGTAGAAGAGGAAGCTCTCTACAAGTTTTAGTAGACGCCCTTTTGCAGAATCTTAGAATCACATGGAATGCTACCACAGTCGGCCTTTGAGACTCCTAGCTGCTCCATATTTGTAATTAGCACATCATTTACACTGAACCTTGGCAATACAGTCTTCTTAGTTGAGGAAACAACCTTTGTACCAGTTGATGGAGGACATGGAATGCTACCACAGTCATCCTTTAAACTGCCTAACTGCGGTGATACAGTCTTCTTATGTGAAGAAACCACCTTTTTCCTTGTCAATGGAGGACATGGAATGTTGCCACAATCTGCCTTTGAACCTCCTAGTTGTTCCACAACATTATTTGAAACAGTGTTTGACCAGTCTGCCTTTAATGTGTGGAGGACATGTAATGTGACCACAGTCTGCCTTTAAACTGCCCAACTGTTCCATGTTTGGATCAGGAGTTGGGAGGTTATATCGAGCGGAGACATGAAGGACCATAAACACAAGGAGGAGCACAGCAAGCAGTGCATTCATATTCACGGGCACCATACTTGTCATTATTGAGGCACGGTATTGTTTACTAAATCAATTGCAGAGAAAAATATCAGAAATGAGGTTGTGGATGAAGAGTGAGATGGGATCCCAGTATATTGTTGTTGCCAATTTATAGGAGGAACCATAACTTTCTTCAATAGCGACACGTTCAAAGTCATATGGCGTATTGTAGACGAAAAAATGTAGTAGAAAATCTTTGCCCTTGAATTTTTTTGGTAAACCATTTGTTATTCAAATTCCAGATATTGACTGAGTAACTCCTCCATTTTGTGCTGAATGAAACATGTATTGATACTTTTAATGTAGATGCTGTTATTTGAACCGAATTATAAGCAAGTGCTATTTCGAAGAGGCCACTCACAATTATTAACAATTATTTTGTTTTGATTGAGGTTTTAAAAAATCAACTGATCTTGACCAACAGATTTTAGATGACATGATACTATTGAATACAATTTTAACATATTTTTCTAACATGAATTCTTTTATAAATGAATAATGTGTAAGATACATACATAATTGAAAATAAACTGTACATATAAATATAATTCTATAAAATTAATATGACAATCTAAATTTATATTCTATAGCACTGTTTTATGTGCATTTTATTTAGATAAAAAATATTATAAGAAATAATGTATAAGATATTTGTAATACAAATCAAAATAAATTATAAGTACATATAAATATCATTCTATAAAATTAATATGACAATCTAATTCAAATTCTATAAAAAAAAATTTTACGTGCTAAATATTTAAAAAACATATTATTAGAATTGTTTAACTCAATTTATTGTAGTTTACTTCTCTTACATTAGCATATTATATTATAAAAATATAAGTAAGACAACATATATAATTTTTCACAGGACAAAATAAATAGAATCATATAAATTTGGATTCAATATATATATAAGTTTTGTAGAGAGACTAATAGGATGGTTTCTCTCTTTTATTTAACTTTTGATTTCAAATTAAATTTATGATATATGTCATTATTATGATCGTAAATTATTTTCTACATGTATAAAATATTATGATCTTGAATTATTTTTTACATATATAAAACATTAATATTAAGTTATAAGTGGGAGAGAAGATGGGTTATGTGAGCTATGTTTGGGTGGGGTTGGGGTGAGCATGCCCTAGCTCATATTTCTCCTCGATGTTCTTTGTTGATAGGTTTGCGTTGCTTGTTTGATTGCATTCAGTGGTTAGGGTGTGTGTGGAGACTGTGGGGGTGTTTTGGGTTCATGTGTGAGGATTGTAGGGTTATGTGTCATCTGGGATGGGGATTAGTGGGTTTGATTCATAGGTGTAGGTTGTGCATGGTAGACATTGTTCTTGTCGAAGGCTAGGGTTTCTTCAAGTTGGTTTAATGGGGAAACAAGGTTTCCTGTCTTCTTAGATTTGATCTGCTAATATGGAGATGGTTGAACCTTCTCTGTTGGGGCGAATTGGAGCCAACAACTGGGATGATAATCTTACATCTATGGCCGATGTTGCTTTGCCCAAGGACATGATCTATATCAAAAAGGTGAATGGGTGTCTAGAGAGATTGAAAGAATGACAAATTTTGGTCACTCAACTTAAGCATATTCGAACAAACATTGAATAATAGAGTAAGTATGCACTCATTTGTATGTTTTTGGACCTCTTACTTTCTCTTATAGTGTTGGAATTATGGGCACATCGAATTTGGAATCTAGAGGGGGACGTGGAGATTCTCCTAGTTGCTAATAACTATTTCTTGGTGAATATTTCAAATGTGATAGATAGGAATAAGGTGTTTGAAGGTGGTCCTTATTTATTTAGCTAGGTGGGCCTTTTCATCAAGCCTTGGAAGATTGGATTTTATTCTATAGAGGAGATCCCCTTTCGGGTACTTCTATGGGTTTGCGTGCCAAGGCTTCCATTGGAATTATATAAAGAGGATATTCTTTACTCTATTTTGCTATTGCTTGGAAAACCAATAGGCTCAGCTACACATACTTAGGACCATAAGGTAATCTCTTATTCATGTATTTGTGTTAAGGTAAATCTAAGTAATGTATTGCAATACTCTATGGAATTTTTTTTGGGCTATACCTCATGGATTCAACAATTGGACTATGAAAACCTACCATTTAGATGCATCATCTATCATGAGTATGGGCACTTACAACATAGATACCCTAGAAATAAATCTTCTACATCATCAGTCTCTTCTGCATCTACTTCAAAGGAAGATAAGAGTAAGGCCCCTCTTCTTGATGGACTTGTAGATAAGGAGGGATTTGTGCTAGTGAAGCCCTGTAATAAGGGTAAAGCAAAGAATAGAACTTGGATGGATAGATAGAATGATGAAACTTTTAACAAGTTTAATGAATTGGCTCAGGAGGAAGGCGTTCCATTTGAACTAGCCTTTAGGGTTGGGTTCTTCAGGGGGGCCAAGATGAGGATACAAGGGGTCTAGCTCAACCACTAGAAGAGCAACATGATAAACATATGACTATGATTGATCCACCTTGGGAGTAGGATAGTTGTGTTCTTGGGGGTGGTGGGGGGGTGTGGGCACTACTTTTGGGGGATATAAGTAATTCATCTTCTACTCTCCTAGCTCATAAGGGGATGACATATAGTATGAAAGGTACTAGAGCTTCACCAACATTAGGATTGCAACAGAAGCCTTTTAAAATGGGTCCCTTAGAGAAGCCATCCAAGAGTGGAAGGTAGAATGATCAAGAGAAGGTTGAGATGATGGTGTATACATTAGTTGAGTCAAGGTTTGTTAAGCCCATTGATTCCCGCTTCTCTTAACTCCCCAAATTATTATTACCTCTTGGAATGCGAGGGGGTTGAATAGAACCCATAGACAAAATATTGTCCATAGATTAATTAAGTCTCAATCTCTGGTTATTATTTTCATTTAAGAGACAAGGCTTATAGTTGATGGTCTAGCTAGTTGTTTTCTAAAGTTGTGGCTCCACGGTTGTTGGTAAGGAGTGGGTGCTTGGGTTAGCTCTGGTGGGATTTCTTGTCTTTGGAATCCAAGGAAGGTGTTATCTTTGTGGTGGATTTTGAGTAGGCTTTCTATTTCTCTAATTTCTTCCCACTTTGAGATTGAAGAAATGTGTATGTTTTCTAATATTTACACTCCTAATGATTTCGTGGGTAAATATCTTCTTTGGTTTCACATCACCCTTTTTTGTTCCTTATATCCTTTCCTCCCTTAGATATTGGTTGATGATTTTAATGTTGTAATTAGTTTACATGAAAAAAGAGGTGGGGTAGTTTGATTGGACCCTTCCTCAAATATTCTCAGGGATGACGTTGTTATCTTGAATCTCATTGATGTTAAACTTGGCAATGCAACTTTCACTTGGAATAAGTAGGAATGGGGTTGAGGCTATTTTTGAAAGGTTGGATAGGTTCTTAGTTTCTTGTTATTTGATGAATGTCAGGTCATCTACTAGCTAAAAAATTCTTTATTGGAGAAGCTCTAATCATCAGCCTACTAAGCTATTTTTTAGTTCCTTCAAGGCAACTAAAAACCCTTTCTTTAAATTTTAGCTTATATGGTTAAGAGATCACTCTTTACGAGATCTTATAACAGGTAGTGGCATGAAGGTAGGTCTACTCATGGTACTTCCATCTCACTTTTGAGAAGAGGATTCAACATGTGAAATTTAGGCTTAAAAGCTGGAACATAAAATGTTTTGGGAATGTGTAGGATCAAAATTTGGTAGCTTAGTCTAGATTGGACAATTTCACTCACCAAATTCAAGACTAAGGGATGACTTTATATTTGATTTTTGGTTAGTTTTCGACACTTAAGGAGCTAGAGGAATGGGAGATATGGGAGGAAATATTTTTCAAGAAAAACTCTCATGTGGATTGGCTTTATGAGGGAGAGAAGAACACAACTTTTTTCCATAAGTCAAATAAGGCTTGTAGGATCAGTAATTCTATCTCCTCCCTTATCTTAGTTACTGTAGTAAAAATTTCTTCCATGGAGAATATTTCTCTAGAGGCCATTAGATACTTCTCCACTCTTTTCTCTAGGGAGAACCCCCCTCCTCTTATTTAGGAAAGGACCATTTTAGAGTAAATTCTTGACCTAGTTTTTAATGATATGAATATGAATCTCTTAAGGTCCATAATGTTATGAGAGTTGGAGAAAGTAGTTTTTGTTATTAAAAAAGGTAAGGCACCTGGCCCAGATATATTCCCCATTGAATTTTTTCAATAATTCTAGGAGATTATTAAATTTGAACTTTTAGAAGTGGTCCAAGAATCCCACATAAATAAACAAATGCTCGGGTTTCTAAATGCTACATTTTTGGCTCTCATATCCAAGATTGATGGAGCCAACAATTTGGATCAGTTAGGGCCTATCACTTTATCTGATGTTACTTACAAAACATTCACCAAATTTATTGTTGAAAGGCTCAAGCCTCTTTTTTTTACTTTGATCTCTAAGGAGCAATGAGGCTTGGTTGGTAGTATATAGGTTCGTTATAGTGTTTTATTTTCAATGGAAGTTATCCACTATATGACCACTTCCAAGGAAAAGGTCATGTTTATCAAGCTTGACCTATAAATTTTTTATGATTGGGTATGCTGGGAATTCCTGAGAAAATTCTTCTAGCTTTTGGTTTTGATGCAGAATGGGTAGATTGGATTATCAGTTGTGTAACTTATCCCTCCTTTCTTGTTCTTATTAATGGATAACCTACATAGCTATTTTTTTCTTCTCAAGGATTTTAGCAAGGGGACCATTTGCCTCCTTATATCTTTATCATTACGGTGGAGGGATCTTGGCATATTTATTTAATTTTAGGTTGGATAGGGGCTTATCCATGGGTGGAAATAGAATAATAATCTCTTACCATATTCTAATATTCATTTCATGGATGACACTAGACGGATGAGCGTGGCTACTATTGGCAAGGTAGGAAATGTTAGAAGGGCCTTAGATACCTATCTAAAAGCTTCTGGGTAGAAAATTAATGAAGATAAGTCCTCCATTTATTTATTTAATACTCCCTAGCCTATTCAGAATAGGATTGGTAGGATTCTCATATTTCAGATTAACTCTCTTCCTTTGATGTATCTAGGAGTCCCCTTAGCTCTAGAAGCCCAAAAAAATGATTATTGGTAGGACATTTTATATAAATTATAGAGCAGAGTTAGCCATTGGACTTAAAGGTGGTTGACTTCTACTGGGAGAGTTATTCTCCTTAAGAAACTAGTTCAGGCTCTTCCCATCTACATGTGTTTTGTGTATATTCCCCTATTGTTGTCATAAAATAATTTGATTCTATGTCTCAACAATTTCTTTATTTAGGAAATCTTCTCTCTTCTAAGTGGAGTTTAGTCAATCAAGAAATTCTTTGCTTGCCAAAGTTCACTGGGGGTCTGGGTGTTAGGTGTATGCCTTTTTTTTTCAAGGTCTATTAGTTAAGTTATACTAGAGGTGGTGCAATAATCAGGATTAGGATTGGGCCAAGATTCTTTTCCAAAATTACTTTCCAAGAGTCGACTATCAGGATATCCTAAGAATAGCTTTGGTTGGGAAGGACTCTTTCATTTGGGACACTAAACAAGGGTGTTGATCTTATTAATGATGGCATGTTTTGGATATGTAATGGGGGATTGTGTGCTTTGTTTTGGTAGGATTCCTAGGATGGTCATCTCCTATTCTCCCTAGCTACCCACATCTTCAACCTCATTGACATATTTTTATAGATGCAAGCTGGACTAAGGTGGAAAATTTTAAGACTATCAAAATGTGTGGATCAATGGATATGACTTGCTAGAAAGACCCACATGAGTAGCCTTTAGATGATTCCAAGGAGATTCAAGTTGAGTTTTCTAATATCTTGATAGACACACTCTACAATTCTACTAGGGACAAGGATATGAGTCCTAAAGGAAAGTTTAGTGTTGCACAAGGGTATGCTTTGTTAGATCTAATAGAGAATGACATAGAATGGCAGAAGTTTCCTAGTGGAAGAAGGTTTGGAATAGATTTTCTTGGCCTAAGTGTAATTTTCTCTTATGGTTGGTTGCCCAGAAGAAATGTCTTACATTGGATAACCTTCAAAAGAGATGATGTCCAAGGGCCTTCTATTTTTTCCCTTTGTATGCATGAAAAAGGGAGTGTATAACACGTGGTTTTTCTCTACCCCTTCTCTAGAGAAATATGACACAAGTAGTGGGAGGTGTGGCATCATGGTTGTGTCCATGTTGCATCTCTTATTGAATTCTAGGAAAGCCTTGGTAGACCCCCTACTAAAACTACTTTCCTTCTAGTGGCTTGGGTTATTGGACCTACTTTCATTATATGGAATCTTTCTATGGATTGGAATTGTAGGATTTTTTGTAACTCTAATTTGGAAGTTTCTAAACTATGGCAAAAGATTTTGATCAGCTCTAGGAGACTATATAAGCTAGGTGTGTTATGTTTGAAAATATTGACCTTGTAGATTATATTACTATGAGGAATTTGGGCCTAGTGGACAAGGGAGTAGGTAATGCAGGTGGTCAGATATCTCATCCAGTCAAGAGAAGGGTTTGTAGAGATGGGAGGTGGTAACCTCCCCCTATGGGTATCTTGAAAATTAACATACCAATAGCTCCTTGTGTGGAAAGGCAGAAAAATATTGGGGGCATAGGAAAAGGTAAGGATGGTGAAATTATCTTTCTTTTCTTTGTCTATAAAGGTGAGTATGCTAATAATTTGATGGAAGCCCTTGCTATCAAGTCAGTTGTTAAGAGGGGTTGTTCTTTGGGATGGAAGAGGATTATATGTGAGTTGGATTCTCAAATTATTGTGGATATGTTAAATAACTAGAGTGTGGCTGATGTTAACTAGCAATTAGCCTATGTTGTTAGAGAGGTTTTGTATTTGTGTAAAAATGTGGATTTTATCTCTTTTTGTCATGTTCCTAGGGAATGGAATAGAGTGGTTGATGTTTTGGCAAAATGGGCATCAAAGAATGGAGTTTGTTGGGATATTGTAGGAAAAGATAGACTTCTTGCTAATTATCTCTAGATTTTTGAGCAGTTAGTGGAAAAGGATGGGGTTCAGTAGTTGTGGTTATTTCTAAATTTTTTGGGCATGGGGCTCTTTGTATCACATTTGTTTTGATAGAATAATATTTTAGCCCTTTTCAAAATAAAATAGAATAACAACAAAAATTAAGTTTTAATTAATTCATTAAATGATTGAATAGAAATATAATGCACAATACAGTAAAATATTACAAATACTTTTATTATCATCACTAATAACACACCTTCAAATTATCAACCCTACAAAACCTTCACAAGAAACTATATCTTCTACTGATTAACCTAATAAGATTTTCACAATCTATACCATAAATAAATATTACTTAAAGTGTATTCAATTTTTTTGATATCATACAATTTAATCTAAAATTAATATTTATTTATTTTTTGCACTTTTAATAGATATTCATATACTCATACCAAATAAAAAACATGTAAAAATATAAAATAAGAGTAAATCATACCAATAAACTACATAGAAAACAATAGAATTGTTTGAAAACTCCCCAAAACAATACCAATAATGAGTATATTATTTCTCATTCCAGAGCATGTTACAAGATCACTTTGATAACATAGAAAGAGCTCTTAGCATAGTTTAGTCCTTTTGAAATCCATCCTTACTAGGTGAAAAGGAATGTCTATGTTGAAAATTCATATATATTGTGAAAAGCCCTTCACATTACATACTTTCTTTGAGAGTGACAAATTTTTCTCCTCCTGAGATGTGATTTTAAAATTGTAGAATGTGCGATATATTCACTAGAAGGTCTCAAGATTGATTTCAAATTATGACATTAAAAAACGATGAACCCACCTAACAAATTCTCTTTGAGCTATTACTTAGATCAACACTTCCAAAAAAAAAAACACAACAATGGGTTTTTTTAATTAGCTAATAAATTTTGAGAATTTTAAATTTTTTTGCCCATTTTCTAAAATTCATTTATATATAGATATTTAAATGTTTTATATAAAATTTATTATTTTTATTCTTATTACTTGTTACCTTTAATAGTAAAGAGAAAAATGAGACTTATTTTTTAAAAAATAATAAAATTACTGATTGATTTAATGATGCTACCACAATATCTATGAATGCATTCTATTAATTTTACAATAAAAATATACCAGGGTCTTCTAGTTTGTTAGATTTTTCTATTGACATTTTTCAATTTCTCCCCATGATCCATAATTTTGTTTTTCTTTTATTTTCCACCAACACCACATTTTACTAGACTCTAAGTAATTATCGATATCTAGAAATCATCTAGTATGATGCATATTTACAAGGTGTAGTGATTATAATATGTTTTAGTAGGATGCAAGGCTCTACAAATTGATTAGAGACTGTGTGAATCCTAAGGAAAGTACACAAAGGAGTTCTTCCATGTGGTAGAGGTCCATCCTCCATCTATGCCACCTATTGACCACATTTAATATAGATAAATTGGATATCATTTTGTATATGAGAGAAAACTATATGAGGTATTTCATAAGGTATATTGGAAAAGAACTTGTAGAAGCACCCAAATAAAATTAAAACTACCAAATCCTTTAAGAAAGCACTACACAATGAACCCTCACTACCAAATGTAGCCAAGTTTGAGGCACGGATAAGAGAGAATGGAGGAGGAATAAACAAAGAATGAGATTCAAGTAAGAATCTATCTACCTCTATGTGTGTTCAAGTAGGCCTAATTCCTGGATGGAGTAGAGCCATTAAGAGGTCCTACTAACTTGAAGATTAACTCAACAACTTTAATGTTGTTGTTATTCTTGTCTCCCTCCCCTTCTCCCCCCATTCTCTAAACCTACTACCCCTTCTCAAAGGCTTGCTTCTATTATCAAAATTGTAGGCCCTAGGGAGAGAGAAGCTCTTGGTAGTGTTGACTTTGTGAGAATGAATTAGATATCAACTATTTATAAATAGTACTTTCAATAGATCTCATCTTTTCCAACAATTCTATCATTCTCAAGGCTTGACCCTCTTGGTCCTTCTTAATTTGGTTGATATGATCCTCAAGTAATTCATTATTTTTTATCAACCGATCTTCAATAGAAACATCAACTTTTTGAAAGTTGACACTTCCTTCAGATAGTTGTTCAAGATCATTAAGGCTTACTTGTAGTCATTCTCTTAATTCTCTTACATTTAGTGTGGTTGTTGTAGTTGTTGATGCTATTGATTGGAAAAGTTAAGAAGGAGGTTGAGAAGAGTTGTGAAAAGGTGAAGAGTGATTGGTTGAAGGGTTGCCAAGAAGACTAGAGACATAAATGACAATGTAGGTCAATCAGTGGATCAGCATATGAACTGAATTATGATTTGTATTTAGAAAATGAGTTTTATTTTACATATGAGCCTACTATTACTTTCTAAGCATTGCATCAGTATTGAAATCCTTTAATCTAGGTGGACCTAACAGTCATGTAAATCCTTTAATCAAGGTGACATTCTAATGGAATGTTCTAAAGTCCTCTAACAAGGCCACTCCTAAAAGGGTGATACAATCCTTTAACATGATCACATTTAACAGTATTGGGTCCTAACAAAGCTCACTTCATAAGAGTGAAAAATGAATGATATGTTGCTAGTGATTTTTCCCAAATTGGATTTTCATGTTAAATCCTAGTGTTATACTTATGTGGATTTGTTTTGAGATTTTTTACTATTAATGTGTTACATTCTACAAGATTTTTATTATTGGGATAGTGGACTAAAAGTTGATGTTACTGATTATCTGATATGGAGATTGAGCTCTCGAATGTTTAGATCTAAAGTATTTGAAGTTTTTAAAAGTTTAATTGGTACATCTGAACTTGAGGATAATTGATTTAGCCCGCTCTTAGTTATTCTAAATCATTCTAAGAATATACACATTATAAACATACCAAACTAAGCAACCAATACATAGTGGTATCAATGTATAGAATTAAAATAACAATCTAATTTAAATTGTCAAATATATAGTGGTATCATTTTATACAATTTTAAACTTGAGCTCTAATAAAGACATCATTTCTAACTAAAATCTAACTAGTTGACTATCATGGTAAATGTTTAGCTAGCCTAGTGGTATCTTTTTGTATTCAAATATATTTAATGATCAAATAATTGATATATCTACATTATTTGTGTATAAGTTAGTTGCATGGTTTTGTATACTACTTTGAAGCCTTTAATTAACATTATAAATATACCTTATCTAACAATGTAAATCAGCAAGAGTGTACCCATATGATCTAATAGATGCAAATGTAATATTATCAAACATAAAGCTATTATATATTATAAAACATAAAGCTTGTTATACATAATAGTATAAAGTGGATGAAATCTACAATTTAGAAATTTATTTAAAAGAAATCAAATTAAAAACATTTCTTTTCTAAGTTGCATCACTCCAAATTGAAGCATCAAATTTTGAAAGAGACCTAATTGTTCAGTATTTAATAAAAATTAAAAATTGCACATCTAAATTAAATTTTAAAATTCAAAACTATTAAATTTCAAACTAAATTTATAATATTTATATAAAAAATATAAATATAATTAAAATAGTTTGTATATCTTCACAATGTCGCATAAATTATTTATTTTATTACCATGGGCTTCTACTATTGTAAATATTTCACAACATAACATGTATGATGTTTTCCTGATTCATTTATATACTCCTGGTCTAACTATTCCACTAGGGATGTTGAAGCATATTGATCAACCAACAGTTCTCTCTATTTTGGAAAATGAAAGAATTACATTTGTATTCTAATCCAGTGAATGAATGAAATCAAAAGAATGGGTTTTATTTATATGGCGTAAGAAGAGGAGGGAGTTGTTTGCAGGAGTTGGGAGGTTATATCGAGCGGAGACCATGGACCATAAACATAAGGAGGAGCACATAAAGCAGTGTGTTTATATTGATGAGCACCATACTTCACATTCTTGGGGCACGATATTGTTTACTAAATCAATTGCAGAGAAAAAAGTGAGAAATGAGGTTGCGGATGAATAGAACATTATTGCGAGTAATTTATAGGATGAACGATATAACCTCAAAATGACTTTCTTCAATAGTGATCGGTGCATTCAAATTCATATTGCATATTGGAGACCAAAAAAATGGAGTAGAAAACCTTCGCCCTTGAAATAATTTTTTGGTAAACCATTTGTTATTCAAATTCCAATCATTGACTGAGTAACTCTTCCATTTTATGTGCACTGAAGATTGATGTCGAAATGTTCCACGGATTCCACCGTTTTCTTTCCAGCCATAAGTTCCACCATCAAGTAAAGTAGTTTTTTAATTCCTCTAGTCTCTATTATGGCATGCAATCAAGCAACTCAGTAATTGAATTCATATAACTAGCACTTATACCTGTGAGAGGTTCAAGGGATAAGCCGATAGCGTAATTTAAGAAAATTATCATTGTATGAAATTGCATAGTATAGTAAAGGGTTAAACATAATTTTCTGATGATATATGGCATTATTTTTCAAAAAAGTATGATGTTTAGGGTGGTCTAATAGTGCATAATAACAATCGTATTTTAGAAGCAGAAGAGTAGTATACAATAAGATTGTAAATTGTCATTTGAAGCATGCATAATGTTTGATAAAAATGTTTACCAAGAAATGTATTTGTGGACCTAAACAATAGTTAATAATATAACTATAAATTGCCATTTGAAACATGCATGATATTTGATAGAAGCATTGTTTGTAAGTAAAAGTAAGTGTACCTAATTTGATAGTACAATGTATTTTTATGGGTATAGCTTGTCAGATATCACATAAAATTTGTGTAGTGCATTTAATTGGATTATATTAATATATCATCTATATGACTAGTCAAAATGAGTTTTGTCATTTCTCTGCTGCAACTAGTGAGCCTGTGAAAGAGAAGTAGACAAAGATGTCATCAAACGAATGAAATTCTTTGTTTAGGTAATTGAAAAAAAAGGAAAAGTGTATAGAAGGGAGTGAGTGAATACGAAATAGTACCATGTCAAAGTGAGAGCAAGAACAATCGAGCTTCTTCTTTCTTTCTAATAATATTGTAGGGATTATTTTCATTTTGCAAAAGCCCTCAAAAGAGAAGGCAGGTTCAATTTGAAGGCCTTGTAGGGATTTGACCCTTGAGATGGCTATAAAGGTGAGGCCTTGTCTTTCAATTTTACCTATATCAATTGTGGCCTGCTCCAGTGTTAGGCCTTGTGATTTGTGTATAATGATAGCCCAAGCAATGGTTAGTAGTAGTTGGGTACGGTTGCTTGGAGTAATTGGATGGATTGGTATGTTTTTGTGTTGTTGACATCCCATGGAGGCCCATTGTAAGTATCAAATATGACAGTAACGTATGTTGGCAACTGAGGAGGCTTAAAGGATGAGGCATATACCATGTCCTTAACTTCACCAAGGGATCCATTGACAAGCCCACCTTGTATCCATAGGTTTGTGGTAAGCATGACATGTTGGAATTTACATATGAGAGTTGGTCATCTATATATGTTTTAGCATTATTACATTGTGTGTTAACAACTACATAGAGTGCAATAGGTATATTTTTTTGTTTGAGTTTTTGTTCATAATATATAACAACTAGTTCATTTGTGGAAAACAAATGTATTGCTTGGTTGAAGTCTACTTGCTCAGTTGGTGTAAGGTGTTTTTTTGTGCACATCATTAGTAATTTTCAATCATCCTTAGATGGTTCAACATTGCGCATGTTTTGTAGTGCATGAAACAATTTATCTATGTCGGGTCACCACCATCTTGTCTAAATATTGTTTGTAATATTACAATGATATTAAACTTGAGCCAAAGATTTTGAGGTATTCTGTGTGCTACATAAATAGGTTTGTCCATAACAAGAGGAAACTATGCAAAACCCCCAATTAGAATTATAGATAGAACCCCAAAAGAAATGTGTCGTCAGTGGGGAAATGCCTATTGTAACATCAAGTCAATTTTAAGTAACAATTTCGGGCCTATGAAACTCATATCATCAATCAAAATATATTTGATTTTTTTCATTTCTTCTTGTAAAGTTGTTAACATTTGTCCTTGTAGTGGTTTCATTTCTCTAATTGGTATCTTAAGGGCTGCATGTATAGTTGTTGCATGTATATTAAATGTGGCAATTCTAGTTGGTGCAAGAACAAGGATAGGAGTTAAGCCATATGGGGAATTATTTTGAAGAGATGTGTGTATGTAGTTGATTAGATATGACTTGCCTATTCCTATTGTTCCTTACAAGAGCATGTACAAAGGTTCAATATAACTATTCACAATGGAATGGTCTAAAATTAGTTGAAGGGCCAATCGTTGTTTAGGTGACAACTTGTGCTAGTGATTGAACTCATGTTTTGGTGGGTGAATAGCTTGATGAGATATCTTTGTTCTATGAAAAAATTGGTTTGCATCTCTGTGCAATTGTGAAGGAACATTGTGACCTTCCCAATTGTGGTCTTTGTCAAAATCACATTTTCCCAACAAGTCAAGTTCATTAAAGTTGAAATTATTAGAATGAGACATATTTGAAATAAGTTCCCACTCATGTAATTAGGTTGGGTCTTGTAGAGATGGCTCGTCCTCAATTTCATTATCTTCTCCAAAGTCATTTTTAGTTTGGTCTTTGTGATCAATGTGCCAGACATTGTATTTTTACAATGACATGGCCTTCCAGTGAGAAATGATTTCTTCTTTGGAATGATCAATATCTATTGTTAGCGATAAAAAATGTTTGTACAAAAGGAGCTCACTCCAAAAAAATAGTTCAAAATTGTTAGAGTCTTCAGGTGGAATGATATAAAATTTTGGGTAGACTTGAGCAATTGCTTTGTCATCTCTAGGATGTCATTTGCACCCTTTATGATTGGCTAAATATGTATATGATCTAGTAGAATCAATGAGTGAAATTTTCTCTAAGTGTGTTGGGCGCTTTATGTAGGTTTATAAGTAGGTAGATTGTATCTCATGTCCATTTGTAGTTCATTTAATGCAATAAATTATTTTTTTCCCAACATTAAGCAATATGAAATGTCGATTATGCATGACAAGAGGGACTTTTTGTAACATGTGGCATGTTTCTTGTGCACTGATATCACGTTCTGAAACAATTTTGGCCATGAATTTTTGGTATGCTTTGACAACATTATCTTATTCATTAGCATCTAAACATATCCTTGATAGCATATTTACACAACTTTTAGATTTCTTCTCTTCTTTAAAAGCTTATTTAGCAATGTATTTGAGAACAAAAAGTCATGAGGTGATAGGTTGGCAATCAATGTTTTCTCTCCAAATAGAGAGCATATGTGGATTATGTATTGTTATCCCTATCATGATTGTGTGTAGGCACATATGACTTGTGACCTGAGTTGTCACATATCAATTGTGATTAATCACATTCTTTCCAAGGGGCTTTATACCTACATTCTAGTTGGTGGCCTTTTTTTCTTAGGCAAGTCCACTCGGTGCATTTGGTGTGTCATTGAACATGATTAACCAATTCTTCATAGTTAAAGTGTGAATTAGTAGTATATATTGCACGTGTTTATGCAGGCATAGATCATCAGTTGGAAACCTATGAATAACATTTTCAATATCACATTTGGCTCGAGGGTTCCAAGAAGTGACATATTGGTCAAAAAATTCTTTGGCCTTTTTAACTTAATCTGGATTACCCCAATCCAATGTATCCATATTGGGTGCATTTTTATCCAAATGAACCCATGACTGTGAGTAGACCCATGATTTTGCCACTCATAATGGTACATATAATTGATTGCCCCCATTGGTTTCTCGATGACCTCTTCATAAAAGATTGTGAAATGTTGATGTAGGTATAATGTTGTTGAATGGGGGTTACTAATGACATTATGTATGTGATGTTTGTTGTTTAGGGCAATAAATGCTAGGTCTGGAGATAAGACAATGTGTAGGTTAGGCCATTTTGTGTTAGCTACGCTTAAAGTGAAGAAAAATGTGGGAGCACCTATTTGGGTAATCAAATATGTTAGATTTGTGTGATGTTTATTCTAGTATGAGCATGTACCTTCCAAGGTGGATCCAAAATCCATTAGTTCTTTAGCTACTTGACAATCAGGCAGGTTTGTTAAGTGGGAGTGAAGATTCTCTATAGTGGAAGCTATATTATCTTCAATTTTGTGTTTAATAAACACCGATGCTAGAGATTGGCTATGATGGTGCATCATAAGGTTAAGGAGGAAGTATGTAAATCATGGGTGGTGATTGAACCTGTCGTCATGATAGTGCATAAGGTGCAACACATATTTGTGAAGTTGCACATCTCTTTCTCGTGGTTGCATGGGTTGTGCTATTCAATCTGGGAATAGAGTTGGAAATGCCATATCAAATAATCCCTCAGTGGTGTACTCATTAATTGGTGTCAAACTAATGTGGGGCCAATTGAGTTTGGTGTTAGGTTCATGGTCAAGGTGCAATGATTCCTTAATGATTTACAACTCACGTTGTTTGTTTGGTAGACTGACCATAAATGAGGTAGAATATTGTGTGAACTATTTGTGGTCAATTGGTACACTTTCAAGATCATTGTTGGTGGAATGTGGCTCTTCATGCTTGCTATGAAATGAGAAAAGAGTTTCAGAGAGGTCAGTAGTAGTATCTAGAAGTAGCAATAATGCGGTCTCATTGATTATCACATCATTGTAATAAGGGTCATATTTGATTTTGTATTGGACTGCATTGTGGACATGACTTTTATTAACATAACAATCATGAGCCTTCCCATGTGAATTCAACTTACATACTATTAAAACATCCAATTCTTGAAGCCTACGTGGTAATGTTTTTGCAATGAGTTTTATATCTTGAGGGAGTCTTATTGTATGACCACTATATTTGTATTTTCTGCCATGGGCATGTGTTGCTTGTAAGATTGGATTAAAATGTGCAATGAGCATCTCTTCTACTTGTGTGAGAACTTTAAGAACATTTGGTTGTTTAAGTGGGTCCATATTGTTAGCAAGTGAGAAACGATGAAGACCTTTCTCAGCAATGCATCTTCTACAAGCTATGCCTTTGTGTGAGGAATGCACAAGCATGCTCGAGTAGTGCTCATTACATATATGACACGTGTGTAAGTTGGACAATGCATCAAGCCTAGTTCTAAATGACTCAGTTGCATCTACAAAGGAAGAGGAGACATTGTAATACATATTAGTATGTGGAAGTAGATGGGGTGCCCTATGTTGTGCAAGGTGTGTTTGAATGGGGGTACATGAAGAGCTGACATGGCTTGTTGGAAGAGCTTCTGAAGACAAACTGTGTGGCTGATTTGATGTATGTTGTAGTGGTTGCATGCACTGGAGTTTTCAGTGAGCACTTATTTCTAGTCTATGATGAGCATAATACAAGCGGCTTCTCTTAAGTGTATGTAGTTGAATGGGGTTATTGAAGTGTGAAAGACTTTTAGAAGTTTGCACATTTGAAAGTGGATGTTGAGGGCTTTGTGATGGAAGTAGTGTTGGAATGAGTGGATTGGCTAATTAATGTGAGGTGGTAGTGGAAGGATGGGAGTAGGATTGGGGTGTATGAACAAGAGAGGCGTGGGAGGAAGATGCACGATGGATCCTACGTCACATACTAATCTCAACTCTATGGTTAGCATAATATAACTAGGTCCTTTCACATGATCGAAGATCAACAGGGCTAGTTAAGTTTGGTTGTCCATCAGAATCATGTACATTTGAGCCCATTTTCTGTAGTCCATAAAAGAAACAATCTAAATGATCAATAAATTTGATCCTTAATACAATATACAATTGTAGGAGCATGTATGGTAGCAACAAAAGTAGTTGTAAATTTCATAGCGAGGTATAATGTGTTACAATTAATCATGTGTACTTATTGATTAAAATGACTAAATTTTTTACCAAGAATTGTAGGATAAAGGTTATAGTAGTAATCTATGTGAATGTAGAATGAATTGGTTTGTATATAACATTATATAATTGTAAGCTAGAAAAAAAAGAAAAATAATAAAGTTAAACATAAGAAGTATGAATATTAAGTATTCCAAAGTGTGTGGACATAAAAGTTTAAATATTTTTTAAAAAGGACTCATATATATATATATATATATATATATATATATATATATATATATATATATATATATATATATATATATATAAACATACATACATACATGTGTATATATATATATATATATATATATATATATATATATATACATTTGATGCTTTAATATAACCATAAATAAAGTGTTATCTCTATGTCTAGTGTATGTAACAAGTTTTGAAGGGGCCTTGAAACCCTATACATAGATAGTACAAAAAGAAGTTAAAAAATAATGTATGGAAGAAGCAATAAGTAAAGGGGTACATATAAAGGTATGTAGGATTGAGGTGTTAGGCATCACTCAGAAGACAAAATAAAGAAATACCTTGTAACAAAAAGTTAATTTCATCAGTAAAACCAAATTATGTCACATCATCAATAGTTGATTTCAAACGTGTTTCATTGTTGTATGTTTCCATGTGGTTTGAAAGGGTAAAATGGAATTGACAATAATATAGATTTTTAATGACAAACTCAATAGAATGTTCATTGTCATGGTTAAATTGTAGCATATATAGTTCCTTTGTAGTCATCTGAATGAGTTTAATTGTAGCCTCATCAAAAGTTGTTGCCCAAAGACCACTTGTGGGGTTTTCAATCTTTACTTGAAGTACATATCTATAGTTTCATTTTGGAAAAGTAAGTAGACACGTTGAACAAGACCAATGTCTATCAACATTTTGATCTACTCTTTTTTAACATTGTTTACCCCCAATCTCATTGGGACAAGCTGGATGGCAAGTAGTTTTGGTCTTGATAAAAACCAAGGTTTCTCTAACGATGTAATTTAGTGGTTGTAATTTCTCTGAACGATCTTTAGTGATAGATGAGATGGTATTTTGTTTTAAGATGGTGGATGGCCATTTGATGCAAACCAAGATTTTAGTTGCTTTGTCTTATCAATATCAAGATTGATAAACAATTGTGATGTTGCCAACGTATTCACCACCTTACCATTGTATTAAAAAATGTGGCCATTTTTTATGGAAAGAAAAATAACCTTTTGTAGACGGTACATTTCTTGTTGTTGACTACCTTTAATTTGGGTGGATGAAGACATATCTATAAGTTTGAGACTCTACCTAAGGACTTTAGTTGGATCATTTTTTTCATTTTATTGTAGTGAAAGGATACACTCATATAACTATTCGATTAATATCTAGAGAAGTATTAACATTATGAGACAAGATATCTAGAATGTTTGTAAATGAGAAATGTAGTGTTGGAATTAAGCAGTCATCTTCACAATGGTTGACCCTAGAATCATTATTCAGTGTGATTTCTATATCACTATTACGCTTATTATAAAATTTGTTTGCAAACTAGATAGTACCTTGAAACAATGTATAAATAATTCTAGGTTGAATCATTTTGAAATGGAGGACTGCTAGTTCATTGAACAAGTGACACAAACTTTGGTTCTTTCTTTATCAATCATATCAAAACTAAACATGTGCACAATTCCTTTTCTGTTTAAAAAATGGTTGATATCCTTCTTTGTAATAACAAGACCTTGTATCATCCACTAATTTTGTAATGGATTCAAGCTTCAGATAGGAGAAGTAATAGTGGGGGGAGGTTTTTCATTAGGGATGCATGCAATCCAAACATCAACTTTGGAGGAGTACATGGAATAGATGATGGCAATTCTTTTTCATTTGTGAATGTATCTAAAGAAGGTTGTTCATTTTCTACAATTTTCTTAGGTTCTTTGAAGTACAAGGTGGGGGGTCACCAATTATTGCACATGTCATTAAGGAGACCAATAATTTGGAAACTACAATCCACCTAAAGAAAAGAGAAGAAATGTATATTAAGTATAGATTTTACTTGCATGGAACAACAAAAATGGTTTATTGTAAGATAGTTTAGACAACAGGTGGCTTACCTTGATGAAAAAATAGTAGGAATAGTATATGTAGTAAGTTGGATAATTCTGCCCTTTTGAATTTGTCCTGTTGTCACAAGGCTAGTATGCTTGCTTGGCAAGGTTGCTTTTTGTAAGTGGATCCTATCAGAGAGCTCTAACTTGTATCTAGTTGTTGATTGAGCTATATGACCAATTGGTGCAAGCAAAAACACTTGAAGAAATGGATGCATGTCTAAGTTGTCACTGTTGAAAAGTTTAATAACATCTTCTGTGAGAGATAAAGCCATAACTAAATGGTTTCATAATGAACATATTATTAGTTAATAGGTGTTAAGCATTGTTTAGAATAGAAAGAAAAAATAAATAAATTCTATACTAAAGAGCATGGAAACAAAGAATGTAATGCAAGAAAAAGATGTTTGTTTGAACACAGAACCATTAGCAATAGTATTGTATAAGTCGAAGAAAATGAAAGGAAATGCAATAGAAAAATTATAGGTTCTCATATATTTAATAACATGTTTGAAATTTTTTGAAAAATTATACCTTGTGTTGATAGGTATAATAAATAGGTAATTGCTTTGGGCTAATGTAATTTGTAAGGAAAAACATAGCAAAAGATAGAAAGAGGCACCTTCAAGCAACAAGTAGATGAAAGTATGAAGTAGAACTTGTAAATGATAGGTATAATAAATCATATAATACAAAAGGAGGGAAAAAAAAGTTAGATAATATAAATAAATGACAAAACATTTGTGGAACTTGGGCTATGATAATTTAGCTTAATAGTATTTATTAGTAAATAAATAATCTAAAAGCAAAGAAATTGTCATACCATCAAAGACTTAAATGAAACAAATTATAAAACAACCATAAAGAACAAAGAATTATGACAAAATAAAAGGATAGACTAATTAATTTGAATGGTCCAAAAAAATTAGGTATAAAGAGTATTATTTTGAATGATCTAATAAGCAATAGTAATGCTCGTATTTGTTTGAGTAGACCAATTTTATTATGGAGAATTTACAATGAGAAAAAGATAAAATGTAACTTCCTGCAAATACGACAATTCTATAAAAAATAATAATACTAAAAGTTGAATATACTATTTTGTAATAGATAAAAACTATAGTATTTAATAAAGAGTGACATTTAGTTTATAGTTTTCAAAGTTTAGAAATGCAAAATAATATAAAATATTATTACAATTTATTTAAATACAATAAGTAGCAACAACCAACTATATTCATCTATATTGATAGGGCGTATTCATTTAGGTTGTTTAGGTAGTGAAGTTTTGTTCCAAAATGTCATAATGTTAGAAAGACACTGTATAAATATAAAGAGAGCATTTGACAGAGGAGGATTTTTTTTCAATATTTTTGGAAATCAATTATTTATGAAACACTTGTTGAAGAGTATATAATAATCAAAATACATTCTTTATGAAGTCAGTACACAGATTTTATAGAAGATGTAAGAAGAGAAATAGGAACATCTAGTAGATAAAGAAAACTACAACATTTAGAAGTGAATAACCAAACTATGTCATGAGTTGTACAATGTCCAACATCTATTTCAAGGCTACATAGGGTATTAAATCCATAACATATAGCTAAGTGTGGTTGAGGTAGTCCTGGAATGCACAAGGAATAAGTGGAGCATTGCCTTGATGATAAAATTCATCAGCTTGCATTTCCCTCAAGAAAGTATAGAATCTAGTAAATATATCATAATGGGCATGAATTTTGTCAAGCATATTGTGTATAGCCAAAACTTCTCTTTCTTTGACATCACATGTATTCTAACATATTACTTTCAGTTGTTGAATATTGATTTCAGAATCTAGATTAATTGAACTTGCATAATGATCAATCTCTGTTTCTAGATACCCTTTGTAGTTGATGGATGAGTTTTTGAGGCAAATGATGAAAGTGGAATACTTATATTAGACATGCTATTTGATATATCTATAATCTGGTCTTGAAGTGGATTATGTGCCATTACCTATAAAATATTTGCAATGTTAACTATATGATGGAATACAAATTGTACAATATTTTGGGTTGATGGAGTGCAATATATATATATGGATATGAAAAAGAGAAAAATGTAAAAATAGTATTTTTGGGAGACCTACTTGTAATCCACATAATCAAATATTGTAATTAAAAAAACTTATTGAACATAGGATATGAAGATCAACATGCCTAACAAACCTTTCTTCCTATTAAAACATCATTTACCCATATCTAAATAATCTCTATTTATAATCACACCCGAACAATGCCACTAATATATTTATTAACTGAAAAGTAAGTAGTTTTTTTCATACCATATATAAGTATTGAACTAATATGAGTACTTTTAGATAAATATTGTGTCTTATGAATAAGGTTAAAAATTATCACACATGATTATTGTAATGTCCATAACACATGAGAAAAAAAGGATGTTCTACCTTTCTAACCTTCGGTTTTATGATGACAAGCCTACAAGGATACCCAATCGACATCTATTCATCTTTAGAACATAATTGTAAATGATAACCATAACTTTGATGCTAAATGTAATGAAAATATAATGGTTAATCATTACCAAAATTATATTAATTAATCTAACATAAAAGAATAAATCCTAACTCAAATCATAAGACTAAACCTTATCCCAACCATATGTTTAAATGCAAATACCAAACTAACTGTAATGCTAATCAAAACCTTGACCCCAACTTGGCCCTAACCATAACTATTGGCCTAAGTTTTCTATCTTCAATCTTAATCTAACTAGTATAGACATCTAAACTTGAAATCTAATTTAACCTATCAAATTTTATAGAATATTTAAAATTAATAAATTACTATGCAATTCATTATTCATCTATTTATTTAGAAAGGTATTATTAAAAGTATGTTATATTTATAATCAATATGAAAATTTTGACATGTAGAAGGTAGTAAAATTTAAGCTAAATTGATAAAATTATTTACTATGATTATTTGCAACCTACAAAACTAATACCAAATTGACTAGTATACAAAAAGAGAAAGAGTAGAATGTACAATAGATTAAAAAAATGAAAGTGGCTTGATAACGAATGAACCTTGCATTAACAAATGTGATGCTAACCTATGAATTTAGCAATATTGTAAACTCTAAAACATAGTTATATGTTATTTACTTATAATTAAACATTACATCTATATTTAATCTTCTAACAAACTTTTAAGAGAGACTTATTTTTATTTTATATATCTAGTTTAAGTAAACTTTAATTGAGAATAATTAAGATAATATTATTTGTGTAAAATAAAATATTGTATTTATACAATTCAATCATAATAATTACATGAATTCTAAATTCTAAATGTAGCATACTATTGGTGCATTGAGTCTCTAGTTAAATCTGTCAATCAAAATATATCTAGAATAGAGCAAAAAAAAAAGAATTTTTTCACATGTTTTTAATATGACATTTTAAAGTTGTATGTAAATAAAATGACTCAATACTCAATACATCATTTCATTGAAATAAATTTTAAAATAATAGTAATTTTCCACTAAATGAACAGCCCAACCAATCTCAAATCTTAGAGTAATGGTATATTTGCCCAAATCTACTAAACTAACCGTCTAATCTATTAGAATGCCATAATTACTAAATGATGTATCCATCAAGCATTTAAATTAGAGTTATAAGGGCTGAAAAATTGAAAGATTTGTAATTTATTTTATCATGTCATTTATTTATTTAATTAAATATATTTATTTAATATGAATTTGTTCTAATGTTTTGAATAATGAAAATTCTGAAAAAATTAAAAGATGAAATAAATAATATTAAAAATTTCATTCATTCATATTGTCAAATAAATATTTGAAAGGGCTGATCTATAATTTTTTTAGGTAGTCAGCAGACTTCCATATGACATGGCAGACTTCCATTTATTCTCATACTTGATTTGTAATTGGTAAGAGTGTAAAACATGCAATCAAAAATATCTTCATAGTAAAATATTAAACAATGACTAACACAAAAGGATGCACATACAGGCAACATACCTTTCTCCTTCACTCAAGCCCTGAAATGTCCCTATGTTTACTTTAGATATTGCCTCTTGAAATATACTGCTCATACATATCTCCTCCCGACGAGTCTGATACATATTCTATAGTACAAACATCAGGAAGACATAGTTAAAGTCTAAAACAAATAAACTGTCTAAGGCAAGGGAGAATATTAAGCTAAAAGTAGAAGTTACAGGAAAAAATAATTCAAGTAGAATTAATTAAACTTGAGAATGTAGACGACTTGAGAAAAAGCAATGAAGAGTTTGTGATCCGGCCTGATCAACAAAATGTTGTGTCTCTATCCATAGTAAGGTAGTCTCTATCCATAGTAAGGTAGGGCTTTTTATTCTACCACTCCGTAGACTTCCACTATTGACATGTCATACATCCCTTGATATTTGAATGCAAACTACCATTGTCATGACATTTGTAGTGTAAATGGTGAGTAAACACATACACCTTAGATAATAGGGTTAAAGTTGAACCCAACTACATTGCATTAAAGATGAAAAGTTTAATTATGCACCAATGATTGACCATGAAAAGCAGAGGAGTGAACAAAAACATCTCTTATGGTGGGAAATGCAAGGCTGAAATTGCATAGTTTTCATAAATATCAATGCAATTGAGCATAATTGCAAATGACTAAAATGTGACCACTGCATAAATATGAAATATTTCAGAGTTATAAACTTATTTATACATGGATACTTTCCCGGGTTGGGAAAGATAGAGTAAATCTAGGAAGATTGAGCAAATGAGCAGAGGCTAGAGAAAGACCACCTAGCAACTATTGCTAGAACTCTGTGACTACATCATGGCATGAAAATTTATTGTTAAATGCATATTGGGGTGCTGAGTTAGTAATAGAAGCAGCTAAGGTAAAGTCATTTCGTTCTGCCCAGATAGGAATCTAGATCAATAACATACCATGAAAAACAAATAGAAAAAAATATCTTGACTCGGTCGGTTGAAAAAATGGTTAAAAGTTTTATCAAAGTAATAAAATAATAACAATGGAAAGAATTAAATGTCTCATTCCACAATTTTCTTTGTCATGGAAGAAACTTCCATAACACTTTACGCCTTTTCTGTTTGGGCTACGTGAGTGTGGTATATAAGACCAATATTTAAAATTAAAAGTTTTTTAAAAATACAGCCAATATTCTATTACACTACTGAGTTTGCTTCCTTCATTATTACTTACCTACATGTGAAAAAAAAAAATTCTTGTAGAAATGGAAATGGCATCACTATCTGCCCTCGAGAAACATTTACTTTCATCTCACTGTATACTGAACGTAAATGTGTTCATTATACCATATGGCTCCTTGATGCCTTTCCATTCTATTGTGATTTGATGTGAGATCTTTTACAAAACCTCAGATCTGGAAATAAATGCATAGTCAATAGTCATGAAGAAAGAAAAGGTAAAATCCCCTTCTATGGGATATGACTCCTAAAACTCCCTACTTGAGGGAATATATTGATCCTGCAATTACATGAGAAGTAAACATTTATAGATATTTGCAATCATACAAGGCACCATTATAATTTTCTTGTGAGAAAAATGACTATGCATGAGAAAGTGTAAGACAGTCGATCCATTTTATTTTGAGCGTCGCTCCATAGGAGAAGCCTATTAGCTTAATAAGGAGAACTTGTGTTCCCTATAGTTTAGGCTATCATTCTCTATGTCAAATTTTCTTTAACTCCAAGTCTATTCATGTTAGGTTTTAGGGGAAGCATTTAAAAACAATGTAATCTGATATACAATTATGTATGCTACATTAGAAAGAGTTGTTATAAGAATTTTAAAAAAAAAAAAAATCTTCTCTAAAATAGAGAGTACTCTTCTTCATAGAGATTGTATTCCAATGATTTTGTATTTAGTTTTTTTCAATTTCTTTGCTGTTATAAATTTGATTGTGTAGGTGTTTAGATTCTACATTTGGTATCAGAGTTGAAGGTGTTTGGAAGACAACAACAGAACAAACAGTTTGCATATCCTAGAGTTTGATGGAGTTGACTACCAATATTGATCAATCAAGATGAAGGCTTTTTGCATTGGGAAAGATTATTGGGAGATCATTGAATCCAAATATGTAGTGCCTAAAAATTGGGATACTCTCCAACCTAATGATAGGAGATTGAAGAAAGAAGCTAGGATAAAGAATGCAATGACATTGTTTCACATTCAGATGGCTCTTGAGAAGAGCTTGTTTCCTAGAATTGCTGATGCATAGACAAAAAAAGAGGTTTGGAAGACTCTAACAGATGCTTACCATGGAAATGATTAGATCAAGGTTGTGAAGCTACAAATCTTGAAAAGAAAATATGAGAAATTGAAGATGAAGGAAACAAAGAATGAGGTAGAATTTTGTGTCAGAGAAAAAGATGTGATTCATAAAATGACGACTTTGGGTGAACCTATAGTCAAGAGCATGGAATACAAGAGGTATTAAGATCTCTAACCCGAAGATGGAATACTATAGCAATTGTTATGGAAGAAAGAAAAAATTTAGCCACCATGGAGTATGACGAGTTGGTTGGATCTCTCATATCACATGAGGATAGAATAAGGGACACTTCTACCAGCATTAATGCGAAGGATTTTACTTCCCAATTACGAATTTCAAAGAATGATGGCACTAATAGCAGTAATAACAACAACAAAGGCTCAAGAAGGGGTCAAAATCAGAATTTTTCAAGAGGATCTAGAGGAAGAAGAGGCGCTCAAGGAGGAAGAGGTAGGGGCAAATTCGATAAAAGGAATATTTAATGCTATCATTGCAATAAGTATGGACACCTTGAGAGAGAGTGTAGGATGAAATCAGGTAACAATAATGCAAATTATGCCCAACAAGATGAGGCTCCTTGCTCAGGTAATTTATTTTTGTGTTATGGTAAAGGTGAGACTAATGTGAATGATAATTGGTATTTGGATTTTGGATTCTCTAACCATATGTCTGGTAACAAGGAATTTTTTTCAAAGCTTTGATGATGGTTATAGATCCAATATTACTCTTGGTAATAACAATACAATGGCTGTTGCGACTAGAGGAGCTAGGGATATTCAAGCAAAGGAAGGTACAAAAAGTGTTCAAGATATTTATTATACTCCCAAATTGAAGTGCAATATATTGAGTGTTGGGCAGCTATGTGAGAAGAATTATAGAGTGGTATTTGAGAATATGAAATGTACTATCTATTATAAGAATTAGAGAAATAGGGTGATTACAATTGTTTCTATGACAAAGAATAGGATGTTTCCTTTGAAGTTTGGTGAAAATGACAATCAACTTGTCAATATGGCTTATGAGGATAAAAGTTGGTTATGGCATCTCAAGTATGGCCATTTGAATTTTAATAGGTTGAAGATTCTAACATCAAATGCATTAGTTCTTGGATTTACTAAGGTTGAAGAGCATAAATAGATTTGTGAAGGATGTGAAAAAGGGAAGCATGCAAGAGAATCATTTCCAAAAGGTAATGCATGGAGAGCTCAACACCCACTTCAGCTTATTCATTCATATATTTGTGGTCCTATGCAAAAATGAAGCTTGGTTAAGTCATCATATTTCATTACTTTTATTGATGATTACTTATGCATGTGTTGGATTTATTTTTTAAAGACTAAGGATGAATCCTTTGATGCATTCAAGAGGTTTAAAGCTTGTGTAGAGAATGAGAAAGGGAACACGATTAGATGTTTGAGAGAAAATCATAGAGGAGAGTTTTGCTCAAAATATTTTGAGAATTTTTGTGAGATGAATGAGATCAAAAGACAATTGACAACTGCATAGACGCCTCAACTGAATGGAGTGGTTGAAAGAAAGAATAGTACTGTGGTAGAAATGGCAGGGAGTATGTTACAAACCAAGGGTTTGAGCAATTCTTATTGAGCTGATTTAGTTGCTACAATAGTCTATATTCTAAACAAAAGTCCTACAAAGTGCCCTAGACAAGATGACTCCATATGAAGCATGGTATGAGAAAAGGCCTAATGTAAATCATTTCAAAGTTTTTGGTTATTTTCCTTATCCTGATCATAATATGCAAAAGCTAGATACTAAAAGTGAATCATGCATTTTTATGGGTTCTAGTAAGGAAAGAAAAGCTTTCAAATTATTCAATCTTATTACTAATAAGATTGTTGATTCAAGAGATCTATTTTTTGATGAAGGGGGAGTTTATGTTCATCAAAAAGGCCATGTTGAAAAGCCAAAATTTGTTTCGAATGATGATATTATTGTTGATAATGACAATGAGCAGCAAATTAATGGATCTATTTCAAGATCACCAAGCCCACCAAGTAACCCCTCATGAATTTCAAGAGAAAGTCCATCATCAAGTCCTCCGAGAAATGTAAGAAGGTTAAGTGATATCTTTGATAGGTGTCAAAATCAAGAACATGAAGAGGATCCAATAGGTGAGACAAAAAATTTTGCATTATTTGCTAAAGCTGATTTTGAGCCATCATGTTTTGAAGATGCATGTGCTAATGAGGTTTGGATGCAAGCAATGAATGAAGATATAGATTTCATTCATAGAAATAAGACATGGGAGCTTGTAGAACTTCCACATGAGAAGAAGATTATTGACACAAAATGGGTCTACAAGACCAAGTATAACAGTGATGGGAGTGTTGAAAGATACAAGGCAAGATTGGTCACTAAAGGTTTTTGTCAAAGGTATGTCATTGATTATGAAGAAATTTTTGCTTCACTAGCAAGACAAGAAACTACTAGAATGATAATCTCTCTTGTAGTTCAAAAGAAATGGAGTATTCATCATATGGATGTGAAAAGTTCCTTCTTAAATGGGTACTTAGAAGAAGAGGTATATGTGGGAGAACCATAAAGTTTTGAGATTCCAGGCAAAGAAGATCATGTCTACAAGTTGAAGAAGGCTTTGTATGGCCTCAAGATAGCACCACGTGAATTGTATACAAGAATTGATGGATATTTTCAGTAGAATGGCTTCCAAAGAAGTAAGAGTGAAACTACCATTTACTACAAAAAGGAAGGTAATGATATTCTTGTTAGCATTAACCTTAGAAAAAATAATAGTTACATGCAAATATAACCAATATTAGAAAATAATAGACTGCACATAAGAGAACACAAGACACCAAGATTTAACATGGTTCACCCAATCCTTGGGCTACGTCCACCAACAACAAGTGCAATATTATTATTATCCAGTGATTACAACCTGCTTACAATCTATAATCCCTTAGAGGTCAATATTGCCTCAAGAATGAATTTTTGCATCACACATTCTGAAAATCCCTAACCCTAAGCCTCTTTTATACAAGCTTTCACTGCTTACAAAATTAGGGCTAGAATATGTCATCCAATAGGAAAAATAGTAGCCGATGCCTTTTATAATATAAGGGAATTTTTGGCTTTGGAAAACCCCTATGGGGGCATTGGCCCTCAACCGCACCCTATACTACGACAAGGAGTGCACCTAAGGCACTACCCTAGGACCCTGTAGGGGTACTACCCCTTGACCCCATCTTGGGGGCATTTCCCCCAAACCCTCATAGAAATAATATTGGGAGAAAACCACACCGAATAAACCTCTAAGTTTGATTAGGCTCCACAGCACAAGAATTCTCATTGTGAGTTTGTATGAGCAAGATTTTAAGCCACTGCTGTCTCAAAGAGGCAACGATATTTATTTGGCTCTGGTTAGGGTTTTACTATTTATTGAAGCGATCTTAAGTCGGTCACTAATGAGAGTCGAGAAGATCTTAGACGACATCACACTATTGTTAGTGAATAAATATATAAAATATTTTATGATACGAATTCTTTTTATAAAATGAAAGATGTATAGTACAGACCCAAAAAAATGCAAGTACACATAAATATCACATAGATCAATCTGTGAAACTAACAATATTAGTGCTTGTATGTAATGAACCCATTTTGGAGTCATTTGTTTATGTGCGACTTTTTCTTTATTTGTATTTTTTTGCCATATTTTTTTCTCATTATGATGTGAAGCAATAACTGGGAAGGAATTTGGTGTTTTATTGAGCTCCTCTCGCGGCTTGGATTTGTCTAATTATATTATGCGCTGGAGCCTATGGACTACATCTGATGTTGGCTAGTTTCCTTATGCAAGTCAGCTTTGGCTATTCTGTCCTTTCTGGATTACCTCCTCGGTGACTGTAGCATTGACGATGAGTCTTAAAGGCTTAATGGTGAGTTATGAATGTTGATAACAGTAGTATTCTGCAAGATATGTTTGTTATGGTTCAATCACTTTCGAGTAATAACCTTGATATAACTTCTTGTATATGTGTTTGATGCCGTGTGGGTATGATCCCTATCTTCCACAGTCAGGGAAGGAGATCTGTTCTTTCTGGTCTAATATTGTATTCGATGCCATCCTTATCTCTCATATCAGCGATAGCGATTTATTGCAGATGGCCTACCACATGCTTGACTGATCAAACAGGTGGCGATGAAGTATTGATGACTGTCGATGTTGACTGGATGCAGCCTCCCTCCAATAATGTTTATTGATCATGATGAAGGCCATCTCAGAGGATTCTATGATACTGATCTTCAACTACCGTCAAGACTATGCAATGCTCATCTTTTAATTTCCTATCACTCGCTCCGTCTAGAATATTATGCCCTGTGTTGGGTGACTCACGCACTATGTTTTCTGACCAACGTTGATGTAGACTGGGCATCTCTGATTCAGATCCTTTTGCTCTCCCTTTGTTCGTCCCCCGTCACTTATGGATGTTATGCCAATTTATATCTTGTTCCTAGATTGTGAAGAGTCATTGTACCTCTTGGAAACTAATTGGTTTACTAACATCACTAGATTATAATCACATATAATATTTATTTCATAATTCTTGTTATTCATCAGAATAGACCACCGTCACTCTTCTTCAGATAATTGATATTGATATCATTTTGCTAAGTGCGGCAAGGTAGGTACAATATGTGACCACGTGGAGATTGTATCTGAATGACTAAAGTCTTATTATCGTTCTTTCATGCCTTGGAAGATGTCCAAACTTCCCATATCTCCTCCATCTTTCCATATCTTCGTCATGACCCAATGGGGATTGCCACATTACATTATACTTGCAGTCAATCCCTTATTTTCCCTATCTAATTTTTTAGAATATGAATATTTAAATTTATTTATAATATACCACAAATTAATTATAATGATTATATTTTGATACTTTATACAATTATATTTAATATTTAGATTATATTTTCAATCACTCTTAATTAAAGTATAATTCAGGTTATAAAAAATAAATGGTATCATTATATTTGCTTATATTATACTAATTAATATTTATGTCTTTCATTATAAATATAATAATTTGAATTTTAAATATTATTATTAGTTATTTACATTATCAATATAATTATAATTTTATTTAATAATATCACAAAATATTTATATTATAATATATATTAATTTAATAATATATCAACTATATTATTAGATTATAATATTTTATTAATATAGTACGTTGCTATATTATATTAGATTATTATTATTATAACACGATATGATATTATTATATAATTAGAATGTAATATTACTTTATAAAAATATTATTATTTTAATATCATTATTAATATTACTTTATATAAAATATTTATTTATTATTTAAATTATATACTAATATGGGGACATCACATTGTCTCAGGAAGGATGTAAGTATGTAGTCAATATATTTAGTAATGTTTGAATATTTGAGTCTGCCACGAAGTCCTATTTGATTGATCACTTGAGTTAATTGCTTATGCATCAAACTAGCATACAACTAGATGTGCTTTTATTACATAGTTTAATAAGCCTTAGGAACATTTCAGCCACAGTGTTCACAATGCATCGCCATGGTAACGAATGTTTGGAAAAATTGCCTAGAGACTTCTCAAATCAAAATCAATCTCTCTCTCTCTCTCTCTCTCTCTCTCTCTCTCTCTCTCTGTATGTATGTATATTTATGTATATATATACATACATACATGTACATATATATATATATATTTATATACATACATATATACATGCATACATAAATATTAAAGATGACCAAATATTAAAAAATATTATTTCCTTCAATTTGAAAACTTAAAGATAATTTAATAAAGCAATGAGTGCAGTGTCTTTCAGCTCTTCTTTGAATGGTTTGTTGTAGAAATATTAAAATGAAATATTATCAACATTTAATAGAACCTATAACAAATCAAACACTTAGAAATGAGAGAATCAAATATTTAAAGAATTTTAAAATAACTAATATTAAATCGAACAATTTGTACCTAATTGCAATCACCAAACTTACATGTTTTTTTAATGTTTAATTCAATTTTTTTGATAATTTTTTATAGGAATAGCACAAAAATCATGAAGAAGAATAGAAGGTGAATTCCCATGACTTACAAGAACACAATGAAATGGTGAAAAGAGGAAGTGCAAACTAACACAAATAAGGTTCAAAACCAAGAATATTTAAACTTTACCAACATTTAATAGAATTAATAACAAATCATACAAATTTTCTGATTTAAGCTATACAGTTCACAACTACCAAGCTTGCATGCCAGTTACCTTTGACAAAATTTCTCATTTAAATTTTCTAACTCCAATTTTAAAGATTGTACAAAAATAATTAAATCAAGAATGAAAGACAATTTTGCAATGAATTATAGAAAGAAGAGGAAATAGTGAAAAAATGAAGGGTAGAGAGTTTATGCAAATAAAAATTTTAATCGAGACCCTTCCATCTTGCAATGAACAACACCATTATACAAGATGAATAGTGTGCCAAATACAAACATCATAGATACTTGTGGTAAGTGTCTGCTTGCATATAGTGAGTTCATAAACAAACATGATTTCTTCATTGTCCTCGACATAGGAGGTGCATATCTTCATTGGTTATACTTGATATGAAATAATTTTGTCACTTGTTTACATAAAAATCCAATAGTTGCAGGTGCCATCTTCATCAAAAAATTTCCATGATAGTCCAGTAGTTGCAGGTGTCATCTCAATCACAAGTTTTCCATGAAATACTAGTAGTTGGAGGTGTCATCTTCATCAAAGTTTTTCTATGATAGTCTATTAATTGGATATGTCATCTTCATCACAAGTTTTTCATGATAGTCCACTAGTTATAGGTGTCATCTTCATCACAAGTTTTCCATGATAGTTTATTAGTTGGAGGTGTCATCTTCATCACATATTTTCCATGAGAGTCTAGTAGTTAGAGGTGCACTAAAGACCTTTTGTCACTGCGTGAGCTACTAGTAGATGGGGAGTACTCATCATTATCATCTAGCATAGGCTTACATGCCTATCATGTGTTAAGTGCAACCAAGGTGAGTGTTAACTAGGCATTCTCAGTCTTACCAATCTCAAGAATCATCAGAGTTCGTCAATATGCCACCACCACCACATTTAGAGGGCATGGAAATAAAATAATCATTATCCTATACGTTACACTTGATTTCATATATTGCAACAATTTTGCCACTTGTATACATGAGCTTGTTTCCATTCTAACAATGTATGTTTATGTATTTGGCTTAAAGTATGTAGTTATGAATCTATATGTTAATGGGGTATTAGATTTCTCATAAAGCTCATATACAACCATTCAATCCTAACTCACAAAATTCTTCAGAATGACAAGAGCAAGAACAAGAACAGAGTGACCTAAAGATGGATAGAGGTATCAAGTCAAGATACAATTTTTTTTTGAATAAAATTTGATTTGATATGGTTTTTGATAATTGGAATGCTTTATATGTTGTCATCCTCCCTATAAGGTATGTAGAGCTTATCATTGAACTTTAGATTTATGTTTTCATGTAGATAGTGTAAAATTACAAGGAGAACTAGTTGGGAGAAAGCTTTAGGACTGGTGACATCAATTGAGGTGAGATATCTATGATTATTGTAGATCCAATAAGTTTATCTCCTCCATTGATAAATATAAGTGCTTCGAGAGACTTGTTGGATCTAATGTATTAAAATGGGTCATGAGGGGTCCTAGTCTGTCAAAAGGAACAAGATGACCTTTTAAGATCCCTTAAACTTTTATTTATGAGTGCATGTGCATTGAAGATCCTCTGTAACTATGTGAGCTAATAGTAGATGGTGATTATTCATCATCATCATCATCATCATCATCTGACATAGGCTCACATGCATATCCTACTTCTTTCATTTGTTGCTTTCCCCTTTCTAGCTCATTGGGTCCTTATCTATAACTTTTGTTATGGATCCAAGAATTTCTTCCCACTCTTTTCCATTAACCAGATGGGTCTTGTCTCTTAATCCTGAGTAATTGGTTAGTTGTTTCATTCTTAACAAAATTTGTAACTAGATTCTCCCTTGCCAGTTTTCTTCTTGACCACTGCAATAGCTTCTCCTCAGCTAAACATTTTGTAATCAATTGATATAAAATCACACATTTCCCTTGGCTAATCCTTGAGGTGTGTGATTGAGCTTGTAGATCCACAAAAGGGTTGAAACATAGATTTGGTAGAAGAATAATATTAGATTCACTTAGGGCACACTTGATGGAAATAATGTGTCAAAAAGGGATCATAAGGGGTCCTACAACCTCTTGTAAGGGACATTAGCTCACCCCTTATGACCCCATATGACCCTGTGGGACACATTACAACTGTCAAGTGTTCCTTAAGGGGTCTTACATCCCCTTAGGGAACACTTGATAGATCTAATACTATTCTTCCACCAAATCTAGATTTCAATTTTTTTGTGCATCTCTAGGCTCAATAATGAGCCTAAAGGATTGGCTAAGAGAAAAATTTAATTGTATATCAACTGATTACAAAATGTTCATTTGAAGAGAAAATATTGCAGCGATCAAGAAGAAAACTAGCTATGGAGAATCTGGTTATGAATTCTATTAAGAATGAAACTATTAACGAATTACTCAAGATTGAGAGATAAAGCCCACTTGGTTGATGGAAAAGAGTGGGAAGATCTCCTTAGACCCGTGACAAAAGCTACATATAAGGACCCAAAAGAGCTAGAAAGGGGAAAGCAACAAAAGAAAGAAGTAAGGTATGCATGTGAGCATATGTCAGATAATGGCAATGATGAATACTCACCATCTGCTAGTAGGTCAAGTAGTGAGAGAAGGCCTTCAGTGCACATGCACTCAAAAACAAAATTTTCACATAGAGAAGTGATAAGTGTTGCACCATCAAACACGAAATTATCCATAGACTTTGTCCCTTAGAAGATGTCTTGCTAAAGTCAAAATTACCTTTATGTAAGAGTGCATGGATGAATATTAGAAATACATTGGATAGATCTACAAAATGTCAAAATTTGTAAAAAACTAGACATATTTTTAGCATCTTGTACATATTAGATCTCTTTAATTATAACTAAATTAATGACTTCTAACATAACATTGTAAATAGAGGTACTAGCAAAAGTGGCTAGAAGGGAGAAATAAATTGGATTTTGTTTAGAGGTTAAAATAAAATCTTTCCATGACAACGTATTTTTCCATTTCTCCTCAAATAACTATTAGAAGATATTAATTTCTCCCATCAAACTTTGATAACAAAAGGTTTACCAGAAAACTTTCAAGGCAAAGATTTTTTTACATTTTTTTGTCTCCAATATGCCATAGGAATTTGAATGCGTCACTCTTGAATAAAATCATTTCGAGGTATATTGCTTATAATTCATAGGGAACTGCTCAAACATCACATACTAAGCTTAATTCCTAAACTAAAAGTGTTAAATAGTCAAAGTTGATATAGCTAGACCAGGAGTAAATGGACAAATCAATGCCATTTCTCTATCATTATAAAGATATAGAGATTACCATTCTTTTCTATTGAAATAAAATTTCTATAGATCGTTTAGAGAGATATCTTATTAAAAAAAATTAGCATGCATAAAAAATAAATATAAAATGGTATATAATTTTAAAAAGCTGTCATTTTTTATAACTATTATTTTAGCTATTGAATGTATAAATCAAACTTTACAACAATTTATAGCTAATCTCTTTAACATTTTTGAAAATCTTAACTTATAAAAAAAGATATATTTAAAGATGTTTTAATGAAAAGAATTTAGAAATATAATAATTGATTTGATTAATGATAGATTATATAAAACCGTTTAAATATATGATTTGATAAAAAATGGATTCGTTAAAGAAAAAGAACACTATGGACAAAGAGCTACTAATAAAGAACTTATAACAATAGATAGAAGAAGGAAGCAGAAGAATTTTATTTATTGACTAACTACAATGGGATTGCCTCTATTTATAGAGGCCTTTACAACATTCTAGAATCATATCAAAATCTTGACTTGCTCCCTACATCGATGGTTTGATAGAGAAAAATAAAACTAGGTTGGGACAACATTTAAACTAAACTCAACAGACTTGTTAAGTAGGTGCTTTGTTTGCCATAGGTTTGGAGAGGCTTTCCCATGGTATGCACGTGGAGGGGCTATGATGTTAACTCTAGTCTAACTGCAGACATGGATTCTTCCAACATGTTTTAATTGAATTAATTAAAGTTTATGGAGTCTCTCATTTGATCCCACATACGTAAGGATGGAGAAGTATAGAGAATACAGGCTAGTTGATCATGATTGAAGGAGATAAATCCTTCCTTTCCCCCATCCAAAAGTCAACTAGCACCCATAATGCTCATCCACTTTTACGCACATACAACTCTTCCACTAAGTTCTTGAGAATGCTTCATCTTTCTTAGTGGTATAGATATTGTAACTAACCATGAGGAGAGAGAACACTAGAGGATTAGTTTTATTTTAATCCTTGAACACCTTCCAATCTAGGTAGCCTTGTCACTCCTCTATTTCATTTTCTAACCTTGAAGTTTTCATCTCCTTCATAGAAGGTGAAAAAGTAACCCCGAAACTAATTTTTAGACCTTCAAATAGAGGGGAAGTATGAATGTAATTAAAACCTAGTAATTTTGAGCTTCCCCTTCCCTAATAGAGAAATGAAATCACATATACAGAAAATAAAATCTATATAAAACTGAAGATGCTAGAAAATTTAATATATTTTTTAACAAGCTATGAAGAATCACTACCACTCCAGAACTAGTAGATTCACCATAGTGAGTTCCTAGAGGGGGAGAGACATGCACCAACAACCTAGATAGAGAAAGAGAGGTTAAGGATGGAGTGAGAGATTTTCATTTGGCTAGATATATTTCAATGTCTGCAAACTACAACCTCTTCACTAATATGGTAAATAGGTGTTTATCAAGAAAGACATTGGTGACAAAAAAGGTTTATCTTGTTGTTGTAATCTTATTAGAAAATATAAAAACATATTTTCTAGGAGTAGGCTTGTCAGGTATAGTAATATCAAACTTTTGAAATTAAACTTGAAAACAATATAATCACTCATTATGTTACTTCTAGTTTATTCATTAGAGATATAGTTACAAAGCTATTCATTAGTTTATTCAGATATACCCATTGGATTATCTAAGACATAATTTTCAATATAATATAAAATGGAGATTGTTAGTTTGTTCCTTATAGCATGAGTCTTGAATTTAGCTTCCCCTCGATTTCTTCAAAATCTTTTTGACATTAATTTATCCATGAAAAAGAAGTGGTGAAGCAATTTTACTAAAATTATGAAAATATCTTTTTATAAAATCCAACATGTCTTAGGAATCTATAAACATCCTTTTGATTAGTTGGTATAAATATATCTTCAATTATTTGGATCTTTCTATTACTCACTTGTATTCCTCTAGAAGAACAATAATGTCCCAATACGATAGATTTAGCCATGAGGATATGATACTTCTCATGGATCAAATACAATTTAGTTTCAATACAATGCTTTAGTGCCTTCTCAAGATTTTATTTAGCTTCTTCGCTTGTATCACTATAAATAGTAATATCAACCATATATACATCTATAAAATCATGTATGAGGTCAAAAATGATACCTAATATTAACCTATCTACTTCATATTCATTATCACCCTTTTTACCTTGAACCAATAGAACACAATCTTCTAGTTTGATGAAAAAACATTTATGTCACTTGATGGAGGACATGAAATACTATCACAACCAGCCTTTGAACCTCCTAGCTAGTCCATATTTGTGAGCACATACTCTACACTAAATCTAGAGAGAAATATCTTTTGATTTGAGGAAACAATATTTGTGAACTAAATTTTCTAACAACTATTGATAATTTAAGAATGGAGTAAAACTATAGACACTGAAGTTTCTAACAACTATTCATTATTAATGAATGGAGTAAAACTATAGACATTGGTATTTCTAACAACTATTCATTATTTATGAATGGAGTAAAACTATAGATAGTGGGTGCATGAATTTGTGAAAATATTGGAACGTGTCAACATTTCATATTTCTTTCGTTATAAAACTTCAATATAAAATTATATTTCAATAATCATTATTAAATTCAACATATTGTTTTGAGAAATGATTCAAAAAATAAATTGATATGTACTATAAAGTGATCACCTCGACACATTGACATTATAATCAAACCAAACCGAACTATCAATACATAGTGGTTTCATTTTATACCATATTAAAATTTGAGCTATGGAATAATGACACCCTTTCCATCTAAAATTAGTTGATTAGCTTGGTAAATGCTTAACCAAGTTAATGATATTTTTTTGTATTAAGATATATTTAATGGTCAAACAATTGATATATCTACATCATTTGTGTATAAGTTAGTTTCATAGTTTTGTATGTTACATCGAATTCTTTATTTAGCAATATAAATATACCTTATATAATAGTGTCCATTAATAAAAGTTGAACCATATGATCTAATAGATGCAAAAGTAATATTATCAAACATGAAGCTTATTATACATAGTAGTCTAAGGTGGATGCATCCCATACAACTATAAGTTGCTAGTTGAAATCTACAATTTAGAAATTTATTTGAGAGAATTCAAATTAAAAACATTTCTTATCTACTTGCATCACTATAGATTGAAGCATTAAATTTTGGAAGAAATCCAACTAAAGGCTAATTGTACAATATTTTATAAAAATAAAAATTGCACATCTAAGCTAAATTTTAAAAGTTGTAAATATTAGATTTAAAAGTTAATACAAAATATGTATTTATATAATATAAATATAAGATAAATATAAATATAAGATAAATATAAATATAATAATTTGTCTTGAAAGTGTCGCATAAATGTTTTATAGGACTACTTTTAAACATCACACAGTGAGACAAAATTGAAGTTTGAAAAAATAAGTTCATTTTGATTATTTAACACTTTTAGTCTAGAAATGAAACTTTAGTATATGATGCTTAAGTCATAATGTTTTATAGTATTCCTCAACCCTCTACTATTATAAATATTCCATAACATAACATGTATGATGTTTTCTTGGTTCATTTGTTTACTCCTGGTCTAACTATTTCTCTTGGGATACTTAAGCATATTGATCAATCCACACTTCTCTTATTTTGAAAAATGAAAGAATTACACATGCATTCTAATCCAGTGAATGAATCAAATCAGAAGAATAGGTTTTATTTGCATGGCGTGACAAGAGCATGGAGTTGTAGAAGAGGAAGCTGTCTCTACAAGTTTTAGTAGACGCCCTTTTGCAGAATCTTAGAATCACATGGAATGCTACCACAGTCGAAGTTTGAGCCTCCTAGCTGCTCCATATTTGTAATTAGCACATCATTTACGCTGAACCTTGGCAATACAGTCTTCTTAGTTGAGGAAACAACCTTTGTACCAGTTGATGGAGGACATGGAATGCTACCACAGTCATCCTTTAAACTACCTAACTGCGGTGATACAGTCTTCTTATTTGAAGAAACCACCTTTTTCCTTGTCAATAGAGGACATGGAATGTTGCCACAATCTGCCTTTGAACCTCCTAGTTGTTCCACAACATTATTTGAAACAGCGTTTGACCACATTCTGCCTTTAATGTGTGGAGGACATGTAATGTGACCACAGTCTGCCTTTAAACTGCCCAACTGTTCCATGTTTGGATCAGGAGTTTGGAGGTTATATCGAGCGGAGACATGAAGGACCATAAACACAAGGAGGAGCACAGCAAGAAGTGCATTCATATTCATGGGCACCATTCTTGTCATTATTGAGGCACGGTATTGTTTACTAAATCAATTGAGAGAAAAATATCAGAAATGAGGTTCTGGATGAAGAGTGAGATGGGATCCGAGTATATTGTTGTGGCCAATTTATAGGAGGAACCATAACTTTCTTCAATAGCGACACGTTCAAAGTCATATGGCGTATTGTAGACGAAAAAATGTAGTGGAAAATCTTTGCCCTTGAATTTTTTTGGTAAACCATTTGTTATTCAAATTCAAGATATTGACTGAATAACTCCTCCATTTTGTGCTGAATGAAACATGTATTGATGCTTTTAATGTAGATGCTGTTATTTGAACCGAATTATAAGCTAGTGCTATCTCGAAGAGGCCATTTACAATTATTAACAATTATTTGGTTTTGGTTGAGGTTTTAAAAAATCAACTGATCTTGATCAACAGATTTTAGATGACATTATACTATTGAATACAATTTTAACATATTTTTATAATATGAATTCTTTTATAAATGAATAATGTATAAGATACTTACAACATAATTCAAAATAAACTGTACATATAAAAATGATTCTATAAAATTAATATGACAATTTAAATTCATATTCTATAAAAATCTATTAAGTGTATTTTATTTAAATAAAAAATATTATAAGAAATAATGTATAAGATATTTGTTAAATTATAAGTACATATAAATATCATTCTATAAAATTAATATGACAATCTAAATTCAAATTTTGTAAAAATATTTTTTACATGCTAAATATTTAAAAAACATATCATTAGAATCGCTTAACTCAATTTATTGTAGCTTACTTCTCTTACATTAGCATATTATATTTTTAAAATATAAGTAGGACAAGATATATCATTTCTCAAAGGACTAAATAAATAGATTCATATAAATTTGGATTAAACTTATATATAAGTTTTGTAGAGATACTAACATGATGGTTCCTCTATCTTATTTGACTTTTGATTTCAAATTAAATTAATGAATATATGCCATTATTATGATCGTAAAATATTTTCTACATGTATAAAATATTATGATCTTGAATTGTTTGTTATAGATATAAAATATTGATATTAGGTTATAAGGGGGAGAGAAGGTGGGTTATGTGCTCTGCATTTGGGCAAGGTTGGGATGAGCATTCCTTAGCCCGCATTTCTCCTTAATGTTCTCTATTGATGGGTTTGCACTTCTTGTTTGGTTGTGTTTGGTGGTTAGGGTGTGTGTGGAGATTGTGGGGATCTTTTGGGGTTATGTGCGGGGATTGTAGGATTATGTGTCAGCTGGGGCCAAGCTTGGTGGGTTTTATTCATGGGTGTAGGTTGTGCATGGTGGACATTGTTCATGTCAAAGGATAGGGTTTCTTCAAGTTGGTTTAATGGGTAAATGAGGCTTCCCCTCTTCTTAGATTTAATCTACTGATATGGAGATGGTTGAACCTTCTTTGTTGGTGCAAATTGGAGCCAAGGGCCATGATGATAATATTCCATCTAGGGTTGATGTTGCTTTGTCCAAGGGCATGATCTATATCAAAAAGGTGAATGGGTGTTTAGAGAGATTGGAAGATCAACCAATTTTGGTCATTCAACTTGAGCATATTTCAAAAGACATTGAATATTGGAGCAAGCGTGCACTCATTTGTAAGTAATTGGGCCTCCAACTTTCTCTTCTGGTGTTGGAATCATGGGCGGGGCACTTCTTTTGGGGGATATAAGTAATTCATCTTCTACTCTCCTAGCTCATAAGGGGATGACAGATAGTATGAAAGGTACCAAAGCTTCACCCATGCTAGGATTGTAGTAGAAGCCTTTTAAAAAAGGGCCCTCAGAGAAACCATCCAAGAGTGGAAGGTAGACTGATCAAGAGAAGGTTAAGATGATGCTCTATACATTACTTAAGTCAAGGTTTCTTAAGCCCAATGATTCCCACTTCTGTGAACCCCCCAAAATCCTTTCTAGTGATTTCTTAAATAATTGGTTCCATAAAAACTGGAGTTAAATGTTAGGGTTTTATTTTTCATATCTAAGAATTATTCAAAAGGGTTGCTTCCTTATATTTTTCATAGATCCTAATTCATAGAGCTAGTGAAGTCAATCTTGACCTATTTCAGTCATCCTCTAAATCTAGCCATAGAACCCTAAATTCCCAATATATAGTCCTTGGTAAGAAAAAGAAAATTTTTAGTCATAGATTCCAAAATTTCTCTTTGATCCACCTAACTATTCCATGAATGGAAGAAATTGAATCCATAGTGTGATGTTATCCTAAGGAGCAGGGTAACCCAAATGACACCAACGCTTCTATTGAGGAAATAATAATGCTTCTTTCGGTATCAATGTAGAGATCATCAAACCGAGCAACATAGACAATGACGGATTAGAGCCACTAAGAGGTCCTCCTAACATGGAGATAAACTCAACAACTTTAATCTTTTTGTTATTCCTATCTCCATCCATTTCTCCTCCCCATTATCTAAACCCACCACCCCTTCTCAAAAGTTTTCTTCCATTATCAAAATTGTAGGCCCTAGGGAGAAAGAAGCTCCTGGTAGTGTTGACTTTGTGAGAATGAATTAGATATCCCAAAACCCATCAACAAAGAGGAGGAAGGAGTAACAATCATATTCAATGAAAAATATAAGTCAAAGAAAGCTAAATGCAGGAGTGAGCAGACAAATAAGTTAGTGGGAATTGAAGAAGTTTGTGAAGATGAAGTACTATCCCCCAAAAGAAAGAGAGGTAGATCCTCAAGCATCGCCTCTACATTCATGATGGACCAAGATAAAGACCCATAGACCAAATCCAAAGGATTTTCCCTTCACACCTATTTTCTCAAAGATGAGGACACCAAAACTATTTTTATTATGATTAGATAGTATAACCATAATATAGTGAAACACCCTCGTGCTATTAAAAGATGAGAGATTATGACTGATATTTGGAAGAAATTTTTCAAACTTTGTGAATCTCTTATTAATTTCCCTTTCAACTATTACATTATTCTTCAACTCTTCTTTTTCTTTCCTTAATTTCTGATTTTCTACTTGTAGTTGTAGGTTTCTGTCACCTATCCCTTCTAACATTTTATTTTTTTCTTGGATCTCTTTTCATTGTTTCTACAAGAGTGAATCATTATCTTTGATTTTTTCTTCAGTATTTCTCTTTTCATATTCAATTATTTCTTCAGTACTTTAAGTAGATCTCATCTTTTCCAACAATTCTATCATTCTTAGGGCTTGACCCTCTTGTTCCTTCTTAATTTGGTTGATACGAGCCTCAAGTAATTCATTATTTTTTATCAAAAAATCTTCAATAGAAACATCAACTTCCTCAAAGTTGAAACTTCCTTCAGATAGTTGTTCAAGACCATTAAGGCTTACTTGTAGTCATTGTCTTAATTCTCTTACTTGTATTGTGGTTGTTGTAGTTGTTTATGTTATTGATTGGACAACTTAATCACAAGGCTGAGAAGAGTTGTAAAAAGGTGAAGAGTGATTGCTTGAAAGGTTGCTAAGAAGATTAGAGACATAGATGACAATGGAGCTCAGTCAGTGGGTCAACATATGAACTAAATTTTGATCTGTATTTGCAAAGTGAGTTTTATTTGACATATCAACCTACTGTTAATTTCTAACCATTGTATCAATATTAAAGTCCTTTAATCAGGGTTGACCTAATAGTCATATGTAAATCCAAACAAGAAGACATTCTAATGAAATGTTCTAAAGTCCTCTAACAAGGCCACTCCTAACAATGTGATTAAATCCTTTAACAAGGTCACATTTAACAGTGTGTTTTGTAACCTTTAACAGGATTGGCTCCTAACAGAGCTCACTTCATAAGAGTGAAAAACTAGTGACATGTTACTAGTAGTTTTTCCCAACTTAGGTTTTATATTACTAGTGAATTTTTCCAAATTAGGCTTCCATGTTAAATCCTAGTGTCATAGTTGTGTGGATATCTTTTGAGATTTTTTACTAGTTAATATTGTAAATTCTACATGTTTTTTATTATTGGGATAGTGCACTGCAAGTTGATGTTACTAATTATCTAATATAGAGACCGAGCTCCTAAATGATTATATCTAAAGTAGAACAAGATATTTAAGTGCCCAAGAAACTTGTCATATTTTACAAAAATTACCACTAGTTGTATGCAGCAAACCTTTTGCCAATCTGCATGTAGGCCGAAAGTTTCTACACTGCCTTACTAGTGTAGCAAGTGAAACACATCTACAAAAAAATACTTACAAACATATATGAATAGGCCATCAAAAATTGAAACAATATCATTGCTTGAATCAACCTGATCATTCACCTATGCATCATGGCAACAAGGAAACAAATGGAAAGAGTGTAAAGTCTAAGCTATTGTTAATGTATATCCCTAATTCTACAACATTTCGGATGAAAACTCTGAACATTTCCAAACTTTTTGTTGGAGTGAATTACTATTGTACAAGCACTTCCAAAATGTTGAAATTGATATAGGTCTCACACAAGATGCAATTGTAGCCAATTGGAACCAACTGAATTTGAATGGCTATATAGTTGGCATGTAATTCGTACCATGGAAAATACCACTGACAAAATAGAACAAGATGACAATGAAAATGAGACAACTTCACTAGAGGACGTAGAAATGCAAGGATGGGAATTGCTATTGCTCATGGGCTATACCAATTACACTAATTTGGATGATATCCAAATGCTAGGAAGGTGAGAATTTGACAAGAACTATATGTTGGACAAACATGGTGTACCACAATTGTTACATGAATATGCAACTGATTTCATAAGTACCAAAAAAATATTCCACTGCCTCACAAATGGAGCCAATTACTATAATGCTCCCAACTATACATTATAATCCAACCAAGAGAATACACTTAAGATCATAAAAGATGATAGAAAATGTCTCAATCTCAATCCACTAAGCATGATAATCCAAGGTACAGTAGGAACTAAAAAATATCACTTAATCAAATAGATACATGCACTTGACATGAATGCCAGACAACAAGAGTGCCAAATTATCATATTAGCACCAACAAGAGTAGTTGTGTTTGACATAAATGCAACAACAATACATTCAACACTCAAAATCTCAATCCAAGAGATGCATCCACTAAATGGGCAAGCACTTACCACATTTCAAGAAGACATGAATTATATCAAGTACGTCCTTATAGATGAAATGAGGTTCATTGGACCCAAATTACTACTAAAGATCAACATCAGGTTATGTGAGGTATTTCCTAATCACCAATCTACACACTTTGGAGGAAGATTGATAACCCAATTGGAGACCTTGCATAATTGCCTCTAGTATTAGACAGGCCCCTATATGCTGCCCACTTAGATGCTCTCACAATCTAGAGTCAACTCACAATTTTTGTAACATTACAAACCATATTTTGACAACAAGGTGAAGGACCTACAGAACTATAGTTCAAATACGAATTGACCAATATATGCAATGTAGAACCCACACAAAATGATTGGGAACTACTTATGACAAGATCTAAACAATGGCTTCCACCTAAAGAAAACAAAGAATTCAATGATCTTATCCATATATTTGCAATGAACGATATTGTGGACCTAGACAATAGAAGAATGTTAAAGCAACTAAATCATCTAGTTTCTGTAAGCACTACCATGAACATCCATAATAGTCAAAATGCTCAAATTGATCAAGGCCAACTCAAAAACAAGTACTCTTATGCAAGGGCCAATGCATAACGCTTATAGTAAACATTTGGACACAAGTAGGACATGTTAATGGAGCACTCAGGACCATAATAGAAATCATGCACAACCTTAACTGCAAGCCACCAGGCATTCCCATGTACATTGTAGCAAGCATTGATAACTACAGTGGTCCACCATGGGATGCACAAAAACCAAAATGTGTTCCAATAGAAAAAATCACAATTGGCAATAGAAGGCAAATACCAATCACAATGGCATGTGCAATTACAATTCATAAATCCCAAGGTCTTACACTCCACAAAGAAACAATTGATATTGGAAAAATAGAACATCAAAGCCTAATGTTCACAACCATATCATGAATGAGGTCACTGAGTGGACTCCACATCAACTTGACTTTCTCATTCGACAGAAACATAAAGATGTAGAACAACCCCTACACCATTCTTAGAAAAATAGAAGAAAGGTGCCTGCAACAATTGTCATGCAATAGTGCCAACTAACTAGGGCATGGGACTTTGCTGCAGTCAACCACGACTTCAAAAACAAAAATGTAAGTAATTTTCCTTCCATTAAAAGTAGTTACTTTTATACCAACATTGCATAAACAAAAATCTCTGACAACTTTATACTTGACAATGTTATATATAGACATTCCTTTAGACAAAACTTGTTTCTAACAATTTTTTCTCTTCATAATCAACATAAGCTAAAGAAATTTTTTTGCAAACACTTTTGAATTGGCATTAAAAGGAATCCTTGAATACTTGATAGGTACATAGTTCTTTAGCCAAAACAGGATTGTACAACAAATATTTAAATAACTTTCCACTAAATATCTTTCTAATCATTTATGTATGTTTGAAATAAACAACAAATGCAAAAATTTTCTAGGAAACCACTTGGGAAGTAGCAAAAGGCTCTAATAGCCTCAGAGATACAATTCCAATGTACAAACTAACAATCTTCACCGAATATAGGCTCAATAAATGTAAGTATTTCTCCACTCATTAACAAAAAAGATATTGTTGTTTGACTTAAGTTGAGGATGGTAAATGTTAATTTAGCATTGGAACATGTTACCCTCCCTTTTTGTAGGTAAAACAAAATTTTTGGTATCTCGTGGTGGCATACCCACACTCTTTCAAGGCTAGATTCCTACCTACTCTAAGATATGCAACTAACAAAGGATAATGGATTAAAAAAATACATTAATTCTTTTCTTGAGAATCACAATGCTTCTTACATTGAATTTGTAAACTATTATGGTTACATTTTGTATATTACCTTGAATGGGTTTTTTCTTTCAATAGGTTGTTTATGCACAAATATTTATTAGATAGCTTGTTTCTCTATCTTTTGTTTTTTTATTGTTTTATACGTTTTAGCCACCTACAAAATAGAGATTCAAAAATATATTTCTATGCTTCATTCATAAAAATTATCTATGCTATATCAAGTGGAGACATGAAAGACCATAAATAGTATAAGGAGGACAACAACAAGCAATGTGTTCATATATTTCAATTGCAAAGAATAAAAGTGAGAAAAGAGGTTGTGGATGAAGAGTGAGATTGGATGCAGTGCATTATTGAATGATATAAGCTAAATAAATGTAGTAGAAAACCTTCACCCTTGAAAGATTTTTTTGGGTAAAACATTTGTTATTCAAATTCCAATTATTGACGTCATAACTCTTCCATTTTAATTAGCTGATAGGCTTTTACATTGGAGCAATCCATCCTAGAAAAGTCTCACACAACTGGCAAGTGGGTTTTCTTGACACTTTAATTAGTTTCCCTTTCCACCTTTGGCAATCACATGCCAACGACCTAGTTGCAGTAGGGTTGAAGTCTTCTTACTTTAGAGCCACCAAACATTGACATGTGACTAGTCTAACATAAAGAAATATGAACCTCCAAGAAATGATGATAGATTCAATGTATACAATCCTAAAATGCTCTCCATATGGAGAGAAAAAATTGATTGTCAAGTTGTGACCTCAAAGAACTAAGTATTGAAATATGTAGCAAAATACACAACAAAGGTAGAAAGAACATCAGTAACCTACAAGGACATGTTAACCAAAGTATATACCAATGATCAAACAAAAGAAACTACTGCAAGAGCATACCAAAAGTTTATGATGGAGCTAGTAGTAGAACGAGATATTTAAGTGCCTAAGAAATGTTTTATATGTTACAAAAATTGCGACTAGTTGTATGCAATAGACCTTTTTCCAATCTTCATGTAGGCCAAAAGTTTCTACACCTCTTTACTAGTGTAGTAAGTGAAACACATATACAAAAAATTACTTACAAGCATATATGAATAGGCCATCAGACATGGAAACAATATCATTGCTTGAATCAACTTGATCATTCACTTATGCATTATCGCAACAAGCAAACAAATGGAAAGAGTATAAAATCTAAGCTATTGTTAATGTATATCCCAAACTCTACAACATTCCAGATGAAAGCTCTGAACATTTCCAAACTTTTTGTTGGAGTGAATTACTATTGTACAAGCACTTCCAACATATTGAAACTGATATAGGTCTCACACAGGATGCAATTATAGCCAGTTGGAACCAACTAAATTCAAATGGCTATATAGTTTGCATGTAAGTCATACCATGGAAAATACCACTGACAAAATGGTCCAAGATGATAGTTAAAATGACACAACTTCACTAGAGGATGTAGAAATGCAAGAATGGGAATTGGTATCATGCATGGGCCATACCAGTTACACTGATTTGGATGATATCCAAATGCTAGGAAGGTGAGAATTTGAGAAGAACTACATGTGGGATGAACATGGTGTACTATAACTATTACATGAATCTACAATTAATTTCATAAGTACCAACAAAATCTTCCCCTACCTCACAAGTGAAGCCAATCAGTATAATGTTCCCAACTATACATTATCATCCAACAAAGAGAATGTCCTTAAGATCATAAAAGATGATAGAAAATGTCTCAATCTCAATCCACTAAGTATGATAATCCAAGCTACACTAGGAAATGAAAAATCTCACCTAATCAAATGGATACAACATGCACTTGACATGAAGGCTAGACAACAAGAGCACCAAATTCTCATACTAGCACCAACAAGAGTAGTTTCATTTAACATAAATGCAACAAAAATACATTCAACACCCAAAATATCAATCAAAGAGATGCATCAACTAAATAGGCAAGCACTTACCACATTTCATGAAGACATGAAGTATATTAGGTACAACCTTATCAATGAAATGAACTTCATTGGACCCAAATTACTACTAAAGATCAACATCAGATTACGTGAGGTATTTCCTAATCACCAATCTACACACTTTGGAGGAAAATCCATAACCTAACTAGAGACCTTGCATGATTGACTCTAGTGTTAGAAATGCCCCTATACGCTAGCTACTTAGATGCTCTTGCAATCTGGACTCAATTCACAACTGTTGTAACATTACAAACCATATTCTGACAATAAGGTGAAGGACCTACAAAACTATAGTTCAAATAGGCATTGACCAATATATGCAATGTATAACCCACACAAAATGATTGAGAACTACTTATGACAAGATCTAAGCAACAACTTCCATCTGAAGAAAATAAAGAATTTAATGATCTTATCCATATATTTGCAACCAATAATATTGTGGACCTACATAATAGAATAATGTTAAAGCAACTAAACCATCTAGTTTCCATCAGCACTACCATGAACATCCACAATAATGAAAATGCTCAGATTGATCAAGGCCAACTTAAAAAAAAGTACTCCTACACAAGGGCTAACACATGATGCTTATATTAAACATTTGGACACAAGTAGGACTTGTTAATGGAGCACTTCAGACCATAACAAAAATTGTGTACAACCTAGACCACGAGCCACTAGACATTCCCATGTATGTTGTAGCAAGCATTGACAACTATAGTGGTCCACCATGGGATGCACAAAAACCAAAATGTGTTTTAATAACACCAATCATACTTGGAAATAGAAGGAAAATACCAATCACAATGGCATGTGCAATTAAAATTCATAAATTCCAAGGTCTCACACTCCACAAAGCAACAATTGATATTGGAAAAATAGAACACCAAAGCCTAATGTTCACAACCATATCATGAGTGAGGTCATCGAGTGGACTCCACATCGACCTGACTTTCTCATTTGCTAAATACCAAAAGATGTAGAACAACCCCAACACCATTCTCAGAAAAAAGGAAGAAAGGGGCCTACAACAGTTTTCATGAAATAGTGCCAACTAAATAGGGCATGGGACTTTGCTGTAGTCAACCATGACCTCAGAAAAAAAAATGTAAGTAATTTTTCTTCCATTAAGAGTAGTTACTTTTACATCAACATTTCATAAACAAAAATCCCTTGAATACTTTATACTTGACAACTTTACACTTGACAACGTTATATATAGACATTCCTTTAGAAAAAACTTATTTCTAACAATTTTTTGTCTTCATAATCAACATAAGCTAGAGACACTTTTCTGCAAACACTTTTGAATTGGCATTAAAAGGAATCCTTGAATACTTGATAGGTACATAGTTCTTTAGCCAAAACCTAATTGTACAACAAATATTTAAACAACTTTCTATTAAATATCTTTGTAATCATTTATTTCAGAATAAACAACAAATGCAAACATTTTCAAGGAAATCACTTTGGTAGTAACAAAATGCTTTAGTGGATAACAACAAATAGATTAATTCTTTTCTTGAGAATCAAAATGCTTCTTACATTGAATTTGTAAACTATTATGGTTATGTTGTACATATTAGTTTGAATGGGTTGTTTCTTTCAGTAGGTTGTTTCTGCACAAATATTTACTAGATAGGTTGCTTCTCTATCTTTTTTTTTATTGTTTTAAAATTTTTAGCTGCCTACAAAATAGAGATTCAAAAACATGTCTCTCTGCTTCATTCATACAAATTATCTCTTATTAGTTATAAGCAATGAAAATTTCATTTCATTAGAGCAATAATGCTCTGACTCAATGAAATTTATTGTCTACTGTTAACTTTGATAAAGGTTACTACTGCCATTTGTCAATCTATTGTATATTTACCCCAAGCTTCAATAATATTTTCTTGCATACCCTTGGAATAATCTAATCCACAATCAGCTTCGATACATGGACCTTTAGTCTCAAAATTGTGTAGTTCCTATCAGCTATACACTTGCATCTCGCCCAAGTGCAAGTACTAGTGTAGATCATGCTACTATTTGAACTGAGTTTTATAGAGATGTATAAAAGATTTTAAGAAACTACTATCTCAAAGAGGTAATGATAATTATTTGGCTTTGGTTAGGGTTTTATTATTCATTCAAGTGATCTTAATTCCCCTAATGAGAGTTGAGAAGATCTTAGACGACGTCATACTATTGTTAGTGAATAAATATATATAAATTTTTTTGATATGAATTTTTTTTATAAAATCAAAGATGTACAGTACAAACCAAAAGAAATTGCAAGTACATATAGATATCACATTGATCAATTCATGAAACTAACATAATTAATGCTTAACTTGCTTCATGAGACAGTGACAGGTGTTCTAGAGGTGAGGATAGAGCATGATGCCGTATGTAAGGGATGTTTGTTGGGGAAGTTTTCAAAAGTATCTTTTCCAAGGAGTGACACCAAATATGAAGGTGTTCTTGATCTAGTACATTCAAATGTTTGTGGAATGTCAACAAAGTCTCTTTGAGGATATGAGTACTATGTTACTTTTATCAATGATTTCTCTAGGAAGACTTGGATATACTTCTCGAAAACAAAGGATGAGCTTATCAGTTGGTTCCAAGAGTTCAAGGCTCTAGTGGAGAACTCAATAGGAAAGAAGGTAAAGGTTCTTCGGCTAGGTAATAGAGGCGAGTACAAAGGAAATAACTTCTAGGAGTTCTATATTAGGGAAGGAATCAAGAGAGAGTGGATTGTTCCTTGCAATCCATAATAGAATGGAGTTGGTGACAAGAAGAACAACTCTATATCAGAGGCAACAAGAGCTATGCTACATGAATAGGGAGGATGACACTAGAGGAAAGTTTCACAAAAAAGAAGCCTGATGTTAGCCACTTAAGAATATTTGGGAGTTTAACATATTTTCATATTCTAGGTGATACATGTACGAAGTTAGATCAGACTACATAGAGGGGGTACTTTGTTGGGTACAGTGAAACCTCAAAGGCATATAGGATTTTTATTCCCAGGACTAGAAAAATTATTGTTAGACATGATGTAAAGTTCATGGGGGACAAGTCATTTAGAAGGTCTAGATATTTTCTAGTAGATGATCAAAGTGAGTAGCCAATAGAATCTCTATAGTCTATTCAAGGGCAACAAAGCACAAGTACAGTTACCAGTACAAGTGTAGGCTCTAGTGGTGAAGTTTCAAAGAGCATGGAGCAATAGGTGCAACAAGAAATGCATCTAGAGGACTTATAGCTTGATATTTAATCATGTACAATTGGTAGTAGGAATTGTGAGGTTCAAGAGATACAAAGGGATACTCAGGAGTTTTTGGGAGCTCCTAGGAAGAGTACTAGACAACGAAGACAACCAGCCAAGTTCAATGACTATGTGGCATTAGTCAGACAATTGGTAGATGGTGAGCCTTCCAGCTATCAGGAGGTTGTAGAGCATCAGGAATGGTGAGATACTATGGTTGAGGAGTATTCCTAAATAATGTAGAATGATGTAAGGGAGGTAGTGGTTAGACCAATAGATAGAGTAGTTGTTGGATCACACTAGATCTATAAGATAAAGCACAATGCAGATAGTAGCATTCCAAAATACAAGGCAAGGTTCATGGCTAAGGGGTTTTCTCAGAAGGATGGAATAGACTATGAGGAAACATTTTCTCTAGTGGCCAGGTATACTTATGTAAGAGATGTGATCTCATTTGTAACACAGATGGGATGGAAAATCCATCAAATGGATGTCAAGACATCATTTCTTAATGGTGAATTGAAGGAGGAGGTATACATAGAGCAACCAGAAGGCTTTGTAGCACACAACAAAGAGACCCATGTGTACAGATTGAAGAGAACGAAATGGACAACAACTAAGCATCTATTGTGTTACTTGCATGGTACAGTTGAGTATGGGATCAAATATCTTTGAGGTGAAGGTATCAAGTTGATGGGCTATACTGATTCAAATTGGGTAGGAAGTACAAGAGACAAAAGGAGCACTTTAGGGTGTTGTTTCAGTTTGGGATCATGAGTTGTATCTTTTTTCAATAGAAAGTATAAATCCATGGCTCTAAGTTCAATAGAAGCATAATACATAGCAAATAGCATGAAAACATGTGAAGCTATATAGCTTTGGAAGTTGTTAGTAGCTTTGTTTGGTTAGAAGGTTGAGACTACAGTGATACACTATGACAATCAGAGTTGCATCAAGTTGTCTAAGAATCAAGTATTTCATGATAGGTCTAGACATATAAACATCATATATCACTTCATTAGAGATTGTGTATAATGGGGGGTTGTTTAGCTACAATACATACCTATAGAGGAGCAAGTAGCATACATTCTGACTAAGACATTGGGGAAGGCTAAATTCATCTTCTTCATAGATAAGTTAGGTGTCATGCAGCATAGCTTCCTCACTAAGAGGGAGTGTTAGTTCTAGTTAGCTTGGACAACTATTCATTCATATGTGGGTAATTAGCAAATATTTTTTAATATTCAGGGAGGAGCACAACAAGCAGTGTGTTTATATTCATGAGCGCCATACTTCTCATTGTTGGGGCACATTATTTTTTACTAAATTAGATGCAGAGAAAATATTAGAAATGAGGTTGTGGATGAAGATTGAGAGATATCTAGTGTATTATTGTGAGCAATTTATAGGAGGAACCATAACGTACAACAATAGCACAGAATGACTTTTTTCAATAGTGACGTGTTCAAAGTCATATGGCATATTGTAGACAAAACAATGTAGTAGAAAAACTTTGGCCTTGAAAGTTTTTTGGTAAACCATTTGTTATTAAAATTCTTGTTACTAACTGAGTAACTCATCCATTTTGTGCTAAGTCAAACATGCATTGATAGTTTTTAATGTAGATGCTACTATTTGAGCTGAATTTTAAGATAGTGCTATCTTGAAGAGGCCACAAACAATTATTTGGCTTTGGTTGAAGTTTTACAAATTCAAGTGATCTTGACCAACAAAATTTAGATGACATGATACTATTGAATACAATTTTAACATATTTTTATAATATGAATTCTTTTATAGCATAATGTACAAGATATTTACATACAAATTAAAATAAAATGTGCATCTAAATAACATTCTATAAAATTAACATGTGACAATCTAAAGTCACACTCTATAAAAATGTTTTATGCATGTTTTGTTTAAAATTATCATCACAAATAATTTATAAGATAATTACAACAAATCAAAATAAATTGCAAGTACATATTAATATCATTCTCTAAAATTAACATGTCAATCTAAATTTACACTCTATGAAACATTTTATGCATGCTTTATTAAAAAAAAGATTCATATAAATTTGGATTAAACTTTTATATAAAATATAAAATATTATGATCTTGAATTATTTATTAAATATATAAAATATTAATATTAATTTTTAATTAATTTCTTAAATTTTATTATCTTCACTAATAACAAACCTTCAAATTATACACCATACAAAACTTTCATAAGAAACTATATCTTCCATTTATTAATCTAATAAGATTTCCAAAATCTATACCATCAATAAATATTTCTTATAAGTTAAATTATATAGTTTTTTTTTATATCATACAATTTAATCTAAAATTAACATTCATTCATATTTTTCACTTTTAATAGATATAAATAAATGAAATCACACATAAAAATATAAAACAAGAATAAATGATACCAATAAACTACATAGAAATTAAAATGATAGAATTATTTGAAAATAAAAAAATATAACTATAATGAGTATATTATTTCTCATTCCAAAGCATGTTACAAAATCATGATGATAACATAGAAATAGCTCTTACTATAGTTTAGTCCTTTCAAAATACATCCTTACTAGGTCAAAAGGAACATCTTTGTTGGAAAATCGTATAAATTGTGAAAAACCCTTCACATTACATGTTTTCTTTTCATAGTGATGAATTTGTCTCCTCCTAAGATATGTTTTTCAAATTGTAGAATGGTTGATAAACTCACTAAAAGGTATTGAGATGAATTCAAATTATGACATTAAAAAAGCACCAGTCCACCTAACAAATGTTACTTAGATCGACACTTCCAAAAATAATACAATAATACTCATATAATTTTTTTTATATTATCTTAAATTCTTTATTAGTTTGTCTCATAGGTAGAATACTTATGCATCTATTAGATGAAATGGCTCTATTTGATTAGCTAATAAATTTGAGAAATTTAAAAATTCATTCACATTTCCTATAATTCATGTATATCCATCTATGTTACAAAACTAATTATTACAAAATAAGACATGTTAAAAAATAATAATAAAATTACTAATTAATTTGATGATCCTAATGCAACATCCATGATTGTATTCTATTAAATACAAAAAAAGTATACCAAGTTCCTCTAGTTCACTAGAATTTGCTATTCAAATTTTCAGTTTCTCTTCACGACCCATAATTTTGTAACAATTGAATCCTAATAACAATACCACAACTTTCAAATATTTAAGTAACATCTGTTTTATTGAAATGATTTACTATTATTACTATTTTTTATTTTTTACTAGTAAAATATTGTTACCATATTAATAATAATAAAATATAAGGTTCACATGAGTAGAGGGAATGTCCTACAAAACATGTATCATATGAAGATCCACTAAACCAAAAGAACTTAGTCCTCAAAATATCTTTCATCTCTAACCAAGATTATAACCTAAAATTTGTATATCTAAATCAAAATGATCCTTAGAGCACATATGCTAAACTACCCAAGCCTTGAGAAATACAATAAAAAGGGTATCTAGACTTAATAACCCAACCAAAATAACCTCAAACACTATACGCATAGAGTATTTTCTTACCCTAGGTTATTTTTTCCTTGGATTATTATGACTAGGCTATTCTATCCAGGGTTATTTTTGTTGGGTTATTATGTGCTACAACCCACCAAAAGGGTCATTAAAATCATCCAATTGAAATATTATTAATGGTACTGAATAGAAAAGAAAAAGACAAGTAAATCAAGGCTATTGTTTCTTGGTTTTTTCCAAAGGTCCATTCACCTAATATTCCTTCATGTCTTACTCCACTTTGGAATTCTTTCTCTTGCTACTTACATTTGATCTCCATCACAAAGTTCTTCAACTACATCTTAAGTGTAGGCAAGTTGTTCTTTAGTAACTCCCACACCATAGTCTCATTCTTATCCTCCCTTATTTCTTCTTGGTTGGATGTAGCATTCAGCACCATAAAATTTTTTAAGGGTGGTTTATTTCACCCACCTTCTACCAAAAGCCATCCTCTGTCAAAAAATTGTTACCTAATTGGGCCATCACAATAATTGGTATGAGATCATCTAGTCAGTCAAAGTACACATGCCTTTCACTACTACATTTGGACCCAAATTGTGATGGTAGGTGATGACCGTCCATTGTTCAAGTGACAATATCAAGAATTGGCTCTTTTTGGATGAGTGTCAAACTTTTGCAGTTGAGATTGTGACAACAATATCATCCATCCTTATTGCAAAACCAATTCATTGCAATTTGGAAGAACACAAGGCCAAAGTGTCACAAGGTCGTAATTGGGATAGACACCTGTCACAAGTATGACATCTTACAATTTTAGAAGACCATCCCATGTGTGATGACATACAACATCAGTGCAATGGGTACAATGGAAATTTTTTAGATTTATTCATCGCAATGGAGACGTGTATGTGTCGATATTATTGTTGGTGAAATGATGATCCATTACATTAAGTCGTCACAATTATGACGACCTAATAAAATATTTTTTTAAAATGAGATTGGGAAAGTGGATGGGGGTGAAGGGAGAGTCATGTATTGTACTACATAGTCCCTCTCTAAGTGCTAACTCTTACATTTTTTGTCCCACTATAAGTGCTACCTCTATTTCATGAGGGTTTGTATAGGGTCTTAAGATGGATTGTTTTTGTGAGCTTGGAGATGTTATTTCTGCTTTGAGGAATGTTGATTTGAGTCATGGAAATGAATTCAATAACAATGTTGCTAAGTCTTCTCTACAAAACCATTGTTCTCTTTAATATGGTGTATATATTTAATAGACCACACAAAAACATTGTTGCTATATTTCAATGTCGAATAACCAAGTAAATAGCAAAAGCCATATAAGAAAAGCTCTATTATATTAGTAAAAAGAAAGATAATATATTGATTGCTTCTATGATAGATGTTTCTTATTACTATTAGTTGTACTGGAGTTTATATTTCAATGTCTAATAACCAAGTAAATAGTAAAATCCATATAAGAAAAGCTCTATCATATTAGTAAAAAGAAAGTGAATATATTGATTGCTTATATGATAGATGTTTCTTATTATTATTAGTTGTACTAGAGTTTAACAGTTGTCATCGTATTGAGGAACAAACATTTCATGCTAACATTATAGAATTTTTTTCATACATATGTTTAGGAACAAGTCAATACTTTCTGATCATAACACTCTCTTGATTTTCTTATAAATAATAAACTATTAGCTAAAACAACTATTTGAAAGTCAAGTGTTCTATTTCCTCAAAATTGTGAATTCCTAATCTCATACAAATGTACTAGGGTTGGGAAATGGAAACATCACCTTCTCCATTTTTTACCTACTAAATGGGATAATGAATTGGAATTGAGAGAGAGAGAGAGTAGGGGATTAGAGAGGGTGGGATAGGGGGATAGAGAGAGAGTAGGTGGTGGGATAGGGGGAGAGAGAGAGAGAGAGTTTAGGGTGAGAGAGGGAGAGAGAGAGAGTAGGGGATGGGTGAGGGTGTGATAGAAAGAGCATAGGGGATGGGAGAAGTTGTGATAGTGAGAGAGGGATGGATAAATGGAGAGAGAGAGAGAGAGAGAGAGAGAGAGAGAGAGAGAGAGAGAGAGAGAGAGAGAGAGAGTGAGAGTGAAAGAGGAGAGAGAGAGAGAGAGAGAGAGAGAGAGAGAGAGAGAGAGAGAGAGAGAGAGAGAGAGAGAGAGAGTAGGGGATGGGAGAGGTAGGGAGAGAGTAGGGAATGGGAGAGGGTGGGGTGTAGAGGGGAGGGAGGGAGGGAGGGAGAGGGAGGGGGAGAGGGTGAGAGAGAGAGAGAGAGAGAGAGAGAGAGAGAGAGAGTAGGGGATGGGAGAGGGTGGGAGAGAGAGTGCGAGGGGGAGAGAGAGAGAGATAGAGAGAGAGAGAGAGAGAGAGAGAGTAGGTGGTGGGAGAGGGTGGAAGAGGGAGAGACAGAGAGAAGGAGAGAGAGAGAGAGAGAGAGAGAGAGAGAGAGAGAGAGAGAGAGAGAGAGAGAGAGAGAGAGAGAGAGAGAGAGAGAGAGAGAGGATGTGAGAAGGTGGGATAGGGAGAGAGGGAAAAAGAAATGGATAGAGATAGAGAGAGATTAGAGGGTGGGATAGGGGGGAGAGAGAGTGTGTAGGGGTGGGAGAGGGGGAGAGAGAGAGAGGCTCACATGCATATGTTACTTCTTTCCTTCCCACTCTTTCCCATTAGCTGTAGGTTTTTTCTCTTCATCCTGAGTAATTGGCATACCCTAGATGGCACAAAGATAACCATTTTCTTCTCAAATGTCCTTTTCTCTCAGGTTAATCTATCTATTTAGCAGGTTTTATATATCTTGCTTTGTGTATTTAATAGATGTAGCTGCAATTCCATGCTCATTAAAAATATTCCTTGCACCAAGCATTAATATATAATGCAAATCCTTAATAGTTTCATTTTGATCAAAATTCATAACCAAATTCTCCATGGCCAATTTTCTTCTTGATCACTACAATATTTTTTCCTCAACTGAATATTTTGTAATCAGTTGATATACAATCATAGTTTTCTCTTGTCCAATTCTATGGGCTCATGATAGACCTCGTAGATCCATAAAAGGGTTGAAATCTAGATCTAGTAGAAAAATAGTATTAGTGAGAAGTCATTCACTAACATCGCATCTTTATAGCAACTAAATTTGGGTGCACTATAAGCATTAGTTCTTAGAAAAATTAAATAGTACAACATACCACATATAATAATTGTGTCGACACTTGACTTCATCATATAATAAGTTGAAATTAGAAAACCATTCAAACACTTTGTAAATTACATCCTACATATCATATACAACCACACCAAGTGAGTTCAAATTAATATACAACCACTTGTCAAGGGAATGGACAAAGTGTTCAAACTATAATGTGAAACTACTTGGAAGGTGGTGTAAGAATTTTTGTTGCATTAATTGCATTATCCTTGCAAATGGAAGTCATTTGTTTGTACAGCAATAAAGTCCACCTTTTTTTATTTTAATTTAGCACGGTGTCCCAAATTATCTAAGAAAATCTTTCATGAAAAGATATGCCTAGGTAAGTTACTGATAATTCAACATCCTTCAATACAAATATGTCAAGAACATTTTTTTTACATCATCTACAAAATCTTTGTAATTGCTCCATTGTTGATGCCACATAGGATCTTCACTTTTAGCATCTTTGATTAGTCAATTAACTTATCAAGCTTTCCTCCATAGGAATGAGAAGGCATGGGGAGTTAGGCCAACTATTAGTCACTATATTGAAAAAGTAGTTCTTGGCCATGCCACTGATGGGAATCATTTCAATCTTAGTTTCAGATTTAGTACCTCATTTGTCTTGAAAGAATAATATACTATTTTCATTTTCTATGAACTATTTGTGGTTGGTAGCCAATTTCATATTCAATTTTTTTTTTCTTCCTCAAGTGGTTAAAATTTATATGGATACATTGCATCACACTATCAACATTCTTGTGTGGAAACGAAAGTCCATGACCATGCCATAGATGGTCCTATAAACCCAAATTGCCTTAGTCCTAAGGATTTTTACATTTTATTTTCTTTTGTTAATAAGTTGACTCAATAATTGTTTTGAGAGTGATTACACCTTATATATGTCCTATGTGTTACCAAAAACCACTTGGTTAAGTTCTAGGAAGAGTTAGTGCAAAAATTGCATTTTGCAATAAAAGTTATTGATAACTTTTTGGCAAGTTTAGCATTTTTTTGGAAAATTTTGAAATTAACCTTGTAACCAATCAAAACAACTGGTAATCAGTTGGAATGGATGTCAAATGATGGTTTTTTTTGGAAATATAAGAGGAGTAACTAAGAGGGGATAGGTGAATTAGTTACCACAAAAATAAATCCTAGATCCCTTAGATGTCAATATAAATCAAAACTGAATTCTATTGTAACTCGGTAAACACACAAGAAAAAATATTGTAACTCGATAAACGCTAAAATAGCTTGACAAATGCTTAACATGAAAATCTTGGGATATCATCTGTGATTGATGTTACTTTAACTTAGTTGCAAACACATAAAAGAAATAACATGAACATAATATTTTAACATGGAAACCCAATTTGGGGAAAACCACCAATTTAAACTAGTTACTGATTTTCACTCTTCTGAAGTGAGCCTTATTAGGAGTCTACCTTGTTAAAGGTTACAAAAAACACTTTTAGGTGTGACCCTCTTCGAGTATTTAATTACCCTATTAGGAGTGGCCTTGTTAGAGGTCTTTAAAAAATTCAATAGAAATGCCACCTTGAGGATTTACAAATATTTGTTAAACCAACTCTGTTAAGAGATTTAGACCATTGCTACAATGGTTAGAGAGTAACAATCAAATGACCTAATTTCTAATGTAATTAAATTGCTGATTACATATCTCAATTCTAGCTTCTATACTTGATCTATCTTGATCGAATGTATCTTTGCATCTCAACAAGGATATTCTTCTTATCCTTCTAGTTCACTTCCTCTAACCATCTTCAAATCTTCAATTATGTTCTACACATTCAATCCTCAACTTGACCTTATATTTATATCTTACACACTATCAAGTTGACTTGAATACAACTTAGAATAATTAATATTCATCTTCTCAGTCAACTAGAACCAAAAAACAAAACTATTTAACTCAATATGCCAAAGCAAGAAAATCCTTCATTAGCTGACCCAGCTCAATAGATACTAACTCAAAGCAATTTTCTTGTGTTAACCAAGTGGACTCGATTCACACTACATATTCTCAAAGTTCCTTTGGCAACTAAGTGAGCTTGGTTAATACTGGTTCCGTACAACATTTCTTTCATTAACTAAGATAGCTTGACTAGCACTCAACTTTTGCAAACTTTCCTTTGTCACGTGAGTGAACTTGATAGACACTATCTTCTAAATTAGAAAAAATTTGGAATGTTTGGCAGACACATGAAACTGTCTTTAATGCTCAAGTGAGTTCAACATACACTAACTGGAAATGATATGACACTTTGTGTAACATCAAAGACAATACACAATTTAATCAATTGTTTCTAACAATCTTCCTCTTTAGCATTGATGGAAACACAACATGTCATAATACAATAAAATTTTAGATCAAGAATAAAGTAAGGGACACATCCTTAGTTTCATTTTTATTCTCGTCTATGCGAGCTCCCTCTATTAGTGTGAACTCTCTTTGCCTTCAATTTATCCCTCTGTCAGCAAACCTCTATCTTTGATATCTCCCTCTTTGTCATCTCTTGAAGTGATAATATTTATGTGAGACATGATAGTAAACTTCTCCCTCTTTGACATCTCATGGCAAAGACAATGTTTACTAAATATTAATGTACCTTATGTATTGATTCATTTGAAATGCACCTTTGTCAATAATGATTCAGCTGATTGATCTTCAACATGCTTTATTTGATGCATCACTAAACTTCATTTAGTGGGTTTCAGATAGGGGAATGGGCCCTAGCTTACCTCTTAGATACAAAAATGAATCCTTAGGTAACAACTTAGTGAAAATGTCTGCAATTTGTTCTTTTATATTCACATATTCTGATCTTACCTCTTTATCTTGTACCAATTCTCTTCAAAAATGATATTTTATAGCAATGTGTTTTGTTTTGGTAGCATCACTAGATTCTTTGATATATTAATTGTACTAGTGTTATCATAGTATATAACTACTAGATCCTTGATCTCTATCTTCATACCTGCCAATAGTGTTTTGAACCAAACAATATTAGAACAATTAACTATTGCTTGCACATATTATGCCTTTGTTGTGGACTAACACATATAATTTTCTTTCTTTCTTATCCAAGACACTAGTCTTATATCAAGAAATAATGCTCCACCACTGGTGCTCTTTCTATCATCAAAACTTCCTACTTAATCAAAATTTGTGAATAGTTTTAAATCTAAATTGCCTCCTTTTTTGTACCATAAATCATAGTATTTAGTACCTTTTAGATACCTCATGATTCTTTTGATTGCAATCATGTGATTTTCTTTGAGATTTGTTGAGAATCTTTCCACCATATCAACTACTAATGCAATATTAGGCCTTGTATGCACTACATATTGTAACTTTCCAATCATTGATCTATACACGGTCTAATCTACTACTTTGGAATCATCATTTTTGGAAAGCTTATGTCTAGTAGACATTTGAGTTTCAACTTGTCTTGAATCTTCCACTCCAAATTTCTTTAGTATCTCCTTGATATATTTAGATTGAGTAATGTAGATATCATCTTTCTTTTATTAGATCTATAATCCAACAAAGAATTTTATCTCTCCAAATAGAGACATCTCAAATTCTTTACTCATTTCTTTTGAGAATACCTTGTTCTTCTCTATATGTTCTATTTCCTCATTCATTGTTTCAATCCAACTTTTATTTTCCAAGGGTAAGTGCACCAAGTTGTGGTGCCAAAAGGGGGGTATAAGTGGACACCTTTTTCCTGAAATCAGCAATTTCTAGATTTCAACAAGAATTTGAAGATAGTTACACTCAAAATTTTAAGATATGACAAAAACAAAAGTCATAGTCCTTTGAATCTACTTTCTAAACTACTAATTTTTTTTTCAAAATGGTTTAGTTTTAGGTCCTCAAAAAAGGGGGCCACAAAAGTGGCACTGTTTATTCCAAAAAACATAATATAGTACAAAGTGTGGCCTCCCTAAAATTTTAACTTTTTTTTTGAAAATCTTTAATCGCTCTGGTCAAAAGTTACCTAACACTATGTAGTTTATCCCAGGTTTTTTGGGTAATTTTATAATGTGTATTTTTTTTTTATGAATTTTTTAATCAGACACATCCCAAAAATGTGAAATATCTGTGTGCTTCCCCTAAAAAATGATTGAAAACTGATCTAAAATCAAAACTTTTTTTTTTTCAAATTGTGTAGAATGGAGTCTAGTTTCTAAAAAATTAAGTTGTTACAAAATTTGATGAACGAGCTAAAATCTACAACCCAATTAGTACATGTTGGTTTTTGACAAAAATGGACATACATTCAAAAGAAATTATAGATGAAAGTCTTGAAATAGTTCAAATAAAAAATAAATTATATGGTTGGGTAGCTAAAACAGAGACCTACAATTTCAGGTAACCTGATTTTATTGATGCTCGACCACGACGAAACTGGAAAGAGAGCACACAAGAAAAATCAATAATTTTTTGTATGTTTGCAGCAAAACACGTCTCAAACCAGTTTATAGACTCCAAAGCTTTGGGTTGGATCCCCAAGGCAAAGCCAAACATTAGGCTTGGTAGAATGTAAAGCTTTAAATAGCATGTGCATCCTATAGTACGTGCGCACTATAGCGCGCATGCACTATTTAAAGCCTTTTAAATTTACTTTTAAATAGCGCGTACGTGCTTTGTAAATTTTTTTTCAACAGTGTGCACGGGCTTTAATATGTACCCACTATAGTGCATACGTGCTATGGCTTGGAACACCCAAGCCATAGTGCATGCGCACTATAGTGCGTACGCACTATAGCACGTGTGCGCTTTGCAAAACTAGAATGAAAAAAAATGTGTCATCTTTTTGGCACCACAACTTGGTGCACTTACCTCCAAAGCATCTTTAACATTTCTAGGTTCAAATTCAGCAAGCAAACATGTAACTTTCAATTTGTTTCTTTTCATTATTCAATCTGACTTGTCTCCATTGATCCAATCAGGTGCATGATGCCTTCTAAAATATCTTTCTAACATAGGTACTTCGGATTTGGAGTTTGTTTCACTAATTTTTTCATGATCTTCTATTTCAAGCTGGGGTCCCATTGTGTGTGACTCAGGTCTGTCAGACTTAGTTTGTTCTAACAACAACTCAGTAGCTTTTGAATACAAATTAGGTCCTTCAGACTATAACTCAAGTTGCACTAATTGCAACTCAGTAGGTTTTGGGGATTTTTGGGACTAGGGAGGTGAAGCCTCCTAACTTCTAGATAGATTTGGCAATGTATCATGTTCATAGTAAACAAATCTTCTATAATCCTTAGGTTCTTTGTTGCTTTCTTCTTCACTCTTTTCTACAAACGCATCAATTCTGACATGTGCACTTTCTATGATTTTATAAGTAGATAGACTCAAACATTTGTATGCTTTACTTTAGTAGGAGTATCCTAGGAAAATGCCTTCATCAAATTTGACATCGAATTTACCTTTCCTAGATTCTTTCAAGATATAGCATTTGCTACCAAATACTTTCCAGTAACTTACATTAGGTTTGTAGCCATACCATAATTCATAAGGAGTTTGATTTGTGTCTTTAGTCAACTGTACTTTGTTCAAGGTATGCACTGTAGTACTGATTTCTTCCTTCTAGTATTTGATTGCAACATTTTTTCTATCATCAATGTTTTTGCACAATCCATGATAGATATGTTCCTTCTTTTAGCTATACCATTTTGTTGAGGTGTACTAGGGGTAGATACCTATCTCTTAATTCCTCTTTCAATAAAAAATTCATTGAACTCATTGGAAATTAATTTGCCACCTCTGTCTAATCTTAAACATTTAAGCTTCTTTCTAGTTTCTTTATCTACTCTTGCAAGATACCACTTAAATTTTAGAAAAGCTTCAAATTTTTCTTTTAGATACATTACAATCGTCATTCTAGAATAATCATCAACAAAAAGAATGAAAAACTTATCTCTACTGTAACTCTCTATTCCAATAGGTCCACATAAGACTATATGTACAAGCTCTAAGAGTTCTTTTGAATGATAGTTTTTACTTTTGAAGCTAATTTTTCCCATCTTACCAATTCGACAATTTTTGCTCAGACCCATATTAGGTTTCCTCAAGCTAGGAATACCTCTTACTCTTCTATTTTTTCTTATCTTGAACAAATTATCAAAGTTTACATGACATAATCTTTTGTGCCATAACCATCTTTCTTCTACTTGAGCAATAAAAGATGAACTTTCACTGGGATCAAGATAGCATAGATTACCTTTTGTTTATTTACTAGATCCAACCCTATTTCATTTTCTATCTAGTAGTTTGCAATTCCCATTCATGAATTCTGCCTTGAATCCAATGTTATTCAACTGTGCTACACTTAGTAAATTATGATTTAGTCCTTCAACCCAATAAGCATTGCCACATCTAAGTTCGTTGGTTGATGAGATACATCATTTTCCCTTTATGCAACAAGGTACATTGTTTCCAAATCTCAAACTACCATCATAATGTTTCATGTGTTCAAACTTTGTTTTGTCTCCACTCATATGATGTGAGCAGCCACTATCAATAATCAATGTATAATTTTTGCCAATATGAGATATAAGTGCCATTTTATCTCATTCATCATTAGATTCATCTTTTAGAACAGTACATACCATTTCATCTTCATTGTTATTAGAATCTTTAGCCATAAAAGAAGATTTATTACATTTGTCCTTGTAGTCCTTATAGTTTTTAATTTCATATTTCCTTTGAACTTATTGCTTTTCTTTTCATCCTTGTTTTCTCTATTTAGGCACCTTGCAACAATGTGACCAAGTTCTTCACAAGAAAAATAGATTAGAAGAATCTTACTTTTTTACTTTCCTCTTCCTTTCGAATATTTCCTTGCAAATAGGGCTTCAACAACTTCAAGATAACTGTCTGAACTTTCCTCTTCTTCTTATTCTTCACTTTCTAATTGATTGGCTTTTGATTTCTTAGCCTTTTTCTTGAGTGAAAGCTTGATTTCAAATGCAAACTCAATAGCTTTGGAACTAGGGACATAGATATCATAGTTATCCAACTCAAAAGATGTCAATTTTCCAACTAGAGCATCAAAAGTTATATTGCTATTTGGATCACATCTCATTTCTTGAATAAAAATCACTCTAATTGCATAGATAGGAAGAAGGGTTTTGAGTACCTTTCTTACAATTGTTTTGTCATCAATGTCTCCTCTAGATGCTTTGATTGCGCTCACACTTGCTTTAATTCTCTCAACATATTTTGCAATATTTTTATCTTGTCTCATATTCATTTAATCAAACTATCCTCTGAGACTTTCGGCTTTAGCTCTTCTAACATTTTCATCTCCTCCATAGATGAATTTTGGTTTGATCCACATATCATAAGTTGTAGTGCAAATTTTGACTTCATCAAATTCAACATAATTAAGAGCAGAAGCAATGTTAATAATCATGATGTTATAACTTTTCTTTTTAGCAATATCTTTGATTGATAATGTTCTAGTAGGAGTCTTCTATTCACTATGAAGATATTTACAATTTAAATCACTAATAGTTTCCAAATGTAACATCATAAGTCCTTGCCATGCTACAAAGTTATCTCACTTGGACATGGGAATCTTTCTTCTATAAGACATCCTGATCTTTAGCTTTGGTCCTTAAAAACATTCTCTATAAGCACCAAAATATCTGATACCAATTGGTTGAAATATAAAAGGAGTAACTAAGAGGAAAGGGGTGAATTAGTTACCAAAAAAATAAATTTTAGATCCCTTAGATTTTGACCAATATAGATCAAAATTGAATTTTGTTGTAACTCGGTAAACATTGAATGAAAATATTGGGATATTATATGTGATTAATGTTACTTTAACTTAGTTCCAAACACATAAAAGAAATAACATGAACACAAGATTTGAATGTGGAAACCTAATTTGGTAAAAACTACCAATTGCAACTAGTATTGATTTTCACTCTTCTAAAGTGAACCGTGTTAAGAGCCAACCCTATTAAAGGTTGCAGAACACACTGTTAGCTGTGACCATGTTAGAAGATTTAATCACCCTATTAGTAGTGGCCTTGTTAGAGGTCTTTAGACAATTCAATAGAATTCCACCTAGTTAGAGGATTCACAAATAGCTATTAAGCCAACTTTGTTAAGAGATTTATATCACTGCTACAATGTTTAGAGAGTAACAATGAGATGACTTGATTTCTAATGCAACTAAATTGCTGATTACAGATCTCGATTCTGGTTTGTATACTTGATCCTTCCTGATCAAATGTATCTTTGCATCTCAACAAGGATATTCTTCTTATCTTTCTAATTTTCTTCCTCTAAGCATCTTCAAATATTCAATTATGTTCCACACATTTAATCCTCAACTTGACCTTATATTTATATCTTACACACTACCGAGTTGGCTTTAATACAACTTAGAATAATTAATATTCATCTTGTCAGTCGGCTAAAACCAAAAAAAAAAACCATTGAAATCAATATGCCAATGCAAGAAAATCCTTTGTTAGTTGACCCTACTTGGTAGACCCTACTCAAAATGATTTTCTTGGGTTAACCAAGTGAACACAGTTAAGACTACATATTCTAAAAGTTCCTTTTGTAACCAAGTGAGCTCAGTTCCATCCAACATTTCCTTCCTTAATTGAGTGAGCTCGGTTAACACTCAACTCCTACAACCTTTCCTTGGTCGCCTGAGTGAACTTCATAGATATTGTCATTTGAACTAGGTAAATTTTGAAATGCTCAAAAAAAATTGGAAACTATCTTCAATGCCTGAGTGAGCTTGGCATGCACTGACTGGCAATGATATGATATTTTGTGTAACATCAAAGACAATACATAATTTAATCAATTGTTTCCAATAGAGAATAACCTCTATGAAGTTAGAGGAGGCATATGGTGTTGGTGATTATTAAGTTCTTTTTATATGGAAAGGAATCATTGATGATATTAAACTTGTATATAGGATCATTGAGTTATTGTAAAAAATTATTACTCCTAGTTTTAGAACAACAAACCCATACTTTTTCAAAATGAAACATCACTTTAGTTGCATGTTATCACTGAATTGAGTTAGTGGAAGATGCTAAGAATCTACTTGGTTGTCTCAATAACCATTTCATGAGTTTGAAATATAATCACTTCCCTTTGTGTAGAGTTGACCAAAAATCAACAAATTACATGCTTTTGCAAAGAAAATACAGTCATAGGATGTTGGGAGATTTCTTTCACTCATAGGATGTTGAAGAATCTCTTGGAAAGATGGAATAGATGATATAATAAAGTTTGTGAGATAGTTATTAGGTGTTCCTTGAAGTGTCTAAGGCATTAGTTTGAAGCAAGAAGTTGATTATGATCCATTTCTCAAATTTGCTCAATTTTCCCTTATTGCTTCCCAAGTCTTGAATAGGGAAAGTGATCAAGTAGTTTTGTGAAGTTGGGTAGAAGTTTGGAAAGAGTCTTTGAAGACACTTAGGATGGTGGGAAAGGTAGTTTTATTTAAAAGTGTTTTTGATGGAAATCCACTAGCTTTTGGTGTAAGCACCCTACATCATTTTGAATGCAAATTACATTAAAATGAAATACATGAATGTATTTAAAACATAAACAAGAAAAACAAGATATATATTATGATAAGAAATAATTTCATACATGAACAAAAATATAATATAATATGATAACCAATAATATCACACATGAAAAAACATATAATATATTATGATAACCAATAATGTCACACATGAACATCCCTATGTCTTCTCCTTCCCATGAGCGGAAGGAAAAAAATCCCTAGAGGTCTTTGGTCATTGTGTGGAGGGAGATGATGAGGATGATGGGGTCTTCCCCACATGCTCCCTTGTCCTCTTGTTTAGGCTCCTCTCTAAGTGGAGTTGATACAAACAATGTAGCTATGAATCAATAATTATTATACATTAAAATAAAATATATGTACACACAAAATTAATTATTTCTTACCACCATCAAATAGTTACTCTGTACATCCACCTCAAAGGCTCATAGATGATTAGGAGTAACAAGACCCTACAATAATTCAATAAATATAATCATTTGATCATACTTATAAATACTATTTGAAATTTCAGTACTAACTATTATAAATAACAACTAAAACTATAAAAAATCTTTCATACATTATTTAATGGCTTTGAACTAGCCATCATGACAACAACTCTACGATCAATGGACTGGTGAAGATAAGGAGTCTCGGACATCAACAACTACAAATCATATAATACAATTTACATGTAACATGAAACATGAAACAAATATAATCAAATAAATTAAATTAACATGAAACAAATGTACCTCTACGAAGCTCATATCATGGCTAGGCTGAGAGTCCCTTGTGGATGTCAATGGTCTAGTAGAGAATGGATGCACATGGATATTTTTTTTGGTCAATCCTTCATATGATTACTTGGTAATTATATGTATTAATTCAAATGATTAAATTGATACATACCTCTTGACTTGTTGACAAGATGTAAAATGGGGCTAGGGAATCTGTACTAGGGCCATCAACACTCTTACTCTAAATTTTGAACAATGTCAAGACATGCTAATTAATTAGTTATTTACTGTACATATGAAATTTGATAAAATTAGTTTATTATAATTGTAATTTACCTCTGTGTCAATGTCAAATGTGTCACTCAAGAACTCATTAGTGACTAGCCCATCATCGATAGTATCTCCAACATGACTGGTGTACATGTGAACATGACACAGAGAAGACTCCTCCTCAACTAATGGATTGGCACAATGAATGAGGATTTATGTCAATGCATTAATAGTCCCTAGAGTGTTGGTCTCTACATGTTCCTTCACTACTGAAGGAATAATCACATGCTCGCCCTATGGCTTGACACCATGCACCTTATTTACATTAGGGTAATGACGTGCCCGTAGCCTCTCAAATGATGACACCCCACCTCTATACCCTAAGAATCAAACATATCAAAATAATTGGGAATCTCCCCAAGGAGAAATTTTCAATACAATTTCTTTAAGAAATACATTGGATCCTCATAATTATTGCAAGGAGGGGCATCAAAGACTATCCACCATCTATCCCAAAATTTATTTCTAATATCATCATGTATGCACCAATGGATGGGGAACGTTTTAGTTGTATGTTTAACAGTGTCTTGTTCTTCAAGTTTTTTAAACAATACACATATGCTACCTTTTACTATTTCCTTTTTTCTTATATCTTTATAAGATAATTTGTTTACATAATATCTTCTTTGTTCTTCTCTCTTAACATGCCAAATATCCAACTGACCACTAACAGAAGCTACATGGATCATAATGGACTCAAGAGAGGATGCTAATTGTGGTCTCATTCGATTAGTATTCCCAAAAGCTTTCAACCTACCAATGATTGCTTCTAATTCATTTCCCCCTCTTTCTATTTATTCATTATATTTTTTTGCGTGCCAAGAGGAGGTCTTTAAATTGGTGGAGGTTGTAAAAGTTTATTTTGATTGTGTGTAGGGTTTTGATTTTGATTTTTTTGATCAGGCTGGGGATTTAGTGGTTGATTATTCACATTTCTTGATAAGAAACCAATTTCATTTTAAATAAATAAACAAATTTGAAGCAAAACTAAAAAAAAATGAAAATATACAAAATAATTCAAAAACAAGAGTAGAAAACATACTACATGATCTTGATCTTGATCTCTGATGACAAGGAGGCATTTTGAGGAGGATATTGAGAAATTTCTTTAGGGGAAAGAAGGCAAGAACAAAAATAAATAACATGAAATGAAATGGGCCATGGGTTTGCGACCCATATATAAAAACTTCTATGTTTTTAAAGTGTGCATGCCCTATAGCGCACACTCACTTTGGTTGAGCTCCACAAGCCTTAGACTTGTGGAGCCCAAGCCAAAGCACATGTGTACTTTTAAAATTATAAAAATATAATTTGGGTGTCATCTTTTTGCAACACAACTTGGTGCATTCACCCGTATTTGTGTACTCTTATTGAATTGGTTGTACTTAATGTTTATATCTACACATATGGATTTGAAAGAAAAATTTGGTGTAATTAATGTGTATATTTGCAAAAATATTGGACATGTTGTACTTATTGTTTATATCTACACATATGGTTTTGAAAGAAACATTTGGTGTAATTAATATAATTGTCTGCAAAAATATTGGGTATTTTTACTTAATGTTTATATCTACACATATAGTTTTGAAAGAAACATTTGGTGTAATTAATGTGTATATCTAAAAAAATATTGGATATGTTGTACTTAATATTTATATCTATACATATGGTTTTGAAAGAAACATTTGGTGTAATTAATGTGTATATCTACAAAAATATTAGACATGTTGTACTTAATATTTATATCTACACATATGGTTTTGAAAGAAACATTTGATACAATTAATGTGTACATCTACAAAAATATTGGATATGTTGTACTTAATGTTTATATCTACACAGATGGTTTTGAAAGAAAAAAATGGTATAATTAATGTGTGTATCTACAAAAATATTGGACATATTGTACTTAATGTTTATATCTACACATATGGTTTTGAAAGAAACATTTGGTCTTGAAACAATATAGAAAGTTTTACAAAATTAATGTTTTACAAAAAAAGAACTATTAGCTCATTAGCAAGAACATGTTGTTGAAACAATACAAAAAGTACTAGACATGAGAGCTCCACAAGTGAGGGTGTTGACCAATTTTGAAAAATTGAATGTCAAAATGAAAACTCTTGAGGATCAAACACCTATGCTAGAGTTACAACACAATGTGAAGTATAAAACTATCGAGGATGAAACACCTATGCACCTTGTTCTTTATCCCCTTCCTCTTCATTCCTATTGTTTTTAACTCCTTGCCACTCCCTTCGTTCTTCTTCTTGTTTTGACCTTCTTGTTTTCTTGAACATTCAGGCAGTTGTTCACATGATTGTAGATGAAGAGTGAGATGAGGAGCAATGCATTACTATGGCCAATTTATAGGAGATATAAATTATAAGAAATATAGCTCAATAAAAATTTATTCCAGGGTGAGTATGCATTCAAAGTCCATTTGTTATTCAAAACCTTTGTCTTGAAAGGTTTCTTGGTAAACCATTTGTTATTCAAGCTCAAACAATTGACTAACTATTCCATTTTCTTCGAAGTTAAAACATGCATAATATCATTTAGTGTAGATGATGCTATCTGAATACTAGATTCTAAACTAATGTCATCTCAAAGCGACCATAGACAATTAGTTGAGATATTACATTCAAGTGGTCTCAACCAACAGGAGGCATGAATTTTTTTTTACTCCATTAGGTATTGTTAATGTATTTAATAAAATGTATTTATTTAGATATTCCATATAATGAGTTATTTTGTAGATGAAGAAAAATAAGTTATCTACATTTGAAATAAAATAAGAGTTTCTATGTAGTGAAATTCCTGCCAAATGTTGGTGATGCAATTGAACAAGTAGTGGGTTAAAACAAGGTTCCTAAAATCCTCTTCGCTAAAGGTATGAATACAATAAGTGCCCTTACAGAGCCAATCTACCCCAAAACAGCAATCACAAGTGTTTAATAGAATGGTTATGGTTATCTCAACCTAAGCCACTCCTAGGAAATCCCAATCAAAAGGAAAACCTATCACAAAGACAACTAATCACTATTTTCTCTAATAGGGCATTAAAAGGCACTTTTGACACATTCACTCCCAAAACTCATATAAGGACTAGGGATGACTCTAAGACATGTTCATATTCTATTTAGGTCCTAAACAACATGAAACAATCATTAGAATCAAACTATGCAACATTTATCCCAATGTTGCTTCACAAACCCAAGACAATGCTTATAGCCCTTGAATTTTGAAAACGTGACTTAGTTTCAGAAAACTTCACACAACCCAAGGAATAAATCACTGATTTAGATACCCTTTTGGGGTTTATTTAACATGCTGAGTTTTTTGTTGTAGTCTAGATTTTACCTCTTCCTTGCCTTGGTTGATGAGTTTTTCCAAGTCTTCTCCTTGAGCACTAACTTTAAAGTCTAAAGGTAGGTCTATTAGATCCAATGGGCCTCTAGGATGTAGACCATACACTGTTTCGAAAGGTGTTTTTCTATTGGGCCTATTCAAGGAACCATTAAAAGAAAAAATTTCTTGAGGGAGTATAACATCCTAACTCTGATTATACTATTTAGTTAGGCACCTAAGAAGATTTCCAGGTGACCTATTCACCACTTCTAATTGGTCATTAGTTTGTATGTGACAAGAAGAGTTGTATATTAGATTTGTGCCCAATTTCTTGTGAAGTGTACAATAGAAATGTTGCTTAAACTTCACATCCTTGTTTGAAATAATAGTTTTTGGTAAGCCATTAATTCTTACAATTTCTTTGAAGAAAAGGTGAGCAATGTGTGAGACATCATTATTACTTTTGCATGGCACAAAATGCACCATTTTGTTGAACCTATCTACAATAATAAACACACTATCAGATCCCTATTTTCTTCTAGGAAGTCCCATTACAAATTCATTGAGATGGACTCCCAAGGTTTAGTAGGTATTGGCAAACGATAGTATAACCCCTAATTTATGGATACACCCTTTGCTTGCTGACATATAGTGCAACCTTCCACAAATTTCTTGATGTCATTAAACATTTTAGGCCAATAGAAACTCCTCTTGATCTGATCAGATATTTTATCAATGCCAAAGTCGTCTCCCATGCCACCTTAATGCTTCTCCTTCATGATGCTCAGTCTCATAGAACATCTTCGTATACAAATTTGAGAACCTTTGAATAAAAGATAATTTTTAATAATGTATGAACAAAAAAATTAGTGCGTTATTTTCCTATTAGTTCAGAACAAACCTTAAATGCTTCTTCAAAGTATGGATCTTCTACATAGAGATGTTTGAGGGAATCAATCCCAATGCTCTGTAATTGGACTTCTTCAACTAGGACAACCCTTCTACTGAGGGCATCAACCACTTTGTTTGCTTGACCTTTATTGTGCTTCAATGTGAAAGTATATACCTATACTTGCTTTATCCATTTGATATGCTTCGCACTTAACTTTTCCTAAGAATTCAAAAAGCTTAGAGCATGGTTGTTAGTATAAACAAGAAATTCCTTTGGGAAAAGGTGATGTCTCCATTTTTTGAGAGCCTATACTACTGCATACAATTCAAGGTCATAAGTTGAGAATCTTTTCTTAGCATCATTTAATTTTTAAGAGAAAAAATAAATAGGTTTTCATTCCTAACTTATGATAGCACCAATGGATAGATTACTAGAATCTTTTTCAATAGTGAACACCTTCTTAAAATTAGGCAAGTCAAGATAGGATATTGAGCCACTCTATTCTTCAAATGCTCAAAAGCATTTTTTGCCTCATTAGTCCAAGAAAATTTAGTTTTCTTACCTCCTTTGATTGTGTCAAGTGTAGGATCACATATATGACTAAAGTTCTTTATGAATTTTTTATAAAATGTGGCCAAACCATGAAAACTCTTTACATCATCTTGGTTTTTAGAGGGTGGCCAATTGATAATTGCTTCCACTTTGCTTGGATCCATTTTTAGTGTCCCTTTTGATATGAGAAATCGCAAAAAGGTGAGTTCCCTTTGCATGAATGTGCATTTCTCAAAATTGATGACCAACTTGTGATCATGAAGTCTTCCCAAGACCTTCTCCAAATGGTTCAAATGTTCTTCACTATTGGTGCTAAAGATTAGAATGTCATCAAGATAAAAAACAATAAATTTTCCAATAAAGTCAACAAAAATTCCATTCATGAGTCTTATGAATGTACTTGGAGCATTACTTAGACCAAATGACATTATAAGCCATTCAAATAGTCCTTCTATTATTTTAAATGCCATATTCTATTCATCTCAAAGCCTAATCTTTATTTGGTGATATCTGATTCCAAATCTATTTTAGAAAAGTAGCAAGCATTTCCAAGTTGATCAAGTAGGTCTTCAATCCTTGGCATATGGAACCTATACCTAATAGTTATTTTGTTTAAGGCTCTACTATAATTTCATAACCTCCAAGTTCCATCCTTTTAGGTGCAAGGACAAAGGGTACTACATAAGGGCTCAAACTTTTTTAAATTAGACCTTTGGCAAGCATTTCCTTGATTTGTTTTGCAATCTTTGCATTCTGATTTGGAGTCATCTTGTAGGGTGCCTTGTTTGGCAATAAGGATATATTTATTAGGTCAATCTAATGTGTAATATCTCTAAGGGGAGGGAGGGAAGAGGGCATGCCACCTGCCATGACATCATTATATTTTTGTAGTAGTCCTTTCACTTCTATTGGTATAGGTGCTTTCTTATCAAATTTCTTACCATCCTTAGGCTTGATAATCATATAAAACCTACCTCTTTTGATTCTTCTATTGTTTTTATCATTTCTTTTTCCACTATTACAATTTGCATGGTTTCCTTTTCTAATTTTTGATCAAGTAATGGCTTCATGGTGAAGGTTTTTCCATCTTCGATAATGGCGTATGTGGTTTTTCTACCACTACAGGTGGCATCCACATCATATGGCCATGGCCTCTCAAGAAGGATACGACAAGCATTCATTTCAACAATGTCACACAAGACTTTGTCTTTGATATCCCCAAGAGAAAATTCTACTATATTTTGTTCAATAACTAAGGTTTTTTGCCCTTTAGTAAGCCATGATACATTATAAGGGAAAGGGTGTGGTGTTTTCTTTAATCCTAATTTCTGCACCATCTCTTTAGAAACTAAATTCTCTATAGAACCATAATCTATAAGAAAGTTACATACCTTTCCTTGGCACTTAACCCTTGTTCTGAACATGTTGTTTATTTGGGGTGGCTCTTGAGTATGTGGGATATGTAAGAAAGTTTACCTCATCATCAGGACTATTCCTTCTTCAACTTAAAGTTCTAAACTATCTTCTTAGACCAATTTTGCTCTTCTTTCACCTTGGTTGTTCTTTCTTTTCTCAAGGTGCCTTCCTACATGATGCCCCAATTTTTTATAGTTATAACATTTGATAGGGCCATTGCCTCTACCACCTTTTCCTTTGTTAAATGTCTTCCCTCCTTATAGTTCCCTTTGGAACTTGACTTAGTCTGATCCTTGTCCTTTGGATTCTAATCAGTAGTCTTGTTGTTACTATATTGCCCCTTGTTCCATGAGTTGTTGTTGCCTTTGAAGGATTTGTTGTTATTTCCTTTTCCTTCATTCTTATCTTTATTTCTATTCTATTTCTCCTCCACTTTTATTGCCAACTGGTAGCACTTATTTATTGATGAAGGGGTATGCAAACTCAACTCTTCTTGAATGGAAACTTTCAAACCATTCATATATCTAGCAAGTTTCTCCTCTTCATCATCTACCACATTTTTCTTCATGCATAGTTTTAAAAATCCCTAGTATAAGAACTTACATCTAAGTCATTTTGCTTCAAACCTTTTGTCCTTCTATGGAGTTGAACCTCATAGTTATCAGGAATATAAGTCTCCCTAAATAACGACACCATTCTATCCCAAGATGAAATCATGTTTCTTTCATTCGTCACCCTCTTAGTTTGGATGAAGTTCACCAAGTTAGGGTTGCTACCTTCAACTTGGACTTTTCAATCTTTACCCTCTACTTCTCTAGGATGTCTTAACACTCAAAGAAACTAGTTAGGGCTTCTATCCAATCCAATGCTATATCAATATTACTTTTGCCATTAAAAGTTGGCAATTCCAATTTCCTTTCAATGGTTCTTTTCTCCATGGATTTGAGAGAATTTAAGAGAGTTCTTTGTTCAAAAAGTACTTCACCATCTTCTTCAAGGTCTTCAACCTAAGAATCCTAATCTTAATCATCAAATTGTGCCCCTTTCTCTTTATTCAACTTGCCTCCAGGTTTCTTCAAACTCTTTGCAAGAGCAGCATTGGTTGCTCTTTTTTCTCTCATTATCTATGCTAGTTCAACATTAGTTTCCCTAGTAGGGATTTCTTCATCTTCTTCAGTAAGTGCCATGCTCTGATACCACTTGATGTAATGGAACCATTAGTGGGTTAAAACAAGGTTCCTAGAATCCTCTTCATTGAAGGTATGAACACAATAAGTGTCCTTACAAAGCCAATCTACCCCAAAACACCAATAACAAGTGTTTAACAAGATAGTTATGGTTATCTCAACTGAAGCCACTCCTAGGAAATGCCAATCACAAGGAAAACCTATCACAAAGACAACTAATCACTAGTTGCTCTTATAAGGCATTAAAAGACACATTTGACACACTCACTCCCAAAAATCACATAAGGACTAGGGGTGGCTCTAAGACATACTCATAGTCTATTTAGGTCCTAACAAACATGAAACAATCATTAGAATCCAGCTATGCAACATCTATCCAAATTTGCTTCACAAACCCAAGACAAGGCTTATAACCCTTGATTTTTGAAAATGTGACTTAGTTTTAGAAAACTCCACACAACTTGAGAAATGAATCACTGATTCAAATACCCTTTTTGGGTTTACATAACATGCTAAAGCATTGGGAACTCAAGATGAGAATGAAGCTAGTAAAACTTATGATCTCACCTAGAAGGATTAGCCAATCAGGCCTCCATTTACAAAGGAAGTACCTTAACCTCTAAAAAAAACTCCAATCTATCAATTTGAACATGAGGGGGCTTGCATAAAATACTTAAAAACAAGATCTTAGGCCTGGAAGCCTTCTCTATAGGGAGTTCTGGGAGTTGTTGCTATGCGTTCCTAACATGCACATGGATCTTGCATGCCTACGACATCAAGTTTCTCCTTGTTGTCTGCATATTTTTACATGAGACAAAAAGAATCATAAAGTATAATGTTCCTACTTGGAATCCACCTAGGGCTATTAATTTCCCATGGTGGAATCTGAAGGTATGAGTAGAAATTTGAGTAACCCTAGGTAGTTACAAGAATTTGTGGTAGCAATTAGTAAAATTGAGATATCTGGACTTAAGAGGCATGTTAGGATCTCATTCCAAGTGAATTTGAAAGGTAATTAACCAAGATATCCAAAAATGTCACCAATTTGTACCTATGTGTTAGAATGAGACTGCATAATGAGTTGCATCATCTGATTTTGCAGAAAAAACTTGATATTTTATTGATTTGAAAGAAAATTTACACATTCTATGCCTACCACCTACCTGAAAGGGATATGTAGGCTTTCCCAATGGTTATAACAAACATTTAAACCAAATATTGTTATTGGGTAATCAAATTATAATAACAACTTTGTAACTTTGCCAAAGGTTACCAAAATTGGTTTTAATAGATCCAACATGGACCAAAACATGTAAAAACATGAAAAATCAATTTATCCCAAGATTCTAGGCTATGTGACACCTTTGACCATAGTTGACCAATGCCTTATCAAGTGCCAATCTTGGAACTAGGTTTTACAAGTGTGTCAACATGAATAGCCATTGTTCCTAAATAAAACCTAATGATTGAAAAGACTTCAAAATAGTCCTAAAATTTTATTTTATTAGGGTTCCCCTACACCAGCTAGCAATGCAATTTTAATTAGAGGTGTTACTTGTAGTTTCTAAAGACACCTTGTCTAACATGGCTTTATTTTGGTCTAAATAATGGTTTTATTCATGTCATTCTTAAATATTATACATTAAGGAAGAAATTAATTTTTTTTTAAAAGTCATATTTTGACTATTTAATACTTTTATTCTAGGAATCAAGCCTTAGTGTGATGTTTAAGCCATCTATGTTCTTCCTTATTTGTTGAGTTTAGACTCACTTTTTATCATAGTGAAGGAAAAGGCTCCCACCAATGCATATAATAGGTTTACATGGCCAATTCATATAGTAATTGATTTTTGTACCAACTTAAGAAATTGGTACTGAGATTACTCTTCTTGTTTCTCTTTCATCATTCTTTCCTCTTAATAATTCTTTTGGAGTTGAAAATGCAAGTTCGTGATGTTCTTGTTACAAGAAACAAAGAAGAATAAACTATGATATTTTTGGCCTTGATAGTAAGGTGAATAAAGTGGTGATTCTATGTTAGTTTCATTTTTGAGTCCTTGCAAAGGAGAGGTAAAGTTGGAGGGGATGAAGAAAAGATGAAGGGAATGATTATGTATAACTATGATCTAATAATAGTTGCATAGGTTTTGCTAATTTCTATAATACCTTATTAGGGTTTTGTAAGGTTCAACATTATGGTTATGATTTGTCATGTCATTTTGATTTATCACTTTTATTTTTTTATTTTGTTGGTGTCCAAGTATGGTGATTTGCACAATTATTATAAGGTTAGATAAAAATTTCACATCTTAGGAGGTTCAAGCAATATAAATCATTTCCATCATACTCAATTATAATTTACTAGATGAAACTTTCATTCTTATGGAATTCTAGATAGGAATCTATGCGTTGATCTCAATGTTCTTTTTGTTGGCATATTTGAGAATTGCAATTCAGTTCCATTATCTCAATGTTAGATTCATTTTATTAGCATATTTGAGAATTTCATTTTAGTTGTGCATCTGGAATATTTTGGAACATCGAGGAATTGAATTTGAAGGAGACCTAAAGAAATGTACTAATTATTCTACATTTTAATGAGGCTCATGGAGAGAGAAAATGTTGTATACTATGAAGGTTTTGAAAAATGTAGGTTAGGTCATCAAAAGAAGTACTATTACCTAGATGGTAATATAGACTCTCTATTAGAAATTCTCAAGTTTGACTTTAATGTCATCCATTTTCATTTTTATGTTTTAACTAATTTAAGCTAGTTATAACAGAGTTTTCATATATTTTTCGAGTACACTATTGTTTTCAATGTTCTATTTCTATGTAGCAAGTAATTTTAGGGGATTAAGAAACATGGAGGTGTTTTAAAATCTTAGTAAATGTATTGGTAGATAGATGTGATACAAAATTGTGAAAAATTTAACTATTGCAGTCATTGATTAGTAATCTCCTATCATAAACAATTATTAAACTGCTGAAAATAAATTCCCAGCTAATATCAAAAAATAACACAACTGCAACTTCACTTATAAAATACAGAAAGAAATGCGCAACACAATGAACAGAATATTTTCAGACCAATTGTCCCTGGAAAAACCCCTAAGGGAAAACCAGTTCTATAGATGAGAAATTATATTAAACTTCAGCAAATCAAGAGATACAAAATTCCTTGCCTCTTACTGGCAGAACTTCGACAACCTCCTAATTTATCCCGCTAATATTCCCCACTGCTATTCCCACGCTAACACTGCGCCCTTGCTAACACTGTAAGATTGTTTGCTAACACTGCAAATGTTTCTCTAAACTTCATGTTCTCCAAATGCCCCCCTTGACCTCCTTTTATACTACTCCTGTTCGTAAACTGATGGCTGAGATTGATTTACAATCGACGGTTGAGATTAAAAAAACTTAACAACCCTAACCAAGTCGGTTTCTAGTTGTTTCCAAAAGTGGTCAATTAATTTACAAATATTTGTTTTTAATCTAACCAATTAGTTAGCAAAACAATTACTTGCTAAATAATAGCAAATGGACAAACAACTGTCCAAAGCTAACAAAACTAACACTCCCTCTTAGCGAGGAAGTTGTTCTACAGGACACTTAACTTATCTCTGAAGAAGATAAATTTTGCCTTCCCCAATGCCTTAGTTAGAATGTCTGCTACCTGCTTCTCTGTAGGTATGTACTGTAGCTAAAAACTCCCCTTTGTACACAATCTCTGATGAAGTGATATCTGATATCTATATGTTTAGACCTATCATAAAACACTGGATTCTTAGACAACTTGATGCAACTCTGATTGTCACAATGTATCACAGTAGTCTCAACCTTCTGACCAAACAAGGCTACTAGCAACTTCTGAAGCCATATAGCTTCACATGTTGCCATGCTAGCTGCTATGTATTATGCTTCTGTTGAACTTAGAGCTACAAACTTCTACTTCCTGCTAAACTAGGATACAACTCCTGATCCCAAGCTGAAACAACACCCTAAAGTGCTCCTTTTGTCTGTTGTACTTCCTGCCCAATCTGCGTCAGTATAGCCTATCAACCTGATACCTTCACCTTGAACATATCTGATCCCATACTCGACTGTACTATGCAAGTAACATAGCACATGCTTAGCCACTATCCAATGCATTCTCTTTGGTTCAACCATGAACTGACTAAGAGAGTTAACTACAAATGCAATATCTGGCCTAGTGTTGACCAAATACATAAGCAAACCAATCAACTGTCTATATAAAGTGGGATCTACATCTTTCTCATTAGTTGTATCTACCTTCCTCCAATTCGTGATCATGGGTGTAGACATGGCTTTGCAATCCTCCATCCCGAATTTCTTCAAGATTTCAATGCAATATTTCCCTTGACCAAGGAAAATCTCTCCATCTGTTTGCCACACTTCCATGCCTAGAAAGTAGTGCATAAGTCCTAAATCCTTCATCTCGAACTCTTTTGCAAGGTTCGTCTTGCAATCCACTATGAGCCCTAGTGAACCTGTAAGAAATAGGTCATCCACATAAAGAACAAGAATGAGAATCTCACCCCCAACTATCAAGTAGTAGAGGTTAGCATCTACTTCACTCTTCACAAAGCCCATTTTCTACAAGTATGTATCAATGCACTCATACCATGCTTTAGGAGCCTGCTTGAGTCTATACAATGCTTTCTTCAATCTGCATATTGGTCCACAAACATCTAAATGTACTAGATCAAGAACACCCTTAGATCTGGTGTCACTCCTCAAAAAAGATGCTTTCGCAAACTTCCCCAACAAACATCCCTTACATACATTGTCATGCTCTGTGCTCACCTCTAGAACACCTGTCACTGTCTCACGAAACAATCGAAGTGCTCCATGATGAATATGGCCCATCCTCCTATGCCATAGCTCTCCAAGATCTCTAGGATTACTGTTGCTCATAAGTGCCTTAGGAGTATCAAACTGCAATCTATAAAGGCGACCACTCCTAACTCCAATAATTATGGGTGATTTCCAATCCTTGTGCTTAATCAACACATTTGTCCCTCTAAAGAGTACATTATACCCCGTATCTTGAGGAAAAGATACAGAAATCAAATTCATACCTAAGCCTGGCACATATAACACATCATGAAGTGGAATTATCTTTCCATTCTCCCTTTGAAACTGAACAGTCCCTTTCCTAATAGGGTTGAGTTTGGACAAGTTTCCCATAGAAATCTGGATATTGGTGTCCTCCTCCTTGTAACTGGAGAAGTACTCTCTAACTCCTATCATATGAAATGATGCCCCACTATCTATATACCAAGCACACTATGAGGTTGAGCTAACCATATAAGCTATGAGTGCAAACTCATCTTCCATTCTACTAGAGAGTTCTTTTGCACTTGCTGAAGCTGCCACTTGCTTCTTACCCTTCTTCCTCTCTGGGAAATCACTGACATAATGGCTAAACTCGTGACATCCAAAGCACTTGACCTTAGAAAGATCCTTCTTCTTCTTTTCACTTTGTGAATTTGATCCTTTGCTAGATCCCTTCTTTGCTTTCCCTTTACCCACTAGGGCAACGTTCTCTTGTTCCACCTCATTTTTCTGACTCTTGTTGGCCCCATTGACAAGACTTAGTCTAAACTCCTCCTGAGTGAAATCAGTCCATAGTCGATACCAACTTGGTAAAGTATCTTGTCCACTGACAACTTGAACAAAGACACTCCATTGCTTAGTAAACCCATTTAGGGCTATTCTCACTAGCTCGTCATCACTAGGACTATCTCCAACAACTACTAACTCATCCTTGACAAGTCTGAGCTTGGTAAGGTAACTTGTGACATCTTCTCCCTGATTCATTCGAGTATTCTTTAGCTTCTCTCTGAGAATCAACTTCCTGTTGGTGGTAGCATTCTAGTATAGATTCAGAATGGCATCCCACATCTTCTTTGTTGTATCTAGCTCCAAGATATGTGGAACAATATGATCCTTGACACCATCAAGGATTATCCTCGTCACCTTGGCATCATCCTTCCTATATGCTACAAGCTTGGTTGCATCCGTTGGTACAGGTACAACACTGGTAGCATAATCCTTGATACCATTCTCTTCCAACAATAAAGAAACTCTGGCCTTCCAGACACCAAAATTTGAGGCACCATCCAATCTATCCTAATCTCTCAAACTAGCTGAAGCCATCTCAAGGGTTTAAAACAATAATAAATCTAAAGAGATCAAAATTTCTTTCCTAGGGCAAAACTCTTCTACCCTTAACAACGCTCTGATACCATGTGAAAAATTTAACTAGTGCGATCACTGATTATTAATCTCCTATCATAAACGATTATTAAACTGCTGAAAATAAATTTCCAGCTAATATCAAAAAATAACACAATTGCAACTTCACTTATAAAATATGGAAAGAAATGCGCAACACAATGAACACAATATTTTCGGACCAATTGTCCCTAGAAAATCCCCTAAGGGAAAACTAGTTCTACAGATGAGAAATTATATTAAACTTCAGCAAATCAAGAGATACAAAATTCCTTGCCTCTTACTGGCAGAACTTTGACAACCTCCTAATTTATCTCGCCAATATTCCCCACTGCTATTCCCATGCTAACACTGTACCCTTGCTAACACTGCAAGACTGTTTGCTAACACTACAAATGTTTCTCCAAACTTCATGTTCTCCAAATGCCCCCCTAACCTCCTTTTATACTACTCTTGTTGGTAAACCAATGGTCGAGATTGATTTACAATTGACGGTTGAGATTAAAACAACTTAACAACCCTAACCAAGTCGGTTTCTAGTTGTTTCCAAAAGTGGTCAATTAATTAAAAAATATTTGTTTTTAATCTAACCAATTAGTTAGCAAAAAAATTACTTGCTAAATAATAGCAAGTGGACAAACAACTGTCCAAAGCTAAGAAAACTAACATTCATGCTCATCGTCACCTAGTCCAGTTTCTTATTTATTAATTAGACTATTATGTATTAAAATGATTTTGCAATTCATAATACTTTGTAGTGTAAGCCAAACGCCACATCCCCCTCCATTGACTATACATTATTGGAAAAATGCTCATCTTGTATACCTTAAAAACCTATACAACACATTAAAATAGGATAATTCAGTTCAATATTTATCTTCTATAATCAAAATTTTTGTTAGAAAAGAAAAATGGATAAAAACATTGTAAAAAAGTTGATAAAATAGAGAAATGAAATTTTATTAATAGATACAAATTGATTCTAATACTTCTCATTTATGGAGAGTTTTGCATCAAAGACAAAATAGAGATCAAGTTCTACAAATTGAGTACTCTTAAAAAATTATCATCAACCCACTAATTTTAGAGATGTGGAAAGTTATTTCAAAGATATAATTTATTTATAGGACTAAACAATGACAAATCAAACCAAAATCTAAGTGATTGATCTTTATTTTTGGATTGTAATTTTCCAACTACTACAAATTAATTTATTTTTAACTTTTGGATGTGTTAAGATCAACACTCTATTATATTGTTGAAGGGAGAGATTAACATCTACCAATGCCCCCCCTTAATTTTGACCATTTATGCAACAACACTCACACAATTATTTTATTTCAAATCTATTAAATATTCAGATTTACTTGATTTTTATCAAAAATAAATTCACATCTATTATTTTTCAAATCTAGATCAGACCTAGGAAATCATGTCACTCACTTGGGATGCTCTAACCACAAGCTCTTGTACACTTAATATCCAATTCACTATAGGTTTGAATATGTACAAGATGTTAAAAATATGTCTAGTTTGTTACATATCTTGACATTTTGTAGATATCCAATGCCTTTCTAATAGCCATCCATGTACTCTTGCATCTAAAGGTAATTTTGACTTTAAGAAGACATCTTCTAAGGGATAAAATCCACATGTGAACTCTAACTCTTAATTTAAAAGCCAACTCTAACTCTTAATTAAAAGGCCAAGTACATGTACTAATAAATGTAATCATGCAAGTAAAACTAAGTTTGGCATTATTTCTATAGCTAGGTTGGCTTAATGACAAGATAATTTTATGAAAAATGTAATTTATAATTAAATTTGGACATGATTAGTATCATTCTATCTATTATTATACTACTTAATATTATAAAAGTATTGACAAGTTTCCATTGTGTAGTGCAAAAGGTCAGTTATGATGTTAATTTATTTTGAGCTTCCTTTTGTATGAGATGCATAATATATTATCCTAAATGTATCATTGGTCGTATCATAAAATTAAAGTGGAAAAAATGTAATAAAAAATCGTCAATAGCGACACATTCAAGGTTATATGGCGTATTGTAGATGAAAAAATATTGTAAAAAATATTTTCCCTTGAATTTTTTTGGTAAACCATTTGTTATTCAAATTTCAGATATTGACTGAGTAACTCCATTTTGTGCTAAATGAAACATGTATTGATACTTTTAATGTAGATGCTACTATTTGAACCAAATTATAAGCTAGTGTTATCTCGAAGAGGCCACTCACAATTATTTACAATTATTTGGTTTTGGTTGAGGTTTTAAAAATTCAACTGATCTTGACCAACAAATTTTAGATGACATGATAGTATTGAATACAATTTTAACATATTTTTATAACATGAATTCTTTTATAAATGAATAATGTACAAGATACTTACGACATAATTCAAAATAAACTGTACATATAAATATAACAATCTAAATTCATATTCTATAAAAATGTTTTATGTATGTTTTATTTAAATAAAAAATATTATAAGAAATAATGTATAAGATATTTATAGTATAAATCAAAATAAATTATAAGTACATATAAATATCATTCTATAAAATTAATATGACAATCTAAATTCAAATTCTATAAAAACATTTTATACATGCTAAATATTTAAAAAATATATCATTAGAATTGCTTAACTCAATTTATTGTAGTTTACTTCTCTTAATTTAGCATATTATATTTTAAAAATATAAGTAAGAAAAGATATTTTTTTTAGAGGACTAAATAAATAGATTCATATAAATTTGGATTCAATTTATATATAAGCTTTGTAGAGATACTAACAGGATGGTTTCTCTATCTTAGCTGGCTTTTGATTTCAAATTAAATTAATGATATATGTCATTATTATGATCTTAAATTATTTTCTACATGTATTAAATATTATGATCTTGAATTATTTGTTACATATCTAAAAGGTTAATATTAAGTTATAAGGGGGAAAGTAGATGGGTTATGTGAGCTCTGTTTGGGCAGGGTTGTGGTGAGCATTCCCTAGCCCACATTTCTCCTTGATGTTCTCTATTGATAGGTTTGCATTGCTTGTTTTGCTGCATTCATTGGTTAGGGTGTGTGTGGAGACTGTGGGGGTGTTTTGGGGTCATGTGCGGGAATTGTAGGGTTGCGTGTTGGCTGGGACTAGGCTTGGTGGGTTTGATTCATGGGTTTAGGTTGTGCATGGTGGACATTGTTCTTGTAAAAGGATAGGGTTTCTTCAAGTTGGTTTAATGGGGAATCGACGCTTCCCCTCTTCATAGATTTGATCTGCTAATATGGAGATGGTTGAGCCTTCTTCATTGGTGAAAATTGGAGCCAACGTCGAGGATGATAATCTTACATCTGGGGCTGATGTTGTTTTGTCCAAGGCTATAATCTATATCAAAATGGTGAATGGGTTTCTGGAGAGATTGAAAGATTGACCAATTTTGTTCAATGAACCTGAGCATATTTCAAAAGACATTGAAAATTGGAGTAAGCATGCACTCATTTGTAAGTTTTTGGACCTTTGACTTTCTCTTCCAGTGTTAGAATTATGGTCCTATCAAGTTTTGAATCTACAGGGGGACATTTAGATTCTCCTAGCTGTTAATAACTATTTCTTGGTGAATATTTCAAATATGATAGATAGGAATAAGGTGTTTAAAGGTGGTCCTTATTTATTTAACCAGGTGGGCCTTTTCATCAAGCCTTGGAACATTGGATAATATTCTATAGAGGAGATCCCCTTTTGGGTACTTGTGTGGGTTTGTGTGCCAAGGCTTCCATTGGAATTATAGAGAGAGAATATTATTGACTCTATTTTTCTACTGCTTGGAAAACTAGTAGGCTTGACTACATAGACTCAGGACTGTAAGGTAATATCTTATGCATGTATTTGTGTTAAGGTAAATCTATATAATCTATTGCAATGCTCTATGGATTTTCTTTTTGAGCTCTACCTGGTGGATTCAACAATTGGACTATGAAACCCTACCATTTAGATGCATCATCTATCATGAGTATGGGCAGTTACAACATAGATAACATAGAAATTTTTTTTCTCCATCATTAGTCTCTTTTGCATCTACTTCAAAGGAAGATAAGACTAAGACCCCTCTTCTTGATGGAGTTGCAGACAAGGAGGGATTTGTGCCAATGAAGCCCTATAATAAGGGTAAAGCAAAGAATAGAGCTTCGATGGATAGACAAAATGATGAAACTTTTAACAAGTTTAATGAATTGGTTCAGGTGGAAGGCATTCCATTTGAACTAGCCTTTAGGTGTAGGGTTCAACAAGGGCCCCAAGATGAGGATACAAGGGGTCCAACTCAACCACTATAAGAGAAACAAAATAAATAGATGACTATGATTGATGCACCCCGGAGTAGGATAGTTGTGTTCTTTGGGGGGGCGGGGGGGGGGGGGCACTACTCTTGAGGGACATAAGTAATTCATCTTCTACTCTCCTAGCTCATAAGGGGATGACTTTTGGTATGAAAGGTACTAGAGCTTCACCCACAATAGGATTGCAATAGAAGCCTTTTAAAAAGAGTCCTTTAGAGAAGCCATCCAAGAGTGGAAGGTAGACTGATCAAGAGAAGGTTGAAATAATGGCATTTACATTAGTTGAGTCAGGGTTTGTTAAGCCCATTGATTCCCACTTCTCTCAAGCCCCCAAATTATTATTCTCTCTTGGAATATGAGGGCTTTGAATAGAGTCCCTAGACAAAAGGTTGTCCGCAGATTAATTAAGTCTCAATCTTTGGATATTATTTTCATTTAAGAAATAAGGCTTATAGTTGATGGTCTAGCTAGCTGTTCTCTAATTTTTTTGCTAGGGAGTGGGTGCATGGGTTAGTTATGGTGGGATTTCTTGTCTTTGGAATCCAAGGAAGGTGTTATCTTTGTGGGTAAATATCTTCTTTGGTTTCACATCACCCTTTTTTGTTCCTTATATCCTTTCCTCCCTTAGATTGTGGCTAATGATTTTAATGTTGTAATTACTTTACATGAAAATAGAGGCGAGGTAGCTTAGTTGGACCCTTCCTTAAATATTCTTAGGGATGATGCTGTTATCTTGAATCTAATTGATAAACTTGGCAATGATACTTTCAACTAGAATAAAAGGAGGAGTAGGCTTAAGCCTATTTATGAAAGGTTGGATATGTTCTTAGTTCCTTGTTATTGGATGAATGTCAGGTGGTCTACAAGCTAAAAAATTCATTGTTGGAGGAGTTATAATCATTAGCCTACTAAGCTATTTTTCACTTTCTTCAAGGTTACTAAAAATCCTTTCTTCAAATTTTAGTTGATGTGGTCAAGAGACCACTCTTTATGAGATCTTATAAAAATTTGGTGCCATGAAGGTATGTCTGCTCATGGTACTTCCATCTTCACTTTTGAGAACAAGATTCAACATGTAAAATTTAGGCTTGAAAGTTGGAACATACAATGTTTTGGGAATGTGTAGGATCAAAATTTGGCAGCTCAGTCTCCATGGGTGGAAATAGAATAATAATCTCCCACCATATTGTCATATTAAATTCATGGATGGCACTGGGTTCATGGGTGTGGCTACTATCGATGAGGTAAGAAATTTTAGAAGGTCCTTAGACACCTATCTAAAAGATTCTGGGTAGAAAATTAATGAAGATAAGTCCTCCATTTATTTATTTAATACTCCTAAGCCTATTTAGAATAGGATTGGTAGGATCCTCATATTTTAGATTGGCTCTCTTCCTTTAATGTATCTGGGAGTCCCCTTGGCTCTAGGAGCCAAACAAAAGGATTATTGGTAGAACCTTTAACATAAATTATAGAGCAGGGTTAGCCATTGGACTTAAAGGTGGCTCTCTTCTACTAGGAGAGTTATTCTCCTTAAGATAGTGGTTCAGTCTCTTCCCATCTACATGTATTTTTTATAGATTCTGCCTAATGTTGTCATAAAATAATTTAATTCTATGTCTCAACAATTTCTTTAGTCGGGAAACCTTCTCTCTTCTTAGTGGAGTTTTTGCTTGCCAAAGTTCATTGGGGGTCTAGGTGTTAGGTGTATGGCTCTTGTTTTCAAGGATCTATTAGTTAATTTATACTAGAGATGGTGCAATAATCATGATTAGGATGGGGCCAAGATTCTTTCCCAAAATTAATTTCCAAGAGTTGACTATCAGGATATCCCAAGAATAGCCTTGGTTGGGAAAGACTCTTTCATTTGGGACACTCAACAAGGGAGTTGACCTTATTAATGATGGAATGTTTTGGATATGTAATGGGGGATTGTGTGCTTTGTTTTGGTAGGATTTCTAGGATGGTCATCCTCCTATAATCCCCACTCACACCCATATTCAGCCTTGTTGACATATTTTTACAGATGCAAGTTGGGCTAAGGTGGAAAATTTTAAGACATTGAAAATTTTAAGATTTCAATGTCCTTCTCTTATTGAATTTTGGGAAAGCCTTAGTAGACCTACTACTAAAACTACTTTCCTTCAGGTGGCTTGGGTTATTGGACCTACTTTCATTATATGGAATCTTTGGCTGGATTGGAATCGTAAGATTTTTTGTAACTCTAATTTAGGAGTTACTAAACTATGGCAGAAGATTTTGAGTAGTTCCATGGGAGTATATATGAAAATTTTGATATGTCTAAAAATATTGACAAGGGAGATTATATTACTATGAGGAATTTGGGCCTGGTGGACAAGGGAGTAGGAAACACAGGAGGTAACGTATCTAGTCTGGTCAAGAGAAGGTTTTGTAGAGATGGGAGGTGCTTATGGGTATCCTAAAAATTAATATACTAATTGCTCCTTGTATGGAAAGGCAAAAAAGTATTGGGGTCATAGGCAGAGGTAAGGATGGTGAAGTTATCTTTCTTTTCTTTTTCTATAAAGGTGAGTATGCTAATAATTTGATGGAAGCTCTTGCTATCAACTCAATTGTTGAGAGGGGTTGTTCCTTGGGATCGAAGAGGATTATATGTGAGTCAAATTCTCAAATTATTGCAGATATATTAAATAACTTGAGTGTGGCTGATGTTAACTAAAAAATTAGCCAATGTTGTTAGAGAGATTTTGTATTTGTATAAACAACTAGATTTTATCTCTTTTTGTCATGTTCCTAGGGAATGGAATGGAGTGGTTGATGTTTTGGAAAAATGGGCATCAAAGAATGGATTTGGTTGAGATATTATAGGAAAAGATAGAATTCCTGTTAATTCTCTTAGGATTTTGACTAGTTAGTGGAATAGGATAGGGTTTAGTAGTTGTGGTGGTTATTTCTAGATTTGTTGAGCATGGGGATCTTTGTATCACATTTGTTCTAATTAAATAATATTTTATCCCTTTTTCAAAATAAAATAAAATAAAAATAAAAATTAATTTTTAATTAATTCCTTACATTTTGATCAAATAAAATTAGAATGCACAATAGAGTAAAATATTACAATACTTTTATTATCTTCACTAATAACACAGCTTCAAATTATCAACCCTACAAAACCTTCACAAGAAACTATATCTTCTACTAATTAACCTAATAAGATTTTCACAATCTATACCATAAATAAATATTATTTAAAGTGTATTCAATTTTTTTGATACCATACAATTAATCTAGAATTAATATTGATTTATATTTTGCACTTTTAATAGATATTCATATATTCATACCAAATGAAAAACATGTAAAAATATAATACAAGAGTAAATCATACCAATAAACTACATAGAAAACAATAGAATTATTTGAAAACTGCCCAAAAAAATACCAATAATTAGCATATTATTCCTCATTCCAGAGCATGTTACAATATCACTCTAATAACATAGAAAGAGCTCTTACCATAGTTTAGTCCTTTCGAAATCCATCCTTACTATGTGAAAAGGAATGTCTATGTTGAAAATTCATATACATTGTGAAAAACCCTTCACATTACATACTCTCTTTGAGACAGACACATTTGTCTCCTACTAAGATGTGATTTTAAAATTGTAGAAAGTGGGATAGATTCACTAGAAGGTCTCCAGATTGAATTCAAATTATGACATTAAAAAACCATGAACCCACCTAACAAATTCTCTCTGAGCATATTACTTAGATCTACACTTCCAAAAAATCACAACAATACCTATACACAATTCTTTTATATTATCTTAGATTCTTTGTTACTTTCTATTATTAGGATTGATTTAATGATGCTGTCACAATATCCATGAATGCATTCTATTAAATTTTAAAGAAAAATATATCAGGGTCCTTTAGTTCATTAAATTTTCCTATTGACATTTTTCAATTTCTCCCCATGATCCATAATTTTGTTTTTCTTTTATTTTCCACCAACACCACATTTCACTAAAGTCTAAGTACTCATTGACATCTAGAAATCATCAGTACAAAGCATATTTACAAGGTCTAGAAATTATAATATTTATTAGTAGGATGCAAGACTCTACAAATTGATTAGAGATAGTGTGAATCCCAAGGAAAGTACACAAATGAGTTCTTCCATGTGGTAGAGGCCCATCCTCCATCTATTTCACATATCTACCACATTTAATACAGATTAATTGGACATCATTTTGTACAAGAGAGAAAACTATAGGAGGTATTTCATAGGGTATATTGGAAAAGAACCTGCAGAAGCACCCAAAGAAAATTAAAACTACCAAATCCTTTAAGAAAGTGCTACACAATGAGCCCTCACTGCCAGATGGAGCCGAGTTTGATGCAAGGAGAAGAGAGAATGGAGGAGGAAGAAAAAAAGAATGAGATTTAGGTAAGAATCTACCAAACTCCATGTGTGTTCAAGTAGGCCTAATTCCTAGATGGTCATGGCCATTAAGGGTGAAATACTCAAACTTAGGGATTTTTCCATTTTCCTTATTGCTCAAGATGTAACCAAAATCCATTCTAGCACTTTCTTAAATAATTGGCTCCATAAAAAATGGAGTAAAAAGTTAGGATTTTATTTTTCATATCTAAGAATTATTCAAAAGGTTCATTTCCTTATATTTTCATAGATCCTAATTCATAGAAGCATATAATAGACAAGTAGCCTTGGAGGATAGGTCCCTCCAACTTCAAAGCCATGTTGTGGTCTCCTGAAGTCATCAACACATAAATCTTGGCACTTTCATCCCCATAATAGATTTATATTTGTACTTTCACCCATTTCGATGATATCTTATTCTATAGGCCCTAGATCCCCTTGTGAAAGTGCTAAAAATTTCACAAAAAAATTACCATTCTCCCTCATGCAGATTCTAGAATTCTCATTTCTATTGATGTTGGAAATGAGTTACCAAAGTGAATTATATTTGAACTCCATGGTCACAACTAATCTTTCTCTATCTCCTTCCTAGGAGGTTTAAATGCATTTTTTCTATCTGGAAAAGAGTACCATTTGAGTTCAAAGATTTCCCTCTAGTCAATAGGAAGTTCCCATTTGTCCCAAGATTGAATCCTCGTCTACCCAAAATATCAACGCAACCATCTCAACAGGGGAGACCTATCATTGGTCTCTATCAAGAATCTATTCCTTCTCTCAATGTGACTCCACATTTCATTTTTTAGAAGCTTAATGCCTCCCTAGATGCTCTATAAGCATTATTCAAAACTCCATAATCTTGCTTCCTCATCATCTGGAGATCTCTCCCTTCTGAACTTTCTCTTGAGACCTAGTGAAGTCAGTCTTGACCTATTTTTTTCATCTTACAAACCCAACCATAGAACCCTAAATACCCAATAGATAGTCATTGGGAAGAGAAAAAAGATTTCTAGTCATAGATTCCAAAATTTCTCTCCGATCCCCCCAATTCTTCCACCAATTGGAGAAATTGACTCCATAGTGTGATGTTACCCTAAGGAACAGGGTAACCCAAGTGATACAAAATCTTCTATTGAGGAAATAATAAATCTTCTTTTGGTATTAATGTAAAGATCATCAAACCTAACAACATAGATAGTGATGGAGTAGAGCCATTAAGAGGTCCTACTAACTTGAAGATAAACTCAACAACTTTAATCTTGTTTTTATTCTTGTCTCCCTCCCCTTCTCCTCCCATTCTCTAAACCCATTACCCCTTCTAAAAGGTTTTCTTCTATTATCAAAATTGTAGGCCCTAGGAAGAGAGAAGCTCCTAGCAGTGTTGACTTTGTGAGAATGAATTAGATGTAACCCCATCAACATAGAGGAGGAAGGTAAAATGATCATATTAAATGAAAAAATAAGTCAAGGAAACCTAAATGCATGAATGAGCAGACAAATAAGTTAGTGGGAATTGAAGAATTTTGTGAAGATGAAGTACCATGCCCCAAAAGAAAGAGAGGTAGACCCCCAAGCATTGCCTCTATATTCATGATGGAGCAAGATAAAGGCCCATAGAGAAAATCCAAAGGATTTTCCTTTAACACCATAGAGAAAATCCAAAGATGAGGATACACAAACTATTACATGATTAGATAGTATAACCATAATATAGTGAAACACCCTTATGCTATTAAAAGATGAAAGATTGTGTGTGATAGTTGGAATAAATTGTTCAAACTTTGTGATTCTCTTATTAATTTCCTTTTCAACTATTAGATTATTTTTCAACTTTTATTTTTCTTTCCTTAATCTTTTATTTTCTACTTGTAGTTGTAGGTTTTTGTCATCTATCCCTTCTAACATTTCACTTTTTTCTTGGATCTCTTTTCATTGTTTCTGCAAGAGTGAATCGTTATCTCTAATTTTTTCTTCAACATTTTCTATTTTCATATTCAAGTATTTCTAAATAGTACTTTATATAGATCTCATCTTTTCCAACAATTCTATCATTCTCAGGGCTTGACCCTCTTGCTCCCTCCTAATTTGGTTGATATGAGCCTCAAGTAATTCATTATTTTTTATCAACTAATCTTCAATAGAAACATCAACTTTTTCAAAGTTGACACTTCCTTGAGATAGTTGTTCAAGATCATTAAGGCTTACTTGTAGCCATTCTCTTAATTCTCTTACTTGTAGTTTGGTTGTTGTAGTTGTTGATGCTATTGATTGGAGAAGTTATGGATGCTAAGAAGAGTTTTGAGAAGGTGAAGAGTGATTTCTTAAAGGGTTGCCAAGAAGATTAGAGACATAAATGACAATGGAGGTTAGTCAGTGGATCAACATATGAACTAAATTATGATCTATATTTACAAAGTGGATTTTTTTTGACATATCGACCTACTGTTACTTTCTAACCATTGTATCAATATTGAAATCCTTTAATCAAGGTTGACCTAACAGTCATATGTAAATTCTTTAATCAAGGTGACATTCTAGTAGAATATTCTAAAGTCCTCTAACAAGTCCACTCCTAACAAGGTGATAAAATCCTTTAACAAGGTCACATTTAACAGGATTGGCTCCTAACAAAGCTCACTTTAGAAGAGTGAAAAATGAATGACATCTCAGAAATGCATAAACCTTTTCAGCAACTGAGAGACACATTTTTTATCAGTAATAAGTAACAATTTGCAGGAAATGACCAACTCTAGAAGAATATAGAAAAAAGTGATGAGAAAACCTTTCAACCTGGTGAAAGAAAAAACCTTTGACCTCTACAAAAAAACCTTCAACCTCTACAAAAAAAACCTATGATCACTGCTTGAAAACCTTTGATATTTCATTTTTTAAATCAATAAATTTTTTTATGAAAAACTATTCAGGATCTCCCGATCAACCACGAATTTTTTATTTGATAATTTTTTTCTAAAAAAGCTTAGAATGGCTCTGGTACCATATAATGGTAATTGCTTGATATATTAACTATGGAAATGAAAGCTCCATTTAAAAGAATTATAAGAACTACGCTCCGAAAAGAAAAAATCATTACCTGAAGCCAGAAATAAATACTATCTAATCTAACTAAAATGCAATTCATGACCATTAAATAAAAAATATTCAATATTACTCTAACGGTAATCTTGTTCCATTCAACCTCCATATATTTTAGCTGCTCACTTTCAGTAGTTGACTCAGTCGCCATATGAGTATGTTCTCCATATTAGGCTCTGAGAATCAATTATTACTTTCTAATAACTATATAAATTGCACTCAACGACTAGTTGGGGGACATTATTCAAAAATGATCATAAGTTTCATTTACCAAGTACCAAGAGCATTAGATTCTATGAAGCTAATAATCAGATTTATATTATATAAGATGCTAGCAGAAGCATAAAAAGTTTTCATAAATCATCTGTAGGATTCAAGGCATTGTATACTTTTTAACATCAAAACTGTTAAATATACAGAACAATGTTTATATAAGACCGTGGTCTGGAAATGTAATTTAAATTTCAGCAAGCTAAGGATAATGATTTTATTAATTTTAGCTTAATAACATAATTAAAATATTGAATTACTAAAAGACAAGTGTTATCACCTTATACAATGTAGCCAGAACTCTTGAATGTTGAGGAAACCAGCAGCAGCAAGAATCTCAGAAATGCAGAAACCTTTTCAGCAATCTCGATTGCTGAAAAGGTTTCTGCATTGCTGGAAAATTGAATATCTAAACTAAATTTTAAAAGTTGTAAATATTAGATTTTAAAATTAATACGAAATATTTATTTAAAAAATATAAATATAAGATAAATACAAATTTAATAATTTATATTTCTTAACAGTGTCGCATAAATGTTTTATAGGGCTACTTTTAAACATCATACAATAAGACAAAAATTAATATTGAAAAAATAAGTCAAATTTGATTATTTAACACTTTAATTTATGATGTTTAAGTCATAATGTTTTATAGTATTTCCTCAGACCTCTACTATTATAAATATTCCATAACATAATGTGTATGATGTTTTCTTGATTCATTCATTTACTCCTGGTCTAACTATTCCTCTTGGGATACTTAAGCATATTGATCAATCCACACTTCTCTTATTTTGAAAAATGAAAGAATTACACATGTATTCTAATCCAGTGAATGAATCAAATCAAAAGAATAGGTTTTATTTGCATGGCGTGACAAGAGCATGGAGTTGTAGAAGAGGAAGCTCTCTACAAGTTTTAGTAGACGCCCTTTTGCAGAATCTTAGAATCACATGGAATGCTACCACAGTCGGCCTTTGAGACTCCTAGCTGCTCCATTTTTGTAATTAGCACATCATTTACACTGAACCTTGGCAATACAGTCTTCTTAGTTGAGGAAACAACCTTTGTACCAGTTGATGGAGGACATGGAATGCTACCACAGTCATCCTTTAAACTGCCTAACTGCGGTGATACAGTCTTCTTATGTGAAGAAACCACCTTTTTCCTTGTCAATGGAGGACATGGAATGTTGCCACAATCTGCCTTTGAACCTCCTAGTTGTTCCACAACATTATTTGAAACAGTGTTTGACCACAGTCTGCCTTTAATGTGTGGAGGACATGTAATGTGACCACAGTCTGCCTTTAAACTGCCCAACTGTTCCATGTTTGGATCAGGAGTTGGGAGGTTATATCGAGCGGAGACATGAAGGACCATAAACACAAGGAGGAGCACAGCAAGCAGTGCATTCATATTCACGGGCACCATACTTGTCATTATTGAGGCACGGTATTGTTTACTAAATCAATTGCAGAGAAAAATATCAGAAATGAGGTTGTGGATGTAGAGTGAGATGGGATCCCAGTATATTGTTGTTGCCAATTTATAGGAGGAACCATAACTTTCTTCAATAGCGACACGTTCAAAGTCATATGGCGTATTGTAGACGAAAAAATGTAGTAGAAAATCTTTGCCCTTGAATTTTTTTGGTAAACCATTTGTTATTCAAATTCCAGATATTGACTGAGTAACTCCTCCATTTTGTGCTGAATGAAACATGTATTGATACTTTTAATGTAGATGCTGTTATTTGAACCGAATTATAAGCAAGTGCTATTTCGAAGAGGCCACTCACAATTATTAACAATTATTTTGTTTTGATTGAGGTTTTAAAAAATCAACTGATCTTGACCAACAGATTTTAGATGACATGATACTATTGAATACAATTTTAACATATTTTTCTAACATGAATTCTTTTATAAATGAATGATCTGTAAGATAATTACAACATAATTCAAAATAAACTGTACATATAAATATGATTCTATAAAATTAATATGACAATCTAAATTTATATTTTCTAGAACTGTTTTATGTGCATTTTATTTAGATAAAAAATATTATAAGAAATAATGTATAAGATATTGGTAGTACAAATCAAAATAAATTATAAGTACATATAAATATCATTCTATAAAATTAATATGACAATCTAATTCAAATTCTATAAAAAAAATTTTACGTACTAAATATTTAAAAAACATATCATTAGAATTGTTTAACTCAATTTATTGTAGTTTACTTCTCTTACATTAGCATATTATATTATAAAAATATAAGTAAGACAAGATATATAATTTTTGAGAGGAAAAAATAAATAGAATCATATAAATTTGGATTCAATATATATATATATATAAGTTTTGTAGAGAGACTAATAGGATGGTTTCTCTCTTTTATTTAACTTTTGATTTCAAATTAAATTTATGATATATGTCATTATTATGATCGTAAATTATTTTCTACATGTATAAAATATTATGATCTTGAATTATTTGTTACATATATAAAACATTAATATTAAGTTATAAGTGGGAGAGAAGATGGGTTATGTGAGCTATGTTTGGGTGGGGTTGGGGTGAGCATGCCCTAGCTCATATTTCTCCTCGATGTTCTTTGTTGATAGGTTTGCGTTGCTTGTTTGATTGCATTCAGTGGTTAGGGTGTGTGTGGAGACTGTGGGGGTGTTTTGGGTTCATGTGCGAGGATTGTAGGGTTATGTGTCATCTGGGATGGGGCTTAGTGGGTTTGATTCATAGGTGTAGGTTGTGCATGGTAGACATTGTTCTTGTCGAAGGCTAGGGTTTCTTCAAGTTGGTTTAATGGGGAAACAAGGTTTCCCGTCTTCTTAGATTTGATCTGCTAATATGGAGATGGTTGAACCTTCTCTGTTGGTGCGAATTGGAGCCAACAACTGGGATGATAATCTTACATCTATGGCTGATGTTGCTTTGCCTAAGGACATGATCTATATCAAAAAGGTGAATGGGTGTCTAGAGAGATTGAAAGAATGACAAATTTTGGTCACTCAACCTAAGCATATTTGAACAAACATTGAATACTAGAGTAAGTATGCACTCATTTGTATGTTTTTGGACCTCTTACTTTCTCTTCCAGTGTTGGAATTATGGGCACATTGAATTTGGAATCTAGAGGGGGACATGGAGATTCTCCTAGTTGCTAATAACTATTTCTTGGTGAATATTTCAAATGTGATAGATAGGAATAAGTAGTTTGAAGGTGGTGCTTATTTATTTAGCTAGGTGGGCCTTTTCATCAAGCCTTGGAAGATTGGATTTTATTCTATAGAGGAGATCCCCTTTCGGGTACTTCTATGGGTTTGCGTGCCAAGGCTTCCATTGGAATTATATAAAGAGGATATTCTTTACTCTATTTTGCTACTGCTTGGAAAACCAGTAGGCTCAGCTACACATTCTTAGGACCATAAGGTAATCTCTTATTCATGTATTTGTGTTAAGGTAAATCTAAGTAATGTATTGCAATACTCTATGGAATTTTTTTTGGGCTCTACCTCATGGATTCAAAAATTGGACTATGAAAACCTACCATTTAGATGCATCATCTATCATGAGTATGGGCACTTACAACATAGATACCCTAGAAATAAATCTTCTACATCATCAGTCTCTTCTGCATCTACTTCAAAGGAAGATAAGAGTAAGGCCCCTCTTCTTGATGGACTTGTAGATAAGGAGGGATTTGTGCTAGTGAAGCCCTATAATAAGGGTAAAGCAAAGAATAGAACTTGGATGGATAGATAGAATGATGAAACTTTTAACAAGTTTAATGAATTGGCTCAGGAGGAAGGCGTTCCATTTGAACTAGCCTTTAGGGTTGGGTTCTTTAGGGGGGCCAGGATGAGGATACAAGGGGTCTAGCTCAACCACTAGAAGAGCAACATGATAAACATATGACTATGATTGATCCACCTTGGGAGTAGGATAGTTGTGTTCTTCGGGATGGTGGGGGGGGGGGTGTGGGCACTACTTTTGGGGGATATAAGTAATTCATCTTCTACTCTCCTAGCTCATAAGGGGATGACATATAGTATGAAAGGTACTAGAGCTTCACCAACATTAGGATTGCAACAGAAGCCTTTTAAAATGGGTCCCTTAGAGAAGCCATCCAAGAGTGGAAGGTAGAATGATCAAGAGAAGGTTGAGATGATGGTGTATACATTAGTTGAGTCAGGGTTTGTTAAGCCCATTGATTCCTTCTTCTCTTAACTCCCCAAATTATTATTCCCTCTTGGAATGCGAGGGGGTTGAATAGAACCCATAGACAAAATATTGTCCATAGATTAATTAAGTCTCAATCTCTGGTTATTATTTTCATTTAAGAGACAAGGCTTATAGTTGATGGTCTAGCTAGTTGTTCTCTAAAGTTGTGGCTCCACGGTTGTTGGTAAGGAGTGGGTGCTTGGGTTAGCTCTAGTGGGATTTCTTGTCTTTGGAATCCAAGGAAGGTGTTATCTTTGTGGTGGATTTTGAGTAGGCTTTCTATTTCTCTAATTGCTTCCCACTTTGAGATTGAAGAAATGTGTATGTTTTCTAATATTTACACTCCTAATGATTTGGTGGGTAAATATCTTCTTTGGTTTCACATCACCTTTTTTTGTTCCTTATATCCTTTCCTCCCTTAGATATTGGTTGATGATTTTAATTTTGTAACTAGTTTACATGAAAAAAGAGGTGGGGTAGTTTGATTGGACCCTTCCTCAAATATTCTCAGGGATGACGTTGTTATCTTGAATCTCATTGATGTTAAACTTGGCAATGCAACTTTCACTTGGAATAAGTAGGAGTGGGGTCGAGGCTATTTTTGAAAGGTTGGATAGGTTCTTAGTTTCTTGTTATTTGATGAATGTCAGGTCATCTACTAGCTAAAAAATTCTTTATTGGAGAAGCTCTAATCATCGGCCTACTAAGCTATTTTTCACTTCCTTCAAGGCCACTAAAAACCCTTTCTTTAAATTTTAGCTTATATGGTTAAGAGATCACTCTTTACGAGATCTTATAACAGGTAGTGGCATGAAGGTAGGTCTACTCATGGTACTTCCATCTCGCTTTTGAGAAGAGGATTCAACATGTGAAATTTAGGCTTAAAAGCTGGAACATAAAATGTTTTGGGAATGTGTAGGATCAAAATTTGGTAGCTTAGTCTAGATTGGACAATTTCAGTCACCAAATTCAAGACTAAGGGATGACTTTATATTTGATTCTTGGTTAGTTTTCGACACTTAAGGAGCTAGAGGAATGGGAGATATGGGAGGAAATATTTTCAAGAAAAAGTCTCATGTGGATTGGCTGTATGAGGGAGAGAAGAACACAACTTTTTTCCATAAGTCAAATAAGGCTTGTAGGATCATTAATTCTATCTCCTCCCTTGTCTTAGTTACTCGAGTAAAAATTTCTTCCATGGAGAATATTTCTCTAGAGGCCATCAGATACTTCTCCACTCTTTTCTCTAGGGAGAACCCCCCTCCTCTTATTTAGGAAAGGACCATTTTAGAATAAATTCTTGATCTAGTTTTTAATGATATGAATATGAATCTCTTAAGGTCCATAATGTTATGAGAGTTGGAGAAAGTAGTTTTTGTTATTAAAAAAGGTAAGGCACCTGGCCTAGATATATTCCCCATTGAATTTTTTCAATAATTCTAGGAGATTATTAAATTTGAACTTTTAGAAGTGGTCCAAGAATCCCACATAAATAAACAAATGCTCGGGTTTCTAAATGCTACATTTTTGGCTCTCATATCCAAGATTGATGGAGCCAACAATTTGGATCAGTTAGGGCCTATCACTTTATCTAATGTTACTTACAAAACATTCACCAAATTTATTGTTGAAAGGCTCAAGCCTCTTTTTTTTACTTTGATCTCTAAGGAGCAATGAGGCTTGGTTGGTAGTATATAGGTTCATTATAGTGTTTTATTTTCAATGGAAGTTATCCACTATATGACCACTTCCAAGGAAAAGCTCATATTTATCAAGCTTGACCTATAAATTTTTTATGATTGGGTATGCTGGGAATTCTTGAGAAAATTCTTCTAGCTTTTGGTTTTGATGCAGAATGGGTAGATTGGATTATCAGTTGTATAACTTATCCCTCCTTTCTTGTTCTTATTAATGGATAACCTACATAGCTATTTTTTTCTTCTCAAGGATTTTAGCAAGGGGACCATTTACCTCCTTATATCTTTATCATTATGGTGGAGGGATCTTGGCATATTTATTTAATTTTAGGTTGGATAGGGGCTTATCCATGGGTGGAAATAGAATAATAATCTCTTACCATATTCTAATATTCATTTCATGGATGACACTAGACAGATGAGCGTGGCTACTATTGGCAAGGTAGGAAATGTTAGAAGGGCCTTAGATACCTATCTAAAAGCTTTTGGGTAGAAAATTAATGAAGATAAGTCCTCCATTTATTTATTTAATACTCCCTAGCCTATTCAGAATAGGCTTGGTAGGATTCTCATATTTCAGATTAACACTCTTCCTTTGATGTATCTAGGAGTCCCCTTAGCTCTAGAAGCCCAACAAAATGATTATTGGTAGGACATTTTATATAAATTATAGAGTAGAGTTAGCCATTGGACTTAAAGGTGGCTGACTTCTACTGGGAGAGTTATTCTCCTTAAGAAACTAGTTCAGGCTCTTCCCATCTACATGTGTTTTGTGTATATTCCCCTATTGTTGTCATAAAATAATTTGATTCTATGTCTCAACAATTTCTTTATTTAGGAAATCTTCTCTCTTCTAAGTGGAGTTTAGTCAATCAAGAAATTCTTTCCTTGCCAAAGTTCACTGGGGGTCTGGGTGTTAGGTGTATGCCTTTTTTTTTCAAGGTCTATTAGTTAAGTTATACTAGAGGTGGTGCAATAATCAGGATTAGGATTGGGCCAAGATTCTTTTCCAAAATTGCTTTCCAAGAGTTGACTATCATTATATCCTAAGAATAGCTTTGGTTGGGAAAGACTCTTTCATTTGGGACACTAAACAAGGGTGTTGATCTTATTAATGATGGCATATTTTGGATATGTAATGGGGGATTGTGTGCTTTGTTTTGGTAGGATTCCTAGGATGGTCATCTCCTATTCTCCCTAGCTACCCACATCTTCAACCTCATTGACATATTTTTATAGATGCAAGCTGGACTAAGGTGGAAAATTTTAAGACTATCAAAATGTGTGGATCAATGGATATGACTTGCTAGAAAGACCCACATGAGTAGCCTTTAGATGATTCCAAGGAGATTCAAGTTGAGTTTTCTAATATCTTGATAGACACACTCTACAATTCTACTAGGGACAAGGATATGAGTCCTAAAGGAAAGTTTAGTGTTGCACAAGGGTATGCTTTATTAGATCTAATAGACAATGACATAGAATAGCGGAAGTTTCCTAGTTGAAGAAGGTTTGGAATAGATTTTCTTGGCCTAAGTGTAATTTTCTCTTATGGTTGGTTGTCCAGAAGAAATGTCTTACATTCGATAACCTTCAAAAGAGATGATTTCCAAGGGCCTTCTCTTTTTTCCCTTTGTATGCATGAAAAGGGAGTGTATAACACGTGGTTTTTCTCTACCCCTTCTCTAGGGAAATATGACACAAGTAGTGGGAGGTGTGGCATCATGGTTGTGTCCATGTTGCATCTCTTATTGAATTCTAGGAAAGCCTTGGTAGACCCCCTACTAAAACTACTTTCCTTCTAGTGGCTTGGGTTATTGGACCTACTTTCATTATATGGAATCTTTCTGTGGATTGGAATTGTAGGATTTTTTGTAACTCTAATTTGGAATTTTCTAAACTATGGCAAAAGATTTTGATCAGCTCTAGGAGACTATATAAGCTAGGTGTGTTATGTTTGAAAATATTGACCTTGTAGATTATATTACTATGAGGAATTTGGGCCTAGTGGACAAGGGAGTAGGTAACGCAGGTGGTCAGATATCTCATCCAGTCAAGAGAAGGGTTTGTAGAGATGGGAGGTGGTAACCTCCCCCTATGGGTATCTTGAAAATTAACATACCAATAGCTCCTTGTGTGGAAAGGCAGAAAAATATTGGGTGCATAGGAAAAGGTAAGGATGGTGAAATTATCTTTCTTTTCTTTGTCTATAAAGGTGAGTATGCTAATAATTTGATGGAAGCCCTTGCTATCAGGTCAGTTGTTAAGAGGGGTTGTTCTTTGGGATGGAAGAGGATTATATGTGAGTTGGATTCTCAAATTATTGTGGATATGTTAAATAACTAGAGTGTGGCTGATGTTAACTAGCAATTAGCCTATGTTGTTAGAGAGATTTTGTATTTGTGTAAAAATGTGGATTTTATCTCTTTTTGTCATGTTCCTAGGGAATGGAATAGAGTGGTTGATGTTTTGGCAAAATGGGCATCAAAGAATGGAGTTTGTTGGGATATTGTAGGAAAAGATAGACTTCTTGCTAATTATCTCTATATTTTTGAGCAATTAGTGGAAAAGGATAGGGTTCAGTAGTTGCGGTTATTTCTAAATTTTTTGGGCATGGGGCTCTTTGTATCACATTTGTTTTGATAGAATAATATTTTAGCCCTTTTCAAAATAAAATAGAATAACAACAAAAATTAAGTTTTAATTAATTCATTAAATGATTGAATAGAAATATAATGCACAATACAGTAAAATATTACAAATACTTTTATTATCATAACTAATAACACACCTTCAAATTATCAACCCTACAAAACCTTCACAAGAAACTATATCTTCTACTGATTAACCTAATAAGATTTTCACAATCTATACCATAAATAAATATTACTTAAAGTGTATTCAATTTTTTTGATATCATACAATTTAATCTAAAATTAATATTTATTTATATTTTGCACTTTTAATAGATATTCATATACTCATACCAAATAAAAAACATGTAAAAATATAAAATAAGAGTAAATCATACCAATAAACTACATAGAAAACAATAGAATTGTTTGAAAACTCCCCAAAACAATACCAATAATGAGTATATTATTTCTCATTCCAGAGCATGTTACAAGATCACTTTGATAACATAGAAAGAGCTCTTAGCATAGTTTAGTCCTTTTGAAATCCATCCTTACTAGGTGAAAAGGAATGTCTATGTTGAAAATTCATATATATTGTGAAAAACCCTTCACATTACATACTTTCTTTGAGAGTGACAAATTTTTCTCCTCTTGAGATGTGATTTTAAAATTGTAGAATGTGCGATATATTCACTAGAAGGTCTCAAGATTGATTTCAAATTATGACATTAAAAAACGATGAACCCACCTAACAAATTCTCTTTGAGCTATTACTTAGATCAACACTTCCAAAAAAAAACACAACAATGGGTTTTTTTAATTAGCTAATAAATTTTGAGAATTTTAAATTTTTTTGCCCATTTTCTAAAATTCATTTATATATAGATATTTAAATGTTTTATATAAAATTTATTATTTTTATTCTTATTACTTGTTACCTTTAATAGTAAAGAGAAAAATGAGACTTATTTTTTAAAAAATAATAAAATTACTGATTGATTTAATGATGCTACCACAATATCCATGAATGCATTCTATTAATTTTACAATAAAAATATACCAGGGTCTTCTAGTTCGTTAGATTTTTCTATTGACATTTTTCAATTTCCCCCCATGATCCATAATTTTGTTTTTCTTTTATTTTCCACCAACACCAGATTTTACTAGACTCTAAGTAATTATCGATATCTAGAAATCATCTAGTATGATGCATATTTACAAGGTGTAGCGATTATAATATGTTTTAGTAGGATGCAAGGCTCTACAAATTGATTAGAGACTGTGTGAATCCTAAGGAAAGTACACAAAGGAGTTCTTCCATGTGGTAGAGGTCCATCCTCCATCTATACCACCTATTGACCACATTTAATATAGATAAATTGGATATCATTTTGTTTATGAGAGAAAACTATAGGAGGTATTTCATAGGGTATATTGGAAAAGAACTTGTAGAAGCACCCAAATAAAATTAAAACTACCAAATCCTTTAAGAAAGCACTACACAATGAACCCTTACTACCAAATGTAGCCAAGTTTGAGGCAAGGATAAGAGAGAATGGAGGAGGAATAAACAAAGAATGAGATTCAAGTAAGAATCTATCTACCTCTATGTGTGTTCAAGTAGGCCTAATTCCTGGATGGAGTAGATCCATTAAGAGGTCCTACTAACTTGAAGATAAACTCAACAACTTTAATGTTGTTGTTATTCTTGTCTCCCTCCTCTTCTCCCCCCATTCTCTAAACCTACTACCCCTTCTCAAAGGCTTGCTTCTATTATCAAAATTGTAGGCCCTAGGGAGAGAGAAGCTCTTGGTAGTGTTGACTTTGTGAGAATGAATTAGATATCAAGTATTTATAAATAGTACTTTCAATAGATCTCATCTTTTCCAACAATTCTATCATTCTCCAGGCTTGACCCTCTTGGTCCTTCTTAATTTGGTTGATATGAGCCTCAAGTAATTCATTATTTTTTATCAACCGATCTTCAATAGAAACATCAACTTTTTGAAAGTTGACACTTCCTTCAGATAGTTGTTCAAGATCATTAAGGCTTACTTGTAGTCATTCTCTTAATTCTCTTACATTTAGTGTGGATTTTGTAGTTGTTGATGCTATTGATTGGCGAAGTTAAGAAGGAGGTTGAGAAGAGTTGTGAAAAGGTGAAGAGTGATTGGTTGAAGGGTTGCCAAGAAGACTAGAGACATAAATGACAATGGAGGTCAATCAGTGGATCAGCATATGAACTGAATTATGATTTGTATTTAGAAAATGAGTTTTATTTTACATATGAGCCTACTATTACTTTCTAACCATTGCATCAGTATTGAAATCCTTTAATCTAGGTGGACCTAACAGTCATGTAAATCCTTTAATCAAGGTGACATTCTAATGGAATGTTCTAAAGTCCTCTAACAAGACCACTCCTAAAAGGGTGATACAATCCTTTAACATGGTCACATTTAACAGGATTGGGTCCTAACAAAGCTCACTTCATAAGAGTGAAAAATGAATGATATGTTGCTGGTGATTTTTCCCAAATTGGATTTTCATGTTAAATCCTAGTGTTATACTTATGTGGATTTCTTTTGAGATTTTTTACTATTAATGTGTTACATTCTACAAGATTTTTATTATTGGGATAGTGGACTACAAGTTGATGTTATTGATTATCTGATATGGAGACTGAGCTCTCGAATGTTTAGATCTAAAGTATTTGAAGTTTTTAAAAGTTTAATTGGTACATCTGAACTTGAGGATAACTGATTTAGCCCCCTCTTAGTTATTCTAAATCATTCTAAGAATATCAACATTATAAACATACCAAACTAAGCAACCAATACATAGTGGTATCAATGTATAGAATTAAAATAACAATCTAATTTAAATTGTCAAATATATAGTGGTATCATTTTATACAATTTGAAACTTGAGCTCTAATAAAGACATCATTTCTAACTAAAATCTAACTAGTTGACTATCATGGTAAATGTTTAGCTAGCTTAGTGGTATCTTTTTGTATTCAAATATATTTAATGATCAAATAATTGATATATCTACATTATTTGTGTAAAAGTTAGTTGCATGGTTTTGTATACTACTTTGAAGCCTTTAATTAACATTATAAATATACCTTATCTAACAATGTAAATCAGCAAGAGTGTACCCATATGATCTAATAGATGCAAATGTAATATTATCAAACATAAAGCTATTATATATTATAAAACATAAAACTTGTTATACATAATAGTATAAAGTGGATGAAATCTACAATTTAGAAATTTATTTAAAAGAAATCAAATTAAAAACATTTCTTATCTAGGTTGCATCACTCCAAATTGAAGCATCAAATTTTGAAAGAGACCTAATTGTTCAGTATTTAATAAAAATTAAAAATTGCACATCTAAATTAAATTTTAAAAGTCAAAACTATTAAATTTCAAACTAAATTTATAATATTTATATAGAAAATATAAATATAAATAAAATAGTTTGTATATCTTCACAATGTCGCATAAATTATTTATTTTATTACCATGGGCTTCTACTATTGTAAATATTTCACAACATAACATGTATGATGTTTTCCTGATTCATTTATATACTCCTGGTCTAACTATTCCACTAGGGATGTTGAAGCATATTGATCAACCAACAGTTCTCTCTATTTTGAAAAATGAAAGAATTACATTTGTATTCTAATCCAGTGAATGAATGAAATCAAAAGAATGGGTTTTATTTATATGGCGTCAGAAGAGGAGGGAGTTGTTTGCAAGAGTTGGGAGGTTATATCGAGCGGAGACCATGGACCATAAACATAAGGAGGAGCACATAAAGCAGTGTGTTTATATTCATGAGCACCATACTTCACATTGTTGGGGCACGATATTGTTTACTAAATCAATTGCAGAGAAAAAAGTGAGAAATGAGGTTGCGGATGAATAGAACATTATTGTGAGTAATTTATAGGATGAACGATATAACCTCAAAATGACTTTCTTCAATAGCGATCAGTGCATTCAAATTCATATTGCATATTGGAGACCAAAAAAATGGAGTAGAAAACCTTCGCCCTTGAAATAATTTTTTGGTAAACCATTTGTTATTCAAATTCCAATCATTGACTGAGTAACTCTTCCATTTTATGTGCACTGAAGATTGATGTCGAAATGTTCCACGGATTCCACCGTTTTCTTTTCAGCCATAAGTTCCACCATCAAGTAAAGTAGTTTTTTAATTCCTCTAGTCTCTATTATGGCATGCAATCAAGCAACTCAGTAATTGAATTCATATAACTAGCACTTATACCTGTGAGAGGTTCAAGGGATAAGCCGATAGCGTAATTTAAGAACATAATTTTTTGATGATATATGGCATTATTTTTCAAAAAAGTATGATGTTTAGGGTGGTCTAATAGTGCATAATAACAATCGTATTTTAGAAGCAGAAGAGTAGTATACAATAAGATTGTAAATTGTCATTTGAAGCATGCATAATGTTTGATAAAAATGTTTACCAAGAAATGTATTTGTGGACCTAAACAATAGTTAATAATATAACTATAAATTGCCATTTGAAACATGCATGATATTTGATAGAAGCATTGTTTGTAAGTAAAAGTAAGTGTGCCAAATTTGACAGTACAATGGATTTTTATCGGTATAGCTTGTCGGATATCACATAAAATTTGAGTAGTGCATTTAATTGGATTACATTAATATATCATCTATATGACAAGTCAAAATGAGTTTTGTCATTTCTCTGCTGCAACTGGTGAGCCTGTAAAAGAGAAGTAGACAAAGATGTCATCAAACAAATGAAATTCTTTGTTTAGGTAATTGAAAAAAAAGGAAAAGTCTATAGAAGAGAGTGAGTGAATACGAAATAGTACCATGTCAAAGTGAGAGCAAGAACAATCGAGCTTCTTCTTTCTTTCTAATAATATTGTAGGGATTATTTTCATTTTGCAAAAGCTCTCAAAAGAGAAGGCAGGTTCAATTTGAAGGCCTTGTAGGGATTTGACCCTTGAGATGGCTATAAAGGTGAGGCCTTGTCTTTCAATTTTACCTATATCAATTGTGGCCTGCTCTAGTGTTAGGCCTTGTGATTTGTGTATAATGATAGCCCAAGCAATGGTTAGTAGTAGTTGGGTACAGTTGCCTGGAGTAATTAGATGGATTGGTATGGTTTTGTGTTGTTGACATCCCATGGAGGCCCATTGTAGGTATCAAATATGACATTAACATATGTTGGCAACTGAGGAGGCTTAAAGGATGGGGCATATACCATGTCCTTAACTTCACCAAGGGATCCATTGACAAGCCCACCTTGTATCCATAGGTTTGTGGTAAGCATGACATGTTGGAATTTACATATGAGAGTTGGTCATCTATATATGTTTTAGCATTATTACATTGTGTGTTAACAACTACATAGAGTGCAATAGGTATATTTTGTTGTTTGAGTTTTTGTTCATAATATATAACAACTAGTTCATTTGTGGAAAACAAATGTATTGCTTGGTTGAAGTCTACTTGCTCAGTTGGTGTAAGGTGTTTTTTTGTGCACATCATTAGTAATTTTCAATCATCCTTAGATGGTTCAACATTGCGCATATTTTGTAGTACATGAAACAATTTATGTATGTCGAGTCACCACCATCTTGTCTAAATATTGTTTGTAATATTACAATGATATTAAACTTGAGCCAAAGATTTTGAGGTATTATGTGTGCTACATAAATAGGTTTGTCCATAACAAGAGGAAACTATGCAAAACCGCCAATTAGAATTATAGATAGAACCCCAAAATAAATGTGTCGTCGGTGGGGAAATGCCTATTGTAACATCAAGTCAATTTTAAGTAACAATTTCGGGCCTATGAAACTTATATCATCAATCAAAATATATTTGATTTTTTTCGTTTCTTCTTGTAAAGTTGTTAACATTTGTCCTTGTAGTGGTTTCAGTTCTCTAATTGGTATCTTAAGGGCTGCATGTATAGTTGTTGCATGTATATTAAATGTGGCAATTCTAGTTGGTGCAAGAACAAGGATAGGAGTTAAGCCATATGGGGAATTATTTTGAAGAGATGTGTGTATGCAGTTGATTAGATATGACTTGCCTATTCCTGTTGTTCCTTGCAAGAGCATGCACAAAGGTTCAATATAACTATTCACAATGGAATGGTCTAAAATTAGTTGAAGGGCCAATCGTTGTTTAGGTGACAACTTGTGCTAGTGATTGAACTCATGTGTTGGTGGGTGAATAGCTTGATGAGATATCTTTGTTCTATGAAAAAATTGGTTTGCATCTCTGTGCAATTGTGAAGGAACATTGTGACCTTCCCAATCGTGGTCTTTGTCAAAATCACATTTTCCCAACAAGTCAAGTTCATTAAAGTTGAAATTATTAGAATGAGACATATTTGAAATAAGTTCCCACTCATGCAATTAGGTTGGGTCTTGTAGAGATGGCTCGTCCTCAATTTCATTATCTTCTCCAAAGTCATTTTTAGTTTGGTCTTTGTGATCAATGTGCCGGACATTGTATTTTTGCAATGACATGGCCTTCCAGTCAGAAATGATTTCTTCTTTGGAATGATCAATATCTATTGTTAGCGATAAAAAATGTTTGTACAAAAGGAGCTCACTCCAAAAAAATAGTTCAAAATTGTTAGAGTCTTAAGGTGGAATGATATAAAATTTTGGGTAGAATTGAGCAATTGCTTTGTCATCTCTAGGATGTCATTTGCACCCTTTATGATTGGCTAAATATGTATATGATCTAGTAGAATCAATGAGTGAAATTTTCTCTAAGTGTGTTGGGCGCTTTATGTAGGTTTATAAGTAGGTAGATTGTATCTCATGTCCATTTTTAGTTCATTTAATGCAATGAAATATTTTTTTCCCAACATTAAGCAATATGAAATGTCAATTACGCATGACAAGAGGGACTTTTTGTAACATGTGGCATGTTTCTTGTGCACTGATATCACGTTCTGAAACAATTTTGGCCATGAATTTTTGGTATGCTTTGACAACATTATCTTATTCATTAGCATCTAAACATATCCTTGATAGCATATTTACACAACTTTTAGATTTCTTCTCTGCTTTAGAAGCTTATTTAGCAATGTATTTGAGAACAAAAAGTCATGAGGTGATAGGTTGGCAATCAATGTTTGCTCTCCAAATAGAGAGCATATGTGGATTATGTATTGTTATCCCTATCATGATTGTGTGCGGGAACATATGACTTGTGACCTAAGTTGTCACATATCAATTGTGATTAATCACATTCTTTCCAAGGGGCTTTATACCTACATTCTAGTTGGTGGCATTTTTTTCTTAGGCAAGTCCACTCGGTGCATTTGGTGTGTCGTTGAACATGATTAACCAATTCTTCATAGTTAAAGTGTGAATTAGTAGCATATATTGCACGTGTGTTATGCAGGCATAGATCATCATTTGGAAACCTATGAATAACATTTTCAATATCACATTTGGCTCGAGGGTTCCAAGAAGTGACATATTGGTCAAAAAATTCTTTGGCCTTTTTAACTTAATCTGGATTACCCCAATCCAATGTATCCATATTGGGTGCATTTTTATGCAAATGAACCCATGACTGTGAGTAGACCCATGATTTTGCCACTCATAATGGTACATATAATTGATTGCCCCCATTAGTTTCTCGATGACCTCTTCATAAAAGATTGTGAAATGTTGATGTAGGTATAATGTTGTTGAATGGGGGTTACTAATGACATTATATATGTGATGTTTGTTGTTTAGGGCAATAAATGGTAGGTCTGGAGATAAGACAACGTGTAGGTTAGGCCATTTTGTGTTAGCTACGATTAAAGTGAAGAAAAATGTGGGACCACCTATTTGGGTAATCAAATATGTTAGATTTCTGTGATGTTTATTCTAGTATGAGCATGTACCTTGCAAGGTGGATCCAAAATGCATTAGTTCTTTAGCTACTTGACAATCAGGCAGGTTTGTTAAGTGGGAGTGAAGATTCTCTATAGTGGAAGGTATATTATCTTCAATTTTGTGTTTAATAAACACCAATGCTAGAGATTGGCTATGATGGTGCATCATAAGGTTAAGGAGGAAGTATGTAAATTATGGGTGCTGATTGAACCTGTCGTCATGATAGTGCATAAGGTGCAACACATATTTGTGAAGTTGCACATCTCTTTCTCGTGGTTGCATGGGTTGTGCTATTCGATCTAGGAATAGAGTTGGAAATGCCATGTCAAATAATCCCTCGGTGGTGTACTCATTAATTGGTGTCGAACTAATGTGGGGCCAATTGAGTTTGGTGTTAGGTTCATGGTCAAGGTGCAATGATTCCTTAATGATTTACAACTCACGTTGTTTGTTTGGTAGACTGACCATAAATGAGGTAGAATATTGTGTGAACTATTTGTGGTCAATTGGTACACTTTCAAGATCATTGTTGGTGGAATGTGGCTCTTAATGCTTGCTATGAAATGAGAAAAGAGTTTCAGAGAGGTTAGTAGTAGTATCTAGAAGTAGCAATAATGCGGTCTCATTGATTATCACATCATTGTAATAAGGGTCATATTTGATTTTGTATTGGACTGCATTGTGGACATGACTTTTATTAACATAACAATCATGAGCCTTCCCATGTGAATTCAACTTACGTACTATTAAAACATCCAATTCTTGAAGCCTACGTGGTAATGTTTTTGCAATGAGTTTTATATCTTGAGGGAGTCTTATTGTATGACCACTATATTTGTATTTTCTGCCATGGGCATGTGTTGCTTGTAAGATTGGATTAAAATGTGCAATGAGCATCTCTTCTACTTGTGTGATAACTTTAAGAACATTTGGTTGTTTAAGTGGGTCCATATTGTTAGCAAGTGAGAAACGATGAAGACCTTTCTCAGCAATGCATCTTCTACAAGCTATGCCTTTGTGTGAGGAATGCACAAGCATGCTCGAGTAGTGCTCATTACATATATGACACGTGTGTAAGTTGGACAATGCATCTAGCCTAGTTCTAAATGACTCAGTTGCATCTACAAAGGAAGAGGAGACATTGTAATACATATTAGTATGTGGAAGTGGATGGGGTGCCCTATGTTGTGCAAGGTGTATTTGAATGGGGGTACATGAAGAGCTGACATGGCTTGTTGGAAGAGCTTCTGAAGACAAACTGTGTGGCTGATTTGATGTATGTTGTAGTGGTTGCATGCACTGGAGTTTTCCGTGAGCACTTATTTCTAGTCTATGATGAGCATAATACAAGCGGCTTCTCTTAAGTGTATGTAGTTGAATGGGGTTATTGAAGTGTGAAAGACTTTTAGAAGTTTACACATTTGAAAGTGGATGTTGAGGGCTTTCTGATGGAAGTAGTGTTGGAATGAGTGGATTGGCTAATTAATGTGAGGTGGTAGTGGAAGGATGGGAGTAGGATTGGGGTGTATGAACAAGAGAGGCGTGGGAGGAAGATGCACGATGGATCCTACGTCACATACTAATCTCAACTCTATGGCTAGCATAATATAACTAGCTCCTTTCACATGATCGAAGATCAACAGGGCTAGTTAAGTTTGGTTGTCCATCAGAATCATGTACATTTGAGCCCATTTTCTGTAGTCCATAAAAGAAACAATCTAAATGATCAATAAATTTGATCCTTAATACAATATACAATTGTAGGAGCATGTATGGTAGCAACAAAAGTAGTTGTAAATTTCATAGCGAGGTATAATGTGTTACAATTAATCATTTGTAGTTATTGATTAAAATGACTAAAATTTTTACCAAGAATTGTAGGATAAAGGTTATAGTAGTAATCTATGTGAATGTAGAATGAATTGGTTTGTATATAACATTATATAATTGTAAGCTAGAAAAAAAAGAAAAATAATAAAGTTAAACATAAGAAGTATGAATATTAAGTATTCCAAAGTGTGTGGACATAAAAGTTTAAATATTTTTAAAAAAGGACTCATATATAAATATAAATATAAATATAAATAAATAAATATATATATATATGTGCAAGAGAAGTAGTAGCTACATTTGATGCTTTAATATAACCATAAATAAAGTGTTATCTCTATGTCTAGTGTATGTAACAAGTTTTGAAGGAGCCTTGAAACCCTATACATAGATAGTACAAAAAGAAGTTAAAAAATAATGTATGGAAGAAGAAATAAGTAAAGGGGTACATATAAAGGTATGTAGGATTGAGGTGTTAGGCATCACTTAGAAGACAAAATAAAGAAATACCTTGTAACAAAAAGTTAATTTCATTAGTAAAACCAAATTATATCACATCATCAATAGTTGATTTCAAACGTGTTTCATTGTTGTATGTTTCCATGTGGTTTGAAAGGGTAAAATGGAATTGACAGTACTATAGATTTTTAATGAAAAACTCAATAGAATGTTCATTGTCATGGTTAAATTGTAGCATATATAGTTCCTTTGTAGTCATCTGAATGAGTTTAATTGTAGCCTCATCTAAAGTTGTTGCCCAAAGACCACTTGTGGGGTTTTCATTCTTTACTTGAAGTACATATCTATAGTTACATTTTGGAAAAGTAAGTAGACACGTTGAACAAGACCAATGTCTATCAACATTTTGTTCTACTCTTTTTAAACATTGTTTACCCCCAATCTCATTGGGACAAGCTGGATAGCAAGTAGTTTTGGTCTTGATAAAAACCAAGGTTTCTCTAACGATGTAATTTAGTGGTTGTAATTTCTTTGAAGGATCTTTAGTGATAGATGAGATGGTATTTTGTTTTAAGATGGTGGATGGCCATTTGATGCAAACCAAGGTTGTAGTTGCTTTGTCTTATCAATATCAAGATTGATAAACAATTGTGATGTTGCCAACGTATTCACCACCTTACCATTGTATTAAAAAATGTGGCCATTTTTTATGGAAAGAAAAATAACCTTTTGTAGACGATACATTTCTTGTTGTTGACTACCTTTAATTTGGGTGGATGAAGACATATCTATAAGTTTGAGACTCTACCTAAGGACTTTAGTTGCATCATTTTTTTCATTTTATTGTAGTGAAAGGATACACTCATATAACTATTCGATTAATATCTAGAGAAGTATTAACATTATGAGACAAGATATCTAGAATGTTTGTAAATGAGAAATGTAGTGTTGGAATTAAGCAGTCATCTTCACAATGGTTGACCCTAGAATCATTATTCAGTGTGATTTCTATATCACTATTACGCTTATTATAAAATTTGTTTGCAAACTGGATAGTACCATGAGACAATGTATAAATAATTCTAGGTTGAATCATTTGGAAATGGAGGTCTGCTAGTTCATTGAACAAGTGACACAAACTTCGGTTCTTTCTTTATCAATCATATCAAAACTAAACATGTGCACAATTCCTTTTCTGTTTAAAAAATGGTTGATATCCTTCTTTGTAATAACAAGACCTTGTATCATCCACTAATTTTTTAATTGATTCAAGCTTCAAATAGGAGAAGTAATAGTGGGGGGAGGTTTTTCATTAGGGATGCATGCAATCCAAACATCAACTTTGGAGAAGTACATGGAATAGATGATGGGAACTCTTTTTCATTTGTGAATGTATCTAAAGAAGGTTGTTCCTTTTCTACAATTTTCTTAGGTTCTTTGAAGTACAAGGTGGGGGGTCACCAATTATTGCACATGTCATTAAGGAGACCAATAATTTGGAAACTACAATCCACCTAAAGAAAAGAGAAGAAATGTATATTAAGTATAGATTTTACTTGCATGGAACAACAAAAATGGTTTATTGTAAGATAGTTTAGACAACAGGTGGCTTACCTTGATGAACAAATAGTAGGAATAGTATATGTAGTAAGTTGGATAATTCTGCCCTTTTGAATTTTTCCTGTTGTGAGAAGGCTAGTATGCTTGCTTGGCAAGGTTTCTTTTTGTAAGTGGATCCTATTAGAGAGCTCTAACTTGTATCTAGTTGTTGATTGAGCTATATGACCAATTGGTGCAAGCAAAAACACTTGAAGAAATGGATGCATGTCTAAGTTGTCACTGTTGAAAAGTTTAATAACATCTTCTGTGAGAGATAAAGCCATAACTAGATGGTTTCATAATGAACATATTATTAGTTAATAGGTGTTAAGCATTGTTTAGAATAGAAAGAAAAAATAAATAAATTCTATACTAAAGAGCATGGAAACAAAGAATGTAATGCAAGAAAAAGATGTTTGTTTGAACATAGAACCATTAGCAATAGTATTGTATAAGTCGAAGAAAATGAAAGGAAATGCAATAGAAAAATTATAGGTTCTCATATATTTAATAACATGTTTGAAATTTTTTGAAAAATTATACCTTGTGTTGATAGGTATAATAAATAGGCAATTTCTTTGGGCTAATGTAATTTGTAAGGAAAAACATAGCAAAAGATAGAAAGAGGCACCTTCAAGCAACAAGTAGATGAAAGTATGAAGTAGAACTTGTAAATGATAGGTATAATAAATCATATAATACAAAAGGAGGGAAAAAAAAGTTAGATAATATAAATAAATGACAAAACATTTGTGGAACTTGGGCTATGATAATTTAGCTTAATAGTATTTATTAGTAAATAAATAATCTAAAAGCAAAGAAATTGTCATACCATCAAAGACTTAAATGAAACAAATTATAAAACAACCACAAAGAACAAAGAATTATGACAAAATAAAAGGATAGACTAATTAATTTGAATGGTCCAAAAAAATTAGGTATAAAGAGTATTATTTTGAATGATCTAATAAGCAATATTAATGCTCATATTTGTTTGAGTAGACCAATTTTATTATGGAGAATTTACAATGAGAAAAAGATAAAATGTAACTTCCTGCAAATATGACAATTCTATAAAAAATAATAATACTAAAAGTTGAATATACCATTTTGTAATAGATAAAAACTATAGTATTAAATGAAGAGTGACATTTAGTTTATAGTTTTCAAAGTTTAGAAATGCAAAATAATATAAAATATTATTAAAATTTATTTAAATACAATAAGTAGCAACAACCAACCATATTCATCTATATTGATAGGGCGTATTCATTTAGGTTGTTTAGGTAGTGAAGTTTTGTTCCAAAATGTCATAATGTTAGAAAGACACTGTATAAATATAAAGAGAGCATTTGACAGAGGAGGATTTTTTTTCAATATTTTTGGAAATCAATTATTTATGAAACACTTGCTGAAGAGTATATAATAATCAAAATACATTCTTTATGAAGTCAGTGCATAGATTTTATAGAAGATGTAAGAAGAGAAATAGGAACATCTAGTAGATAAAGAAAACTACAACATTTAGAAGTGAATAACCAAACTATGTCATGAGTTGTACAATGTCCAACGTCTATTTCAAGGCTACATAGGGTATTAAATCCATAACATATAGCTAAGTGTGGTTGAGGTAGTCCTGGAATGCACAAGGAATGAGTGGAGCATTGCCTTGATGATAAAATTCACCAGCTTGCATTTCCCTCAAGAAAGTATAGAATCTAGTAAATATATCATAATGGGCATGAATTTTGTCAAGCATATTGTGTATAGCCAAAACTTCTCTTTCTTTGACATCACATGTATTCTAACATATTACTTTCAGTTGTTGAATATTGATTTCAGAATCTAGATTAATTGAACTTGCATAATGCTCAATCTCTGTTTCTAGATACCCTTTGTAGTTGATGGATGAGTTTTTGAGGCAAATGATGAAAGTGGAATACTTATATTAGACATGCTATTTGATATATCTATAATCTGGTCTTGAAGTGGATTATGTGCCATTACCTATAAAATATTTGCAATGTTAACTATATGATGGAATACAAATTGTACAATATTTTGTGTTGATGGAGTGCAATATATATATATATATATATATATATATATATATATATATATATATATATATATATATATATATATATATATATATATATATATATATATATATATATATATATATATATGGATATGAAAAAGAGAAAAATGTAAAAATAGTATTTTTGGGAGACCTACTTGTAATCCACATAATCAAATATTGTAATTAAAAAAACTTATTGAACATAGGATATGAAGATCAACATGCCTAACCAACCTTTCTTCCTATCAAAACATCATTTACCCATATCTAAATAATCTCTATTTCTAATCACACTTGAACAATGCCACTAATATATTTATTAACTGAAAAGTAAGTAGTTTTTTTCATACCATATATAAGTATTGAACTAATATGAGTACTTTTAGATAAATATTGTGTCTTATGAATAAGGTAAAAAATTATCACACATGATTATTGTAATGTCCATAACACATGAGAAAAAAAGGATGTTCTACCTTTCTAACCTTCGGTTTTATGATGACAAGCCTACAAGGATACCCAATCGACATCTATTCATCTTTAGAACATAATTGTAAATGATAACCATAACTTTGATGCTAAATGTAATGAAAATATAATGGTTAATCATAACCAAAATTATATTAATTAATCTAACATAAAAGAATAAATCCTAACTCAAATCATAAGACTAAACCTTATCCCAACCATATGTTTAAATGAAAATACCAAACTAACTGTAATGCTAATCAAAACCTTGACCCCAACTTGGCCCTAACCATAACTATTGGCCTAAGTTTTCTATCTTCAATCTTAATCTAACTAGTATAGACATCTAAACTTGAAATCTAATTTAACCTATCAAATTTTATAGAATATTTAAAATTAATAAATTACTATGCAATTCATTATTCATCTATTTATTTAGAAAGGTATTTTTAAAAGTATGTTATATTTATAATCAATATGAAAATTTTGACATGTAGAAGGCAGTAAAATTTAAGCTAAATTGATAAAATTATTTACTATGATTATTTGCAACATGCAAAACTAATACCAAATTGACCAGTATACAAAAAAAGAAAGAGTAGAATGTACAATAGATTAAAAAAATGAAAGTGGCTTCATAACGAATGAAACTTGCATTAACAAATGTGATGCTAACCTATGAATTTAGCAATATTCTAAACTCTAAAACATAATTATATGTTATTTACTTATAATTAAACATTACATCTATATTTAATCTTCGAACAAACTTTTAAGAGAGACTTATTTTTATTTTATATATCTAGTTTAAGTAAACTTTAATTGAGAATAATTAAGATAATATTATTTGTGTAAAATAAAATATTGTATTTATACAATTCAATCATAATAATTACATGAATTCTGAATTCTAAATGTAGCATACTATTGGTGCATTGAGTCTCTAGTTAAATCTGTCAATCAAAATATATCTAGAATAGAGCAAAAAAAAAAGAATTTTTTCACATGTTTTTAATATGACATTTTAAAGTTGTATGTAAATAAAATGACTCAATACTCAATACATCATTTCATTGCAATAAATTTTAAAATAATAGTAACTTCCCACTAAACGAACAACCCAACCAATCTCAAATCTTAGAGTAATGGTATATTTGCCCAAATCTACTAAACTAACCGTCTAATCTATTAGAATGCCATAATTACTAAATGATGTATCCATCAAGCATTTAAATTAGAGTTATAAGGGCTGAAAAATTGAAAGATTTGTAATTTATTTTATCGTGTCATTTATTTATTTAATTAAATATATTTATTTAATATGAATTTGTTCTAATGTTTTGAATAATGAGAATTCTGAAAAAATTAAAAGATGAAATAAATAATATTAAAACTTTCATTCATTCATATTGTCAAATAAATATTTGAATGGGCTGATCTATAATTTTTTTAGGTAGTCAGCAGACTTCCATATGACATGGCAGACTTCCATTTATTCTCATACTTGATTTGTAATTGGTAAGAGTGTAAAACATGCAATCAAAAATATCTTCATAGTAAAATATTAAACAATGACTAACACAAAAGGATGCACATACAGGCAACATACCTTTCTCCTTCACTCAAGCCCTGAAATGTCCCTATGTTTACTTTAGATATTGCCTCTTGAAATATACTACTCATACATATCTCCTCCCCACGAGTCTGATACATATTCTATAGTACAAACATCAGGAAGACATAGTTAAAGTCTAAAACAAATAAACTGTCTAAGGCAAGGGAGAATATTAAGCTGAAAGTAGAAGTTACAGGAAAAAATAATTCAAGTAGAATTAATTAAACCTGAGAATGTAGACGACTTGAGAAAAAGCAATGAAGAGTTTGTGATCCGGCCTGATCAACAAAATGTTGTGTCTCTATCCATAGTAAGGTAGTCTCTATCCATAGTAAGGTAGGGCTTTTTATTCTACCACTCCGTAGACTTCCACTATTGACATGTCATACATCCCTTGATATTTGAATGCAAACTACCATTGGTATGACATTTGTAGTGTAAATGGTGAGTAAACACATACACCTTAGATAATAGGGTTAAAGTTGAACCAAACTACATTGCATTAAAGATGACAAGTTTAATTATGCATCAATGATTGACGATGAAAAGCAGAGGAGTCAACAAAAACATCTCTTATGGTGGGAAATACAAGGCTGAAATTGCATAGTTTTCATAAATATCAATGCAATTGAGCATAATTACAAATGACTAAAATGTGACCACTGCATAAATATGAAATATTTCAGAGTTATAAACTTATTTATACATGGATACTTTCCCGGGTTGGGAAAGATACAGTAAATCTAGGAAGATTGAGCAAATGAGCAGAGGCTAGAGAAAGACCAACTAGCAACTATTGCTGGAACTCTGTGACTACATCATGGCATGAAAATTTATTGTTAAATGCATATTGGGGTGCTGAGTCAGTAATAGAAGCAGCTAAGGTAAAGTCATTTTGTTCTGCCCAGATAGGAATCTAGATCAATAACATACCATGAAAAACAAATAGAAAAAATAATCTTGACTCGGCCGGTTGAAAAAATGGTTAAAAGTTTTATCAAAGTAATAAAATAATAACAATGGAAAGAATTAAATGTCTCATTCCACAATTTTCTTTGTCATGAAAGAAACTTCCATAACACTTTACGCCTTTTCTGTTTGGGCTACGTGAGTGTGGTATATAAGACCAATATTTAAAATTAAAAGTTTTTTAAAAATACAACCAGTATTCTATTACACTACTGAGTTTGCTTCCTTCATTATTACTTACCTACATGTGAAAAAAAAATTGCTTGTAGAAATGGAAATGGCATCACTATCTGCCCTCGAGAAACATTTACTTTCATCTCACTGTATACTGAACGTAAATGTGTTCATTATACCATATGGCTCCTTGATGCCTTTCCATTCTATTGTGATTTGATGTGAGATATTTTACAAAACCTTAGATCTGGAAATAAATGCATAGTCAATAGTCATGAAGAAAGAGAAGTTAAAATCCCCTTCTATGGGATATGACTCCTACAACTCCCTACTTGAGGGAATATATCGATCCTGCAATTACATGAGAAGTAAACATTTATAGATATTTGCAATCATACAAGGCACCATTATAATTTTCTTGTGAAAAAAATGACTATGCATGAGAAAGTGTAAGACAGTCGATCCATTTTATTTTGAGCGTCGCTCCATAGGAGAAGCCTATTAGCTTAATAAGGAGAACTTGTGTTCCCTATAGTTTAGGCTATCATTCTCTATGTCAAATTTTCTTTAACTCCAAGTCTATTCATGTTAGGTTTTAGGGGAAGCATTTAAAAACAATGTAATCTGATATACAATTATGTATGCTACATTAGAAAGAGTTGTTATAAGAATTTTAAAAAAAAAAAAAAATCTTCTCTAAAATAGAGAGTACTCTTCTTCATAGAGATTGTATTCCAATGATTGTGTATTTAGTTTTTTTCAATTTCTTTGCTGTTATAAATTTGATTGTGTATTTAGTTTTTTTCAATTTCTTTGCTGTTATAAATTTGATTGTGTAGGTGTTTAGATTCTACATTTGGTATCAAAGTTGAAGGTGTTTGGAAGACAACAACAGAACAAACAATTTGCATATCCCAGAGTTTGATGGAGTTGACTACCAATATTGATCAATCAAGATGAAGGCTTTTTGCATTGGGAAATATTATTGGGAGATCATTGAATCCAAATATGTAGTGCCTAAAAATTGGGATACTCTCCAACCTAATGATAGGAGATTGAAGAAAGAAGCTAGGATAAAGAATGCAATGACATTGTTTCACATTCAGATGGCTCTTGAGAAGAGCTTGTTTCCTAAAATTGCTGATGCATAGACACAAAAAGAGGTTTGGAAGACTCTAACAGATGCTTACCATGGAAATGATTAGATCAAGGTTGTGAAGCTACAAACCTTGAAAAGAAAATATGAGAAATTGAAGATGAAGGAAACAAAGAATGAGGTAGAATTTTGTGTGAGAGAAAAAGATGTGATTCATAAAATGACCACTTTGGGTGAACCTATAGTCAAGAGCATGGAATACAAGAGGTATTAAGATCTCTAACCCGAAGATGGAATACTATAGCAATTTTTATGGAAGAAAGAAAAAATTTAGCCACCATGGAGTATGACGAGTTGGTTGGATCTCTCATATCACATGAGGATAGAATAAGGGACACTTCTACCAGCATTAATACGAAGGATTTTACTTCCCAATTACAAATTTCAAAGAATGATGGCACTAATAGCAATAATAACAACAACAAAGGCTCAAGAAGGGGTCAAAATTAGAATTTTTCAAGAGGATCTAGAGGAAGAAGAGGCGCTCAAGGAGGAAGAGGTAGGGGCAAATTCGATAAAAGGAATATTTAATGCTATCATAATATGCAAAAGCTAGATACTAAAAGTGAATCATGCATTTTTATGGGTTCTAGTAAGGAAAGAAAAGCTTTCAAATTATTCAATCTTATTACTAATAAGATTGTTGATTCAAGAGATCTATTTTTTGATGAAGGGGGAGTTTATGTTCATCAAAAAGGCCATGTTGAAAAGCCAAAATTTGTTTCGAATGATGATATTATTGTTGATAATGACAATGAGCAGCCAATTAATGGATCTATTTCAAGATCACCAAGCCCACCAAGTAACCCCTCATGAATTTCAAGAGAAAGTCCATCATCAAGTCGTCCGAGAAATGTAAAAAGGTTAAGTGATATCTATGATAGGTGTCAAAATCAAGAACATGAAGAGGATCCAATAGGTGAGACAAATTTTTTTGCATTATTTGCTAAAGCTGATTTTGAGCCATCATGTTTTGAATATGCATGTGCTAATGAGGTTTGGATGCAACCAATGAATGAAGATATAGATTTCATTCATAGGAATAAGACATGGGAGCTTGTAGAACTTCCACATGAGAAGAAGATTATTGACACAAAATGGGTCTACAAGACCAAGTATAACAGTGATGGGAGTGTTGAAAGATACAAGGCAAGATTGGTCACTAAAGGTTTTTGTCAAAGGTATGTCATTGATTATGAAGAAATTTTTGCTTCACTAGCAAGACAAGAAACTACTAGAATGATAATCTCTCTTGTAGTTCAAAAGAAATGGAGTATTCATCATATGGATGTGAAAAGTTCCTTCTTAAATGGGTACTTAGAAGAAGAGGTATATGTGGGAGAACCATAAAGTTTTGAGATTCCAGGCAAAGAAGATCATGTCTACAAGTTGAAGAAGGCTTTGTATGGCCTCAAGATAGCACCACGTGAATTGTATACAAGAATTGATGGATATTTTCAGTAGAATGGCTTCCAAAGAAGTAAGAGTGAAACTACCATTTACTACAAAAAGGAAGGTAATGATATTCTTGTTAGCATTAACCTTAGAAAAAATAATAGTTACATGCAAATATAACCAATATTAGAAAATAATAGACTGCACATAAGAGAACACAAGACACCAAGATTTAACATGGTTCACCCAATCCTTGGGCTACGTCCACCAACAACAAGTGCAATATTATTATTATCCAGTGATTACAACCTGCTTACAATCTATAATCCGTTAGAGGTCAATATTGCCTCAAGAATGAGTTTTTGCATCACACATTATGAAAATCCCTAACCCTAAGCCTCTTTTATACAAGCTTTCGCTGCTTACAAAATTAGGGCTAGAATATGTCATCCAATAGGAAAAATAGTAGCCGATGCCTTTTATAATATAAGGGAATTTTTGGCTTTGGAAAACCCCTGTGGGGGCGTTGGCCCTCAACCGCACCCTATACTACGACAAGGAGTGCACCTAAGGCACTACCCTAGGACCCTGTAGGGGCACTACCCCTTGACCCCATCTTGGGGGCATTTCCCCCAAACCCTCATAGAAATAATATTGGGAGAAAACCACACCGAATAAACCTCTAAGTTTGATTAGGCTCCAAAGCACAACAATTCTCATTGTGAGTTTGTATGTTGATGATTTGTTATATACGGGTAGTAGTTCAAAGATGAAAGATGAATGAGTTTGAGATGAAGGATTTAGGCCTCATGAAGTATTTTCTTGGCATGGAGGTTTATCAAAGTAAAGATGAAATTTTAACTTGTCAAGAAAAGTATGCAAAGGATATGTTGAAGAAGTTTGATATGGGTGATTGTAGACCTCTTTCTAGTCCAATTACTCATGGAGTTGCATTATGTAGAGATGATGGTGCTGAAATTGTTGATGAGACATCATATAGAAGCATAGTTGAGAGTTTGATGTTTTTAACACACACAAGGCCTGATATTGTTTATTCAATTTCATTGGTTTCAAGGTATATGACAAATCCTTCAAAGGAACATATGACGGCAGCCAAGAGAATTTTGAGGTATAGATTTTGGCATTCACTATTCTTCTAATAATTTTGAGCTTCTTGGCTTTAGTGTTTCAGATTGGGGAGGTAGTTTGGATGATTGGAAATCTACATTTGGTAAAAAAATTTCTTTGGGTTCCAGTTTAATCACATGGAGTTCAAAGAAGCAAAGAATGGTTGTTCTTTCTTCTACATAAGTGGAGTATGTTGCAGTTACTTCAGCAAGAACACAAGCTTTATGGATCAGAAAGCTTCTTGAAGAAATTGGTGAGATACAGGTTCAACCTACTGTGATTTTTTGTGACAACGTAAGTGCCATTAAATTGGCCAAGAATTTGGTTCATCATAGTAGGACTAAGAATTTTGATCTAAAACAACATTTTATCAGAGACTTGGTGCAACCGAAGGTTGAGTTGAGTTGCATCAACACAAAGGAACAAATCGTAGATATCGTTAGAAAGGCTATTGCAAAAGATTAATTTTTAGCACTTAGAGATCATATTGTGAGCCCTCTTAGCAGCAAGGGGGAGTATGAAGATTGATGTCAAGATTCACTCCAGGATCACCATTCAAATAACTCATTCTATCAATTCCACCATTTTCTTTCTAGCCACAAGTTCCACTACCAAGTTCTCTTAGTTCACAAATAGTTTAAAATAAAGGCAATCATGTTTAGTTTTTATCTCATGTCATTGCATGATTTGTAGTAGGATAATATAGTTGAATAAAATAGTTTCTTAGATTCCTCTAGTCTCTATTATGGCATGCAATCGTGCAACTCAGCATTTGATTTCATATAATGAGGAGAATTGTTGTCCCCTATAGTTTAGGTTGTCATTCTCTATGTCAAGTTTTCTTTAACTCCAAGTCTATTCACGTTAGGTTTTAGGGGAAGCATGTGTTAGTGATGCTTTTAAAAACAATGTAATCTGATATACAGTTATGAACGCTGCATTAGAAAGAGCTATTATAATAAAAGTTATTTGTTTTGATTCTCCTCTAAAACAGAGAGTACGCTTATTCATACAGATTATATTCCAAGGATTTTGTATTTAGTTTTTAAAATCTTCTTTGCTGTTATAAATCTGATTGTACGGGTGTTTAGATTCTACATGCATTAGTACTTTTTAATGTAGATCATGCTGCTATTTAAACTGGGTTTTATGAAGACATGAGCAAGATTTTAAGCCACTGCTGTCTCAAAGAGGCAACGATATTTATTTGGCTCTGGTTAGGGTTTTACTATTTATTGAAGCGATCTTAAGTCGGTCACTAATGAGAGTCGAGAAGATCTTAGACGACATCACACTATTGTTAGTGAATAAATATATAAAATATTTTATGATACGAATTCTTTTTATAAAATGAAAGATGTATAGTACAGACCCAAAAAAATGCAAGTACACATAAATATCACATAGATCAATCTGTGAAACTAACAATATTAGTGCTTGTATGTAATGAACCCATTTTGGAGTCATTTGTTTATGTGCGACTTTTTCTTTATTTGTATTTTTTTGCCATATTTTTTTCTCATTATGATGTGAAGCAATAACTGGGAAGGAATTTGGTGTTTTATTGAGCTCCTCTCGCGGCTTGGATTTGTCTAATTATATTATGCGCTGGAGCCTATGGACTACATCTGATGTTGGCTAGTTTCCTTATGCAAGTCAGCTTTGGCTATTCTGTCCTTTCTGGATTACCTCCTCGGTGACTGTAGCATTGACGATGAGTCTTAAAGGCTTAATGGTGAGTTATGAATGTTGATAACAGTAGTATTCTGCAAGATATGTTTGTTATGGTTCAATCACTTTCGAGTAATAACCTTGATATAACTTCTTGTATATGTGTTTGATGCCGTGTGGGTATGATCCCTATCTTCCACAGTCAGGGAAGGAGATCTGTTCTTTCTGGTCTAATATTGTATTCGATGCCATCCTTATCTCTCATATCAGCGATAGCGATTAATCGCAGATGGCCTCCCACATGCTTGACTGATCAAACAGGTGGCGATGAAGTATTGATGACTGTCGATGTTGACTGGATGCAGCCTCCCTCCAATAATGTTTATTGATCATGATGAAGGCCATCTCAGAGGATTCTATGATATTGATCTTCAACTACCGTCAAGACTATGCAATGCTCATCTTTTAATTTCCTATCACTCGCTCCGTCTAGAATATTATGCCCTGTGTTGGGTGACTCACGCACTATGTTTTCTGACCAACGTTGATGTAGACTGGGTATCTCTGATTCAGATCCTTTTGCTCTCCCTTTGTTCGTCCCCCGTCACTTATGGATGCTACGCCAATTTATATCTTGTTCCTAGATTGTGAAGAGTCATTATGCCTCTTGGAAACTAATTGGTTCACTAACATCACTAGATTGTAATCACATATAATATTTATTTCATAATTCTTGTTATTCATCAGAATAGACCACCGTCACTCTTTTTCAGATAATTGATATTGATATCATTTTGCTAAGTGCGGCAAGGTAGGTGCAATATATGACCACGTGGAGATAAGTCCTCCATTTATTTATTTAATACCCCTAAGCCTATTTAGAATAGGATTGGTAGGATCCTCATATTTCAGATTGGCTCTCTTCCTTTAATGTATCTGGGAGTCCCCTTGGCTCTAGGAGCCAAACAAAAGGATTATTGGTAGCACCTTTTAGATAAATTATAAAGTAGGGTTAGTTATTGCACTTAAAGGTGGCTCTCTTCTATTGGGAGAGTTATTCTCCTTAAGGCAGTGGTTCAGGCTCTTTCCATCTACATGTATTTTGTATAGATTCCGCCTAATGTTGTCATAAAATAATTTAATTCTATGTCTCAACAATTTTTTTAGTCAGGAAACCTTCTCTCTTCTAAGTGGAGTTTTTGCTTGCCAAAGTTCATTGGTGGTCTAGGTGTTAGGTGTATGGCTCTTGTTTTCAAGGATCTATAAGTTAAGTTATACTAGAGATGGTGCAATAATCATGATTAGGATGGGGCAAAGATTCTTTCCCAAAATTACTTTCCAAGAGTTGACTATCAAGATATCCCAAGAATAGCCTTGGTTGGGAAAGACTCTTTTGTTTGGGACACTAAACAAGGGAGTTGTCCTTATTAATGATGACATGTTTTGGATATATAATGGGGGATTGTGTGCTTTGTTTTGGCAAGATTCCTAGGATGGTCATCCTCCTATAATCCCTAGTCACACCCATCTTCAGCCTTCTTGTTATATTTTTACAGATGCAAGTTGGACTAAGGTGGAAAATTTCAAGACATTAAAAATTTTAAGATTTCAATTTCCTTCTCTTTTCCCCCTTACTATACATGAAAAAGAGAGTGTATAATACTTGGTTTTTCTTTGTCTCTTCTCTAAAAAAAATGGAACAAGTGGTCAGAGGTTTGGCATCATGGCCGCATCCATGTTGCATCTCTTATTGAATTCTAGGAAAGCATTAGTAGACCTACTGCTAAAACTACTTTCCTTCAGGTGGCTTGGGTTATTGGACCTACTTTCATTATATGAAATCTTTGGCTAGGTTGGAATCGTAAGATTTTTTGTAACTCTAATTTAGGAGTTACTAAACTATGGCAGAAGATTTTGAGCAGCTCTAGGAGACTATATATGACAAGTGTGATATGTCTGAAAATATTGACCATGGAGATTATATTACTATGAGGAATTTGGGCCTGGTGGACAAGGGAGTGGGAAACACAGGTGGTAACGTATCTGGTCTGGTCAAGAGAAGGTGCTAACCTCCCTCTATGGGTATCCTAAAAATTAATATACTAATTGCTCCTTGTGTGGAAAGGCAAAAAATTATTGGGGGCAGTTATCTTTCTTTTCTTTATCTATAAAGGTGAGTATGCTAATAATTTGATGGAAACCCTTGCTATCAAGTCAATTGTTGAGAGGGGTTGTTCTTTGGGATGGAAGAGGATTATATGTGAGTCAAATTCTCAAATTATTGTGGATATATTAAATAACTTGAGTGTGGCTAATGTTAACTAGAAATTAGCCAATGTTGTTAGAGAGATTCTATATTTGTATAAACATGTGGATTTTATGTCTTTTTGTCATGTTCCTAGGGAATGGAATGGAGTGGTTGATGTTTTGGAAAAATGGGCATCAAAGAATGAAGTTGGTTGAGATATTACAGGAAAAGATAGAATTCCTACTAATTATCTTGGGATTTTGACTAGTTAGTGGAAAAGGATAAGGTTCAATAGTTGTGGTGGTTATTTCTAGATTTTTTGGGCATGGGGCTCTTTGTATCACATTTGTTCTGATTGAATAATATTTTATCCCTTTTTCAAAATAAAATAGAATAAAAATAAAAATTAAGTTTTAATTAATTCCTTACATTTTGATCAAATAAAATTAGAATGCACAATAGAGTAAAATATTACAAATACTTTTATTATCTTCACTAATAACATAGCTTAAAATTATCAACCCTACAAAACCTTCACAAGAAACTATATCTTCTACTGATTAACCTAATAAGATTTTCACAATCTATACCATAAATAGATATTATTTAAAGTGTATTCAATTTTTTTGATATAATACAATTTAATCTAGAATTAATATTGATTTATATTTCCCACTTTTAATAGATATTCATATATTCATACCAAATGAAAAACATGTAAAAATATAATATAAGAGTAAATCATACCAATAAACTACATAGAAAACAATAGAGTTATTTGAAAACCCCCCAAAAAATACCAATAATGAGCATATTATTTCTCATTCCACAACATGTTACAAAATCACTCTAATAACATAGAAAGAGCTCTTACCATAGTTTAGTCCTTTTGAAATCCATCCTTACTAGGTGAAAAGGAATGTCTATGTTGAAAATTCATATACATTGTGAAAAACCCTTCACATTACATACTCTCTTTGAGATAGACACATTTGTCTCCTCCTAAGATGTGATTTTAAAATTGTAGAATGTGGGATAGATTCACTAGAAGGTCTCTAGATTGAATTCAAATTATGACATTAAAAAACCATGAACCCACCTAACAAATTCTCTCTAAGAATATACTTAGATCTACACTTCCAGAAAAACACAACAATACCTATACACAATTCCTTTATATTATCTAGATTCTTTGTTAGTTTCTATTATTAGGCTAGAGACTTATGCGTCTATCTAGATACAATGGGTCCATTTAATTAGGTCATAAATTTTGAGAACTTAAAAAATTTGTGCACCTTTTCTAATATATATATATATAAATGATTTATATAAAACTTATTATCTTCATTCTTATTACATGTTATCTTTAATAGTAAAAAGAAAAATGAGAGTTATTTCAAAAAAATAATAAAATTACTAATTGATTTAATGATGTTGCCACAATATCCATGAATGCATTCTATTAAATTTACAAGAAAATATATATCAGGGTCCTCTAGTTTGTTAAATTTTCCTATTGACATTTTTCAATTTCTCCCCATGATCCATAATTTTCTTTTTCTTTAATTTTCCACCAACACCACATTTCACTAAAGTCTAAGTACTTATTGACATCTGGAAATCATCAGTACAATGCATATTTACAAGGTCTAGAAATTATAATATTTATTAGTAGGATGCAAGGCTCTACAAATTAGAGATAGTGTGAATCCCAAGGAAAGTACACAAATGAGTTCTTCCATGTGGTAGAGGCCTATCCTCCATCTATGTCACGTATCTACCACATTCAATACAGATTAATTGGACATCATTTTGTACAAGAGAGAAAACTATAGGAGGCATTTCATAGGGCATATTGGAAAAGAACCTATAGAAGCACCCAAAGAAAATTAAAACTACCAAATCCTTTAAGAAAGTGCTACATAATGAGCCCTCATTGCCAGATGGAGCCAAGTTTGATGCGAGGAGAAGAGAGAATGGAGGAGGAAGAAACAAAGAATGAGATTTAGGTAAGAATCTACCAACCTCTATGTGTGTTCAAGTAGGCCTAATGCCTAGATGGTCATGGCCATTAAGGGTGAAATACTCAAACTTAGGGATTTTTCCATTTTCCTTATTGCTCAAGATGTAACCAAAATCCATTCTAGTGCTTTCTTAAATAATTGGCTCCATAAAAAGTGGAGTAAAAAGTTAGAATTTTATTTTTCATAGCTAAGAATTATTCAAAAGGGTCATTTCCTTAGATATTCATAGATGCTAATTCATAGAAGCATATAATAGACAAGCAGTCTTGGAGGATAGGTCCCTCCAACTTCAAAGCCATGTTGTGGTCTCCTCAAGTCATCAATACATAAATCTTGGCACTTTCATCCCCATGATAGATTTCTATTTGTACTTTCACCCATTTCTATGATGTCTTATTCTATAGGACCTAGATCCCCTTGTGAAAGTGCTAAAAATTTCACAAAAAAATTACCATTCTCCCTCATGCAGATTCTAGAATTCTCATTTCTATTGATGTTGAAAATGAGTTAACAAAGTGAATTATATTTGAACTCCATGGTCACAACTAATCTTTCTCTATATCCTTTCTTGGAGGTTTAAATGAATTTTTTCTATGTGGAAAAGAGTGCCATTTGAGTTCAAAGATTTCCCTCTAGTCAATAGGAAGTTCCCATCTCTCCCAAGATTGAATCCTCTTCTACCCAAAATATCCACGCAACCATCTCAATAGGGGAAACCTATCATTGGTCTCTATCAAGAATCTATTCCTTCTCTCAATGTCACTCCACATTTCATTTTTTAGAAGCTTAACGCCTCCCTAGATGCTCTATAAGCGATATTCAAAAATCCATAATATTGCTTCCTCATCATCTGGACATCTCTCCCTTCTGAAATTTCTCTTGAGACCTAGTGAGATTGATTCATAGGTGTAGGTTGTGCATGGTGGACATTGTTCTTGTTGAAGGCTAGGGTTTCTTCAAGTTGGTTTAATGGGGAAATGAGGCTTCCCTTCTTCTTAGATTTGATCTATTAATATGGAGATGGCTGAACCTTCTTTGTTGGTGCGAATTGGAGCCAACAACCAGGATGATAATCTTACATCTATGGCCGATGTTGCTTTGTCCAAGGACATGATCTATATCAAAAAGGTGAATGAGTGTCTAATGAGATTAAAAGATCAACCAATTTTGGTCACTCAACCTAAGCATATTTGAACAAACATTGAATACTGGAGTAAGCATGCACTCATTTGTGAGTTTTAGGATCTCTTACTTTCTCTTCTAGTGTTGAAATCACAGGCACATCAGATTTGGAATCTAGAGGGGGACATGGAGATTCTCCTAGCTGCTAATAACTATTTGTTGGTGAATATTTCAAATGTGATAGATAGGAATAAGGTATTTGAAGTTGGTCCTTATTTGCCAGTTGCGTGAGTCTTTTCTGGGATGGATTGCTCTAATGTAAAAGCCTATTGGCTAATTAAAATGGAAGAGTTACGTTGTCAATAACTAGAATTTGAATAACTAATGTTTTACCCAAAAAAATCTTTCAAGGGCGAAAGTTTTCTACTACATTTTTTGAGTTTATATCATTCAATAATGCACTACATCCAATCTCACTCTTCATCCACAACCTCTTTTCTCACTTTTATTCTCTACAATTGAAACATATGAACACACTACTTGCTATTGTCCTCCTTATATTGTTTATGGTCTTTCATGTCTCCACTCGATATAGCATAGATAATTTTTATTAATGAAGCATAGAAATATATTTTTGAATCTCTATTTTGTAGGTGGCTAAAAAGTATAACACAATAAAAACCAAAAGATAGAGAAGCAACCTATCTAATAAATATTTGTGTAGAAACAACCTATTGAAAGAAAAAACCCATTCAAAGTAATATGTAAAATGTAACCATAATAGTTTACAAATTCAATGTAAGAAGCATTGTGATTCTCAAGAAAAGAATTAATGTATTTGCTTTTATCCATTATCCTTTGTTAGTTGCAAATCTCAAAGTAGGTAGGAATGTAGCCTTGAAAGAGTGTGGGCATGCCACCATGAGATACCAAAATTTGTGTTTTACCTACACAAAGGGAGGTAAACATGTTCCAATGCTAAATTAACATTTACCATTCTCAACTTAAGTCAAACAACAATATTTTTTTCATTAATGAGTGGGGAAATACTTACATTTATTGAGCCTATATTCGGTGAAGATTGCTAGTTTTTACATTGGAATTATATCTCTGAGGCTATTAGAGCCTTTTTTTACTTCCAAAGTGGTTTCCTAGAAAATGTTTGCATTTGTTGTTTATTCCGAACATACATAAATGATTAGAAAGATATTTAGTGGAAAGTTGTTTAAATATTTGTTGTACAATCCTGTTTTTGCTAAAGAACTATGTACCTATCAAGTATTCAAGGATTCCTTTTAATGCCAATTCAAAAATGTTTGCAGAAAATGTCTTTAACTTATGTTGATTATGAAGAGAAAAAATTGTTAGAAACAAGTTTTGTCTAAAAGAATGTCTACGTATAACATTGTCAAGTATAAAGTTGTCAGAGATTTTTTTTTATACAATGTCGGTGTAAAAGTAACTACTTTTAATGGAAGGAAAATTACTTACATTATTTGTTTTGAAGTCATGGTTGACTGCAGCAAAGTCCCATGCCCTAGTTAGTTGGCACTATTCCATGACAATTGTTGCAGGCACCTTTCTTCCATTTTTCTAAGAATGGTGTAGGGGTTGTTCTACATCTTTATGTATCTGTCAAATGAGAAAGTTAGGTCGATGTGGAGTCCACTCAGTGACCTCACTCATGATATGGTTGTGAACATTAGGCTTTGATGTTTTTATTTTTTCAATATCAATTGTTGCTTTGTGGAGTGTAAGACCTTGGAATTTATGAATTGTAATTGCACATGCCATTGTGATTGGTATTTTCCTTCTATTGCCAATTGTGATTTTTTATATTGGAACACATTTTGGTTTTTGTGCATCCCATGGTGGACCAATATAGTTGTCAATGCTTGCTACAATGTACATGGGAATGTCTGGTGGCTTGCAGTTTGGGTTGTGCATGATTTCTATTATGGTCCCAAGTGCTCCATTAACAAGTCCTACTTGTGTCCAAATGTTTACTATAAGCATTATGTGTTGGCCCTTGCATAAGAGTACTTTTTAAAAAGTTGGCCTTATCAATCTGAGCATTTTGACTCTTGTGGATGTTCATGGTAGTGGTTAAAGAAACTAGATGGTTTAGTTACTTTAACATTCTTTTGTTATCTAGGTCCACAATATTGTTCATTAAAAATATATGGATAAGATCATTGAATTCTTTGTTTTCTTCAAGTGGAAGTCATTGTTTAGATCTTGTCATAAGTAGTTCCCAATCATTATGTGTGGGTTCTACATTGCATAAATTGGTCAATTCCTATTTGAACTATAGTTCTATAGGTCCTTCACCTTGTTGTTGAAATATGGTTTGTAATGTTACAACAATTGTGAATTGACTTTAGATTGCAAGAGCATCTAAGTGGGTAGCATATAGAAGCCTGTCTAATACTAGAGGCAATTATGCAAGGTCTCCAATTGGGTTATGGATCTTACTCCAAAGTGTGTAGACTGGTGATTAGGAAATACCTCACATAATCTAATGTTGATCTTTAGTAGTAATTTGGGTCCAGTGAAGCTCATTTCATCTATAAGGATGTACTTGATATAATTCATGTCTTCTTGAAATGTGGTGAGTGCTTTCCCATTTAGTGGATGCATCTCTTTGATTGAGATTTTGAGTGTTGAATGTATTGTTGTTGTATTTATGTCAAACACAACTACTCTTGTTGGTGCTAGTATGAGAATTTGGCACACTTGTTGTCTGGCATTCATGTCAAGTGCATGCATCTATTTGATTAGGTGATATTTTTTAGTTCCTACTATACATTGGATTATCATTCTTAGTGGATTGAGATTGAGACATTTGCTATGATCTTTTATGATCTTAAGGGCATTCTCTTGGTTGGGTTATAATGTATAGTTGGGAGCATTATACTGATCGACTCCATTTGTGAGGTAGTGGAATATTTTGTTGGTACTTATGAAATTAGTTACAAATTCATGTAACAATTGTGGTACACAATGTTTGTCCCACATGTAGTTCTTATCAAATTCTCACCTTCCTAGCATTTGGATATCATCCAAATCAGTGTAATTGGTATGGCCCATGCGCAATAGCAATTCCCATCCTTGCATTTCTACATCCTCTGGTGAAATTGTCCCATTTTCACTGTCTTCTTGCTCTATTTTGTCAGTGGTATTTTCCATGGTACGAATTACATGCCAACCATATAGCCATTCGAATTCAGTTGGTTCCAATTGGCTACAATTGCATCTTGTGTGAGACCTATATCAGTTTCAAAATTTTGGAAGTGCTTGTACAATATTAATTCACTCCAACAAAAAGTTTGGAAGTGTTCAGAGCTTTCATTTGGAATGTTGTAGAATTAGGGATATACATTAACAATAGCTTAGACTTTACACTCTTTCCATTTGTTTCCTTGTTTCCATGATGCACAGGTGAATGATCGGGCTGATTCAAGCAATGATATTGTTTCCATTTCCGATGGCCTATTCATATATGTTTGTAAGTAGTTTTTTTGTAGATGTGTTTCACTTGCTACACTAGTAAGGCGGTGTAGAAACTTTCAGCCTACATGCAGATTGGAAAAAGGTCTATTGCATACAACTAGTGGCAATTTTTATAACATATGACAAGTTTCTTGGGCACTTAAATATCTCGTGTTACTTTAGATATAATCATTCAGGAGCTTGATCTCTATATTAGATAATTAGTAACATCAACTTGTAGTCCACTGTCCCAATAATAAGAAACATGTAGAATGTAAAATATTAACAATAAAAAATCTCAAAAGTTATGCACACAACTATGACACTAGGATTTAACATGGAAGCCTAATTTGGGAAAACCCACTAGTAACATAAAACCTAAGTTGGGAAAAACTACTAGTAACATGTCACCAGTTTTTCACTCTTATGAAGTGAGCTCTATTAGGAGCCAATCCTATTAAAGGTTACAAAACACATTGTTAAATGTGACCTTGTTAAAGGATTTAATCGCCTTGTTAGGAGTGGCGTTGTTAGAGGACTTTAGAACATTTCATTAGAATTTCTTCTTGATTGGATTTACATATGAATTTTAGGTCAACCTTGATTAAAGGATTTCAATATTTATACAATGGTTAGAAGTTAACAGTAGGTTGATATGTCAAATAAAACTCACTTTGCAAATACAGATCAAAATTCAGTTCATATGTTGATCCACTAACTGACCTCCATGTTCATCTATGTCTCTGATCTTCTTAGCAACCTTTCAAGCAACCACTATTCACCTTTTCACAACTATTTTCTGCCTTGTGAATAAGATTTCCAATCAATAACATCAACAACTACAACAACCATAGTACAAGTAAGAGAATTAAGACAATGACTACAAGTAAGCCTTAATGGTCTTGAACAACTATCTGAAGGAAGTGTGAACTTTGAGGAAGTTGATGTTTCTATTGAAGATTTATTGATAAAAAACAATGAATTACTTGAAGCTCATATCAACAAAATTGAGAAGGAACAAGAGGGTCAAGCCCTGAGAATGATAAAATTGTTGGAAAAGATGAGATCTACTGAAAGTACTAAACAAAAAATTGAATATGAAAAGAGAAAATTTGAAGAAAAAATCAAAGATAATGATTCACTCTTGCAAAAACAACGAAAAGAGATCCAAGAAAAAAATAAAATGTTAGAAGGGATAGGTGACGAAAACCTACAACTATAAGTAGAAAATCAGAAATTAAGGAAAGAAAAACAAGAGTTGAAGAATAATCTAATAGTTGAAAAGGAAATTAATAAGAGATTCAAAAAGTTTGAACAATTTCTTCCAAATATCAGTCATAATCTCTCATCTTTTAATAGCATAAGGGTGTTTCACTATATTATGGTTATACTATCTAATCATAATAAAAATAGTTTTGGTGTCCTCATCTTTGAGAAAATAGGTGTGAAGGGAAAATCCTTTGGATTTGGTCTATGGGTCTTTATCTTGGTCCATCATGAATGTAGAGGCAAAGCTTGGGGATCTACCTCTCTTTCTTTTGGGGGATGGTACTTCATCTTCACAAACTTCCTCAATTCCCACTAACTTATTTGTTTGCTCACTCCTGCATTTAGCTTTCCTTGACTTATTTTTTTTCATTGAATATGATTGTTACTCCTTCCTCCTCTTTGTTGATGGGTTTTGGGATATCTAATTCATTCTCACAAAGTCAACACTACCAGGAGCTTCTTTCTCCCTAGGGCCTACAATTTTGATAATGGAAGAAAACCTTTGAGAAGGGGTAGCGGGTTTAGAGAATGGGGGGGGGGAGAAATGGAGGGAGATAGGAATAACAACAAGATTAAAGTTGTTGAGTTTATCTCCATGTTAGTAGGACCTCTTAGTGGCTCTAATTCGTCACTGTCTATGTTGCTAGGTTTGATGATCTCTACATCGATACCAAAAGAAGCATTATTATTTCCTCAATAGAAGAGTTGGTGTCATTTGGGTTACCCTGCTCCTTAGGGTAACATCACACTATGGAGTCAATTTCTTCCATTGGTGGAATAGTTGGGGCGATCAAAGAGAAATTTTGGAATCTATGACTAAAATTTTTCTTTTTCTTCCCAAGGACTATCTATTGGGTATTTAGGGTTCTATGGCTAGATTCAGAGGATGATCAAAATAGGTCAAGATTGACTTCACTAGCTCTCAAGAGAAAGTTCAAAAGGGAGAGATCTCTAGACTATGGGGAAGTATGCTTCAATGGAGTTTTGAATATCACTTATAGAGCATCTAGGGAGGTGTTAAGTTTCTCATAAATAAAATGTGGAGTGACATTGAGAGAAGCTAGAATCGATTCTTGATAGAGACTAGTAATAGGTTCCCCCTGTTGAGATGCTTGTGTTGATATTTTGGGTAGAAGAGGATTTAATCTTGGGAGAGATGGGAACTTCCTCTTGACTAGAGGGTAGTCTTTTCTCAAATGGCCATATTCCCCACATAAAAAGAATGCATTTAAACCTCTTATAAAGGAGATAGAGAAAGAGTAGTTGTGACCATAGATTTCAAATATAATTCCCTTTGCTAAATCCTTTTCAATATCAATAGAAATGAGAATTCTAGAATTTGCATGAGAGAGAAGGGAATATTTTTTTTCAAATTTTAGGACTTTTCCAAGGGCTCTAGGGCCTATAGGATAAGATTCCATAGAAAAGGGTGAGAATACAAATAGCAATCTAGCATGGGGATGGAAGTGCCAAGAATTATGTTTTGATGACTTCAAGAGACCACATGGCTTTGAAGTTGGAGGAACGTATTCTCCAAAACTACTTGTCTATTATTTGCTTCTATGAATTAGTATTTATGAAAAATATAAGGAAGCAACCCTTTTGAATAATTCTTAGATATGAAAAATAAAACCCTAACATTTAACTCCATTTGTTATGGAACCAATTATTTAAGAAATCACTAGCAAGGATTTTGGGGCGTTCACAGAAGTGGGAATCATTGGGCTTAAGAAAACTTGATTCAACTAATGTATACACCATCATCTTTAACCTTCTCTTGATCAGTCTACCTTCCACTCTTGGATGGCTTCTCTTAGGGACCTTTTTTAAAAGTCTTCTACTACAATCCTAGCATGGGCGAAGCTTTGGTACCTTTCATACTATCTGTCATCCCCTTATGAGGTAGGATCAATCATAGTCATCTGATTAGCTTGTTGCTCTTCTAGTGGTTAAACTAGATCCCTTGTATCCTCATCTTGGACCCCTTGGTGAGCCCCACCCTTAGAGGCTAGTTTAAATGGAATGACTTCCTCTTAAGCCAATTCATTAAACTTGTTAAAAGTGTCATCATTCTATCTATCCATCCAAGTTCTATTCTTCCCTTTACCCTTATTACAGGACTTCACTAGGGCAAATCCCTCGTTTGCAGGTCTATCAAGAAGAGGGGCCTTACTCTTATCTTCCTTTGAAGTAGATGCATAAGAGCCTGATAATGGAGAAGATTTATTTCTAATGCATCTATGTTGTAAGTGCCCATATTCATGATAGATGTTGCATCTAAATGACAAGGTTTCATAGTCCAATTGTTGAATCTATGAGGTAAAGCTCAAACAAAATTCTATAGATTATGGCAACAGATTATTTAGATTTACCTCAACACAAATATGAGCATAAGAGATTACCTTATGGTCTTGTGTCTTCATAGCCAGTTTCCCAATTAGTAGCAAAATATAGTGAAGAATATCCTCTATCAATAATTTCAATGGAAGCATTGGTAGGCGAACTCACACAAGTACACAAGAGGGGATCTCCTCTGCAGAGTAAAACCCAATGTGCCAAGGCTTGATGAAGAAGCCCAAATGGTTAAATAAATAAGGACTACCTTCAAGAAACTTATTCATATCTATCATATTTGAAAAATCACCAAGAAATAGTTATTAGCAGCTAGGAGAATCTCCATGCCCCCCTTCGGATTCCAAATCTGATGGACCCATCATTCCAACACCGGAAGAGAAAGTTGGAGGTCCAATGACTTACAAATGAGTGCACGCTTGCACCAGTATTCAATGTCTTTTGTAATATGCTCAGGTTGAATGACCAAAATTGGTTGATCTTCCAATCTCTCCAAACACCCATTCACATTTTTGATATAGATCATACCCTTGGACAAAGCAACATCAACCCCAGATGGAATATTATCATCATGGCCCTTGGCTCCAATTTGCACCAACAGAGAAGGTTCAACCATCTCCATATCAGTAGATTAAATTTAAGAAGAGGGGAAGCCTCGTTTCCCCATTAAACCAACTTGAAGAAACCCTATCCTTCAACACGAACAATGTCCACCATGCACAATATACACCCACGAATCAAACCCACCAAGCTTGGCCCCAGCTGACACATAACCCTACAATCCCCGCACATGACCCCAAAACACTCCCACAGTCTCCACATGCACCCTAACCACCAAACATAGTCAAACAAGCAGTGCAAACCCATCAACAGAGAACATCAAGGAGAAATGCGGGCTAAGGCATGCTCATCCCAACCTCGCCCAAATGCAGAGCACATAACCCATCTTCTCTCCCCCTTATAACTTAATATCAATATTTTAAATCTATAATAAACAATTCAAGATCATAATATTTTATACATGCAGAAAATAATTTACAATCATAATAATGGCATATATTCATTAATTTAATTTGAAATCAAAAGTCAAATAAGATAGAGGAACCATCGTGTTAGTATCTCTACAAAACTTATATATAAGTTTAATCCAAATTTATATGAATCTATTTATTTAGTCCTTTGAAAAATGATATATCTTGTCTTACTTTTATTTTAAAAATATAATATGCTAATGTAAGAGAAGTAAACTACAATAAATTGAGTTAAGCAATTCTAATAATATGTTTTTAAAATATTTAGCATGTAAAAAATATTTTTATAAAATTTGAATTTAGATTGTCAAATTAATTTTATAGAATGATATTTATATGTACTTATAATTTATTTTGATTTGTACTACAAATATCTTATACATTATTTCTTATAATATTTTTTATTTAAATAAAACACACTTAATACATTTTTATATAATATGAATTTAAATTGTCATATTAATTTTATAGAATCATATTTATATATACAGTTTATTTTGAATTATTTTGTAAGTATCTTATACATTATTCATTTATAAAAGAATTCATGTTATAAAAATATGTTAAAATTGTATTCAATACTATCATGTCATCTAAAATCTGTTGATCAAGATCAGTTGATTTTTTAAAACCTCAACGAAAACCAAATAATTGTTAATAATTCGGTTCAAATAACAGCATCTAATTAAAAGCAGCAATACATGTTTCATTCAGCACAGAATGGAGAAGTTATTCAGTCAATATCTTGAATTTGAATAACAAATGGTTTACCAAAAAAATTCAAGGGCAAAGATTTTCCACTACATTGTTTCGTCTACAATACGCCATATGACTTTGAACGTGTCGTTATTGAAGAAAGTTATGGTTCCTCCTATAAATTGGCCGCAACAATATACTAGGATCCCATCTCACTCTTCATCCACAACCTCATTTGTGATATTTTTCTCTGCAATTGGTTTAGTAAACAATACCGTACTTCTTGCTGTGCTCCTTCTTGTGTTTATGGTCCTTCATGTCTCCGCTCGATATAATCTCCCAACTCCTGATCCAAACATGGAACAGTTAGGCAGTTTAAAGGCAGACTGTGGTCACATTACGTGTCCTCCACACATTAAAGGCAGATTGTGGTCAAACATTGTCTCAAATAATGTTGTGGAACAACTAGGAGGTTCAAAGGCAGATTGTGGTAACATTCCATGTCCTCCATTGACAAGGAAAAAGGTGGTTTCTTCAAATAAGAAGACTGTATCACCGCAGTTAGGCAGTTTAAAGGATAACTGTCGTAGCATTCCATGTCCTCCATCAACTGGTACAAAGGTTATTTCCTCAACTAAGAAGACTGTATTGGCAAGTTTCAGTGTAAATGATGTGCTAATTACAAATATGGAGCAGCTAGGAGGCTCAAACGCCGACTGTGGTAGCATTCCATGTGATTCTAAGATTCTGCAAAAGGGCGTCTACTAAAACTTGTAGAGACAGCTTCCTCTTCTACAACTCCATGCTCTTGTCACGCCATGCAAATAAAACCTATTCTTTTGATTTGATTCATTCACTGGATTAGAATACATGTGTAATTCTTTCATTTTTCAAAATAAGAGAATTGTGGATTGATCAATATGCTTAAGTATCCCAAGAAGAATAGCTAGACCAGGAGTAAACAAATGAACCAAGAAAACATCATACAAGTTATGTTATGGAATATTTATAATAGTAGAGGGTTGAGGAATACTATAAAACATTATGTCTTTCATATACTAAAGTTTCATTCCTAGACTAAAAGTTTTAAATAATCAAAATGAACTTATTTTTTCAAACTTCAATTTTGTCTCACTGTGTGATGTTTAAAGGTAGTCCTATAAAACATTTATGCGACACTGTCAAGACATAAATAATATTTATGTGACTCATTCATCTTTCATCTTTGAACTACTACCCATATATAACAAATCATCAACATACAAACTCACAATGAGAATTGTTGTGATGTGGAGCCTAATTAGACTTAGAGGTTTATTTGGCATGGTTTTCTCCCAATATTATTTCTATGAGGGTTTGGAGGAAATGCCCCCAAGATGGGGTCAAGGGGCAGTGCCCCTACGGGGTCCTAGGGTAGTGCCTCAGGTTGTGTCATTGTCGTAGTATAGGGTGCGGTTGAGGGCCAATGCCCCCACAGGTGTTTTCCAAAGCCAAAAATTCCCTTATATTGTAAAAGGCATCGGCTACTATTTTTTCTATTGGATGACATATTCTACCCCTAATTTTGTAAGCAGCAAAAGTTTTTTTATAAAAGAGTCTTAGGGTTAGGGATTTTCATAATGTGTGATGCAAAAATTGGTTTTTGAGGCGATATTGAGCTCTAAGGGATTATAGATTGTAATCAGGTTGTAATCATTGGATAATAATAATATTGCACTTGTTGTTGGTGGACGTAGCCCAAGGATTGGGTGAACCATGTTAAATCTTGGTGTCTTGTGTTCTCTTATGTGCAATCTATTATTTGATGTTAGAATCTTCAACCTATTAAAATTCAAATGGCCATACTTGAGATGCCATAACCAACTTTTATCCTCATAAGCCATATTGACAAGTTGATTGTCATTTTCACCAAACTTCAAAGGAAACATCCTATTCTTTTTAATAGGAACAACTATAATCACCCTATTTCTCTAATTCTTATAATAGATAGTACATTTCATATTCTCAAATACCACTCTATAATTCTTCTCACATAGCTGCCCAACACTCAGTATATTGCACTTCAATTTGGGAGTATAATAAATATCTTGAACACTTTTTGTACCTTCCTTTGTCTGAACATCAATGGATCCACTAGCCGCAACATCCATTGTATTGTTATTACCAATAGTAATATTGGATCTATAACCATCATCAAAGCTTTGAAAAAATTTCCTTGTTACCAGACATATGGTTAGAGAATCCAAAATCCAAATACGAATTATCATTCACATTACTCTCACCTTTACTATAACACAAAAATAAATTACCTGACAAAGGAGCCTCATCTTGTTGGGCATAATTTTCTTTATTTTTACCTAATTTCATCCTACACTCTCTCTCAAAGTGTCCATACTTATTGCAATGATAGCATTGGATATTCCTTTTATCAAATTTGCCTCTACTTCTTCCTCCTTGAGCACCTCTTCTTCCTCTAGATCCTCTTGAAAAATGTTGATTTTGACCCCTTCTTGAGCCTTTGTTGTTCTTATTGCTGCTATTAGCACTATCATTCTTTGAAATTTTTAATTGGGAAGCAAAATCATTCGCATTAATGCTCGTAGAAGTGTCCCTTATTCTATTCTCATGTGATATGAGAGATCCAACCAACTCATCATACTCCATGGTGGCTAAATTTTTTCTTTCTTCCATAATAATTGCTATAGTATTCCATCTTGGGGTTAGAGATCTTAATACCTCTTGTATTCCATGCTCTTGACTCATAGGTTCACCCAAAGTGGTCATTTTATGAATCACATCTTTTTCTCTCACACAGAATTCTACCTCATTCTTTGTTTCCTTCATCTTCAATTTCTCTTATTTTCTTTTCAAGGTTTGTAGCTTCACAATGTTGATTTGATCATTTCCATGGCAAGCATCTTTTAGAGTCTTCCAAACCTCTTTTGTTGTTTGTGCATCAGCGATTCTGGGAAACAAGCTCTTCTCAAGAGCCATCTGAATGTGAAACAATGTCACTGCATTCTTCATCCTAGCTTCTTTCTTCAATCTCCTATCATTAGGTTGGAGAGTATACCAATTTGTAGGCTCTACATATTTGGATTCAACGATCTCCCAATAATCTTTCCCAATGAAAAAAGCCTTCATCTTGATTGACCAATATTGGTAGTCGACTCCACCAAACTCTGGGATATGCAAATTGTTTGTCATGTTGTTGTCTTCCAAACACCTTCAACTCTGATACCAAATGTAGAATCTAAACACCTACACAATCAAATTTATAATAGCAAAGAAAATGAAAAAAACTAAATACACAATCCTTGGAATACAATCTCTATGAAGAAGAGTACTCTCTATTTTAGAGAAGAATAAAAAAAAGACTTTTCTTATAACAACTTTTTCTAATGCAGCATACATAACTATATATCAAATTACATTGTTTTTAAATGCTTCCCCTAAAACCTAACATGAATAGACTTGGAGTTAAAAAAAATTTGATATAGAGAATGATAGCCTAAACTACAGGGAACAAAATTTCTCCTTATTAAGACAATAGGCTTCTCCTATGGAACAACACTCGAAATTAAATGCATTGATTGTCTCACACTGTTTCATGCATAGTCATTTGTCTCACAAGAAAATTATAATGGTGCCTTGTATGATTACAAATATCTATGAATTTTTACTTCTCTTGTAATTGTAGGATCGATATATTCCTTGAAGTAGGGAGTTGTAGGAGTCATATCCCATAGAAGGGGCTTTTACCTTTTCTTTCTTCATGACTAGTGACTACTTATTAAATTCCAAATCTGAGGTTTTGTAAAAGATCTCATGCCAAAACACAATAGAATGGAAAGGCATCAAGGAGCAGTATGGTATAATGAACACATTTATGTACATTATATAATGAGGTGAAAGTAAATGTTTCTTGAGGGCAGATAGTGATGCCATTTCTACAAGCAATTTTTTTTTCACATGTAGGTAAGTAATAAGGAAGGAAGCAGACTCAATAGTGTAATAGAATATTGGCTGTAATTTTTACAACTTTTTATTTTAAATATTGGCCATTTATACCGCACACTCATGTAGCCCAAATAGAAAAGGCGTAAAGTGTTATGGAAGTTTCTTCCATGACAAAGCAGATTGTGGAATGAGACATTTAATTCTTTCCATTATTATTATATTATTACTTTGATAAAACTTTTAACCATTTTTTCAACCGGCTGAGTCAAGATGTTTTTTTCAATTTTTTTTCATGGTATGTAGTTGATCTGGATTCCTATCTAGGCAGAAAAAAATGACTTTACCTTAGCTGCTTCTATTACTGACTCAACACCCCAATATGCATTTAACAATCAATTTATATGCCATGATGTACTCACAAAGTTCCAGCGGCAATTGTTAGGTGGTCTTTCTCTGGCCTCTTCTCATCTGCTCAATCTTCCTAGATTTACTGTATCTTTCCCAACTCAAGAAAGCATCCATGTATAAATAAGTTTATAACACTGAAATATGTTGAATTTATGTAGTGGTCACATTTTAGTCATTTTCAATTATGCTCAATTGCATTGATATTTATGAAAACTCTGCAATTTTAGCCTTGTGTTTCCCACCATAAGAGATGTTTTGGTTGACTCCTCTGCTTTGCATGGTTAATTGTTGGTGCATAATTAAACTTGTCATCTTTAATGCAATGTAGCTGGGTTCAACTTTAACTTTGTTATCTAAGGTGTATGTGTTTACTCACTTTTTGCGCTACAAATGTCATGACAATGGTAGTTTGTATTCAAATATCAAGGGATGTATGACGTGTTGATAATGGAAGTCTACAGAGCGACAAAATAAAAATCCCTACCTTACTATGGATAGAGACACAACATTTTGTTGATCACGCTGGATCACAAACTCTTCATTGCCTTTTCTCAAGTCATCTACATTCTCAGGTTCAATTAATTCTACTTGAATTATTTTTTCCTGTAACTTCTACTTTCAGCTTAATATTTTCCCTTGCCTTAGACAGTTTATTTGTTTTAGACTTTAACTATGTCTTCCTGATGTTTTTACTATAGAATATGTAACAGACTCATGAGGAGGAGATATGTATGAGCAGTATATTTCAAGAGGCAATATCTATAGTAAACATAGGGACATTTTAGGCTTGAGCAAAGGAGAAAGGTATGTTGCCCATATGTGCATCCTTTTATGTTAGTCATTGTTTAATATTTTACTGTGAAGGTATTTTTGATTGCATGTTTTACACTCTTACCAATTACAAATCAAGTATGAGAATAAATGGAAGTTTTCCATGCCATATGGAAGTCTACCGACTACCTAAAAACTTTTAGAGATCAGCCCATTCAAATATTTATTTGACAATATGAATGAATGAAAGTTTTAATATTATTTATTTCATCTTTTAATTTTTTTAGAATTCTCATTATTCAAAACATTAGAACAAAGTCATATTAGATAAATATATTTAATTAATTAAATAAATGACAAGATAAAATAAATTACAAATCTTTCAATTTTTCATCCATTATAACTCTAATTTAAATGCTTGATGGATACATCATTTAGTAATTCTGGCATTCTAATAGATTAGATGGTTAGTTTAGTAAATTTGGGCAAATATATCATTGCTCTAAGCTTTGACATTGGTGGGGTTGTTAGTTTAGTGGGAAGTTACTATTATTTTAAAATTTATTGCAATGAAATGATGTATTGAGTATTGAGTCATTTTATTTACATTCAACTAAAAAATGTCATATTAAAAACATGTAAAAAAATTCTCTCTTTTTTTTCGCTTTATTTTAGATATATTTTGATTGATAGATTTAACTAGAGACTCAATGCACCAATAGTATGCTACATTTAGAATTTAGAATTTGCGGAATTATTATGATTGAATTGTATAAATACAATATTTTATTTTAGACAAATAATATTATCTTAATTATTCTCAATTAAAGTTTACTTAAACTAGATATATAAAATAAAAATAAGTCTCTCTTAAAAGTTTGTTCGAAAATTAAATACAAATGTAATGTTTAATTATAAGTAAATAACATATAATTATGTTTTAGAGTTTATAATATTGCTAAATTCATAGGTTAGCATCACATTTGTTAATGCAAGGTTCATTCATTATCAAGCTACTTTCATTTTTTTAATCTATTGTTCATTCTACTTTTTTTTTTATAATGTATACTGGTCAATTTGGTATTAGTTTTGCATGTTGCAAATAATCATAGTAAATAATTTTATCAATTTAGCTTAAATTTTACTTCCTTCTATATTTCAAAATTTTAATATTGATTATAAATATAACATACTTTTAAAAATACATTTCTAAATAAATAGATGAATAGTGAATTGCATAGTAATTTATTAATTTTAAAAATTCTATAAAATTTGATAGGTTAAATTAGATTTCAAGTTTAGATGTCTATACTAGTTAGATTAAGATTGAAGATAGAAAACTTAGGCCAATAGTTATGGTTAGGGCCAAGTTGGGGTCAAGGTTTTGATTAGCATTATAGTTAGTTTAGTATTTGCATTTAAACATATGGTTGGGATAAGGTTTTGTCTTATGATTTGAGTTAGGATTTATTCTTTTATGTTAGATTAATTAATATAATTTTGGTTATGATTAACCATTATATTTTCATTACATTTAGCATCAAAGTTATGGTTATCATTTACAATTATGTTCTAAAAATGAATAGATGTTGATTGGGTATCCTTGTAGGCTTGTCATCATAAAACTGAAGGTTAGAAAGGTAGAATGTCTTTTTTTTCTCATGTGTTATGGACATTACAATAATCATATGTGATAATTTTGTACCTTATTCATAAGACAAAACATTTATCTAAAAGTACTCATTTCAGTTCAATACTTATATATGGTATGAAAAAAATTACTTACTATTCAATTAATAAATATATTAGTGGCATTGTTCAGGTGTGATTAGAAATAGAGATTATTTAGATATGGGTAAATGATGTTTCAATAGGAAGAAAGGTTGGTTAGGCATGTTGATCTTCATATCCTATGTTCAATAAGTTTTTTTAATTACAATATTTGATTATGTGGATTACAAGTAGCTCTCCCAAAAAAACTATTTTTACATTTTTTTTCTTTTTCATATATATATATATATAATGTATATATTTATTGCACTCCATCAGCCCAAACTATTGTACAATTTGTATTCCATCATATATTTAACATTGCAAATATTTTATAGGTAATGGCACATAATCCACTTCAAGACCAGATTATAGATATATCAAATAGCATGTCTAATATAAGTATTCCAGTTTCATAATTTGCTTCAAAAACTCATCCATCAACTATGAAGGGTATCCAAAAATAGAGATTGAGCATTATGCAAGTTCAATTAATCTAGCTTCTGAAATCAATATTCAACAACTAAAAGTAATATGTCAGAATACATGTGATGTCAAAGAAAGCGAAGTTTTGGCTATACACGATATGCTTGACAAAATTCATGCCCATTATGATATATTTACTAGATTCTATACTTTCTTCAAGGAAATGCATGCTGATGAATTTTATCATCAAGGCAATGCTCCACTCATTCGTCGTGCATTCCAGGACTACCTCAACCACATTTAGCTATATATTATGGATTTAATACCCTATGTAGCCTTGAAATAGATGTTGGACATTGTACAACTCATGACATAGTCTGGTTATTCACTTCTAAATGTTGTAATTTTTTTGATCTACTAGATGTTCCTATTTCTCTTCTTACATCTTCTATAAAATCTATGTGTACTCACTTCATAAAGAATGTATTTTGATTATTATATACTCTTCAGCAAGTGTGTCATAAATAATTGATTTCCAAAAATATTGAAAAAAATCATCCTCTGTCAAATGCTCTCTTTATATTTATACAATCTCTTTCTAACATTATGACATTTTGGAACAAAACTTCACTACCTAATCAACCTAAATGAGTACACCCTATCAATATAGATGAATATGGCTGGTTGTTGCTACTTATTGTATTTAAATAAATTGTAATAATATTTTATATTATTTTTCATTTCTAAACTTTGAAAACTATAAACTAAATGTCACTCTTCATTTAATACTATAGTTTTTATCTAATACAAAATAGTATATTCAAATTTTCATATATATATATATATATATATATATATATATATATATAGAATTATCATATTTGCAAGAAGTTACATTTTATCTTTTTCTCATTGTAAATTCTCCATAATAAAATTGATCTACTCAAACAAATACAAGCATTACTATTACTTATTAGATCATTCAAAATAATAATCTTTATACCTAATTTTTTTCGACCATTCAAATTAATTAGTCTATCCTTTTATTTTGTCATAATTCTTTGTTCTTTATGGTTGTTTTATAATTTGTTTCATTGAAGTCTTCATTTTTTTTTAATAATTACAAAACTACATTAGTGATAAGTTAAAGTACATTTATTCCAAGCAAAATTTGGATATTTATTAACCATTTTTATTGATGGTATGATGATTTCTTTGCTTTTAGATTATTTCTTTACTAACAAATACTATTAAGCTAAATTATCATAGCCTAAGTTTCAGAAATGTTTTTTCATTCATTTATATTATCTAACTTTGTTTTACCTTCTTTTGTATTGTAGGATTTACTATACCTATCATTTACAAGTTCTACATCATACTTTCATCTTCTTGTTGCTTGAAGGTGCCTCTTTCTATCTTTTGCTATGCTTTTCCTTAAAAATTACGTTAGCCCAAAAAAGTTACTTATTTATTATACCTATCTACACAAGGAATAATTTTCCAACAATTTTCAAACATGTTATTAAATATATGACAATCTATAATTTTTCTATTTCCTTTCCTTTCATTGTCTTCTACTTATACAATACTATTTCTTATGGTTTTGTGTTCAAACAAACATCTTTTCCTTGCATTACATCCTTTGTTTCCATGCTATGTAATATATAATTTGTTTTTTCTTTCTATTCTAAACAATGCTTAACACCTCTCAACAAATAATATGTTCATTATGAAACCATTTAGTTATGGCTTTATCTCTCACAGAAGATGCTATTAAAATTTTTAACAGTGACAACTTAGACGTGCATCCATTTCTTCAAGTGTTTTTGCTTGCACAAATTGTTCATATAGCTCAATCAACAACTAGATACAAGTTAGAGCTCTCTGATAGGATCCACTTACAAAAAGCAACCTTGCCAAGCAAGCATACTAGCCTTGTCACAATAGGACAAATTCAAAAGCGCATAATTATCCAACTTATTGCATATACTATTCATACTATTTTTTCATCAAGGTAAGCCACCTATTGTCTAAACTATCTTACAATAAATTATTTTTGTTGTTCCATGCAAGTAAAATCTATACTTAATATACATTTCTTCTCTTTTCTTTAGGTGGATTTTAGTTTCCAAATTATTGGTCTCCTCGGCGAAAAGTGCAATAATTGGTGACCGCCCACCTTGTACTTCAAAGAACCTAAGAAAATTCTAGAAAAGGAACAACCTTCTTTGAATACATTCACAAATGAAAAAGAATTTCCATCATCTATTCCATGTACTCCTCCAAAGTTGATGTTTGGATTGCATGCATCCCTAATGAAAAACCTCCCCCCACTACTACTTCTCCTATCCAAAGCTTGAATCCATTCCAACATTAGTGAATGATACAAGGTCTTGTTGCTACAAAGAAGGATATCAACCACTTTAAAAAAAACAAAGGAAATGTGCACATGTTTAGTTTTGATATGAGAGATAAAGAAAGAACTGAAGTTTGTTTCACTTGTTCAATGAACTAGCCAAACTCCATTTCCAAATGATTCAACCTGGAAGTATTTATACGTTGTCTCATGGTACTATCTAGTTTGCAAACAAATTTTATAATAAGCTTAATATTGATATAGAAATCAGAATGAATAATGATTCTAGGGTCAACCATTGTGAAGATGACCGCTTAATTCCAACACTACATTTCTCATTTATAGACATTCTAGATATTTTGTCTCATAATGTTAATACTTCTCTAGATATTATTGGAATAGTTATATGTGTGGATCCTTTATCTACAATAAAACAAATAAATGATGCAACTAAAGTCCTTAGGCAGAGTCTCAAACTTATATCAACTACAAGAAATGTATCGTCTACAAAAGGTTATTGTTCTTTCCATAAAAAATGGCCACATTGCTGAATACAATGGTAAGGTGGTGAATACGTTGGCA
>CM053788.1:14610000-14645000 GCA_028749045.1 Cupressus sempervirens
ACAATTTTGAACTATTTTTTTGGAGTGAGCTCCTTTTGTACAAATATTTTTTATCACTAACAATAGATACTGGTCGTTCCAAAGAAGAAATCATTTCTGACTGGAAGGCCATGTCATTGCAAAAATACAATGTCTGGCATATTGATTGCAAAGACCAAACTGAAAATGACTTGGGAGAAGATAAAAAAATTGAGGATGAGTCATCTCTAAAAGACCCACCCTAATTACATGAGTGGGAACTTATTTCAAATATGTCTCATTCCAATAATTTCAACTTTAATGAACTTGACTTGTTGGGAAAATGTGATTTTGACAAAGACCATGATTGGGAATGTCACAATGTTCCTTCATAATTGCACGAAGATGCAAACCAATTTTTTCATAGAACAAAGATATCTCAACAAGCTATTCACCCACCAACACATGAGTTCAATCACTAGTACAAGTTGTCACCTAAACAACAATTGGCCCTTCAACTAATTTTAGACCATTCCATTGTGAATAGTTATATTGAACCTTTGTACATGCTCTTGCAAGGAACAACAGGAATAGGCAAGTCATATCTAATCAATTGCATATGCACATCTCTTCAAAATAATTCCCCATATGGCTTAACTCCTATCCTTGTTCTTGCACCAACTAGAATTTCTGCATTTAATATACATGCAACAACTATACATGTAGCCCTTAAGATACCAATTAGAGAAATGAAACCACTACAAGGACAAACGTTAACAACTTTCCAAGAAGAAATGAAAAAAATTAAATATATTTTGATCGATGAGATGAGTTTCATAGGCCTAAAATTGTTACTTAAAATTGACTTGATGTTACATCAGACGTTTCCCCATCGACGACACATTTATTTTTGGGGTTTATCTATAATTCTAATTGGGGGTTTTGCATAGCCTCCTCTTGTTATAGACAAACCTATTTATGCAGCACATAGAATAGCTCAAAATCTTTGGCTGAAGTTTAATATCATTGTAACATTACAAACAATATTTAGACAAGATGGTGGTGACCCGACACAAATATTTTTTTTTCATGCACTACAAAACATGTTCAGTGTTGAACCATCTGAGGATGACTAGAAATTACTAATGATGTGCACAAACAAACACCTTCCACCAATTGAGGAAGTAAACTTCAACCAAGCAATACATTTTTTTTCCACAAATGAACTAGTTGTTATACATAATAAACAAAAACTCAAACAACTAAATATACCTATTGCACTCTATGTAGCTATTAACACACAACGTAATAATGTTGAAACATATATAGATGACCAACTCTCATATGTAAATTCCAACATGTCATGCTTACCACAAACCTATGGATACAAGGTGGGCTTGTCAATGGATCCCTTGGTGAAGTTAAGGACATGGTATATGCCCCATCCTTTAAGCCTCCTCAGTTGCCAACATATGTTACTGTCATATTTGATACCTACAATGGGCCTCAATGGGATGTTAACAACACAAAACCATACCAATCCATCCAGTTACTCTAGGCAACCATAGCCAACTACTACTAACCACTGCCTGGGCTATCACTATACACAAATCAAAAGGCCTAACACTAGAGCGGGCCACAATTGATATAGGTAAAACTGAAAGACAAGGCCTCACCTTTATAGCCATCTCAAGGGTTAAATCCCTACAAGCCCTTCAAATTGAACTTGCCTTCTCTTTTGAGAGCTTTTGCAAAATGAAAAAAAATCCCTACAATATTATTAGAAAGAAAGAAGAAGCTCGATTGTTCTTGCTTTCACTTTGACATGGCACTATTTCGTATTCACTCCCTCCCTTCTATACACTTTTCCTTTTTTTTCAATTACCTAAACTAAGAATTTCATTTGTTTGATGACATCTTTGTCTACTTCTCTTTTACAGGCTCACTAGTTGCAGCAGAGAAACGCCAAAACTCATTTTGACTTGTCATTTAGATGATATATTAATGTAATCCAATTAAATGCATTGCTCAAATTTTATGTGATATCCTACAAGTTATACCCATAAAAATACACTGTACTGTCAAATTTGGCACACTTACTTTTACTTACAAACAATGCTTCTATCAAAATATCATGAATGTTTCAAATAGCAATTTACAATTATATTATTAACTATTGTTTAGGTCCACAAATACATATCTTGGTAAACATTTCTATCAAACATTATGCATGCTTCAAGTGACAATTTACAATCTTATTGTATACTACTCTTTTGCTTCTAAAATACTATTGTTGTTATGCACTATTAGATCACCCTAAACATCATACTTTCTTGAAAAATAATGCTATATATATCATCAAAAAATTATGTTTAACCCTTTACTATGCTATGCAATTTCATACAATGATAATTTTCTTAAATTACGCTATTAGCTTATCCCTTGAACCTCTCACAGGTATAAGTGCTAGTTATATGAAATCAATTACTGAGTTGAATGATTGCATGCCATAATCGAGACTAGAGGAATCTAAAAAACTACTTTATTCAACTATGTTATCCTACCACAAATCATGTACTGACATGAGATTAAAACTACGCATGATTGCCTTTATTTTAGACTATTTGTGAACTAATAGAACTTGATAGTGGAACTTATGGCTAGAAAGAAAATGGTGGAATCCGTGGAACGTTTCGACATCAATCTTTAGTGCACATAAAATGGAAGAGTTACTCAGTCAATTACTGGAATTCGAATAACAAATGGTTTACCAAAAAATTATTTCAAGGGCAAAGGTTTTCTACTCCATTTTTTTGGTCTCCAATATGCAATATGAATTTGAATGCACCAATCGCTATTGAAGAAAATCATTTTGAGGTTATATCATTCATCCTATAAATTACTCGCAATAATGTTCTATTCATTCGCAACCTCATTTCTCACTTTTTTCTCTGCAATTGATTTAGTAAACAATATTGTGCCCCAACAATGAGAAGTATGGTGCTCATGAATATAAACACACTGCTTTCTATGCTCCTCCTTATGTTTATGGTCCATGTCTCTGCTCGATATAACCGCCCAACTCCTGTAAATAACTCCCTTCTCTTCTGATGCCATATAAATAAAACCCATTCTTTTGATTTCATTCATTCACTAGATTAGAATACAGATGCAATTCTTTTATTTTTCAAAATAGAGAGAATGTTGGTTGATCAATATGCTTCAACATCCCCAGTGGAATAGTTAGATCAGAAGTATATAAATGAATCAGAAAAACATCATACATGTTATGTTGTGAAATATTTACAATAGTAGAAGCCCATGGTAATAAAATAAATAATTTATGCGACATTGTGAAGATATACAAACTATTTTATTTATATTTATATTTTCTCTATAAATATTTTAAATTTAGTTTGAAATTTAATAGTTTTGACTTTAAAAATTTAATTTAGATGTGCAATTTTTAATTTTTATTAAATATTGAACAATTAGGTCTCTTTCAAAATTTGATGCTTCAATTTGGAGTGATGCAAGTTAGATAAGAAATGTTTTTAATTTGATTTCTTTTAAATAAATTTCTAAATTGTAGATTTCATCCACTTTATACCATTATGTATAATAAGCTTTATGTTTTATAATATTTAATAGCTTTATGCTTGATAATATTACATTTGCATCTATTAGATGACATGGGTACACTCTTGCTGATTTACATTGTTAGATAAGGTATAATTATAATGTTAATTAAAGGCTTCAAAGTAGTATACAAAACCATGCAACTAACTTTTACACAAATAATGTAGATATATCAATTATTTGATCATTAAATATATTTGAATACAAAAAGATACCACTAAGCTAGCTAAACATTTACCATGATAGTCAACTAGTTAGATTTTAGTTAGAAATGATGTCTTTATTAGAGCTCAAGTTTCAAATTGCATAAAATGATACCACTATATATTTGACAATTTAAATTAGATTGTTATTTTAATTCTATACGTTGATACCACTATGTATTGGTTGCTTAGTTTGGTATGTTTATAATGTTGATATTCTTAGAATGATTTAGAATAACTAAGAGGGGGGTAAATCAGTTATCCTCAAGTTCAGATGTACCAATTAAACTTTTAAAAACTTCAAATATTTTAGATCTAAACATTCGAGAGCTCAGTCTCCATATCAGATAATCAGTAACATCAACTTGTAGTCCACTATCCCAATAATAAAAATCTTGTAGACTGTAACACATTAATACTTAAAAATCTCAAAAGAAATCCACATAAGTATAACACTAGGATTTAACATGAAAATCCAATTTGGGAAAAATCACCAGTAACATATCATTCATTTTTCACTCTTATGAAGTGAGCTTTGTTAGGACCCAATCCTGTTAAATGTGACCATCTTAAAGGACTGTATCAGCCTTTTACGAGTGGCCTTGTTAGAGGACTTTATAACATTCCATTAGAATTTCACCTTGATTAAATGATTTACATGACTATTAGGTCCACCTAGATTAAAGGATTTCAATACTGATGCAATGCTTAGAAAGTAATAGAAGGCTCATATGTAAAATAAAACTCATTTTCTAAATACAAATCATAATTCAGTTCATATGCTGATCCACTGATTGACCTACATTGTCATTTATGTCTCTAATCTTCTTGGAAACCCTTCAACCAATCACTCTTCACCTTTTCACAACTCTTCTCAACCTCCTTCTTAACTTCGCCAATCAATAGCATCAACAACTACAACAACCACACTAAAAGTAAAAGAATTAAGAGAATGACTACAAGTAAGCCTTAATGATCTTGAACAACTATCTGAAGGAAGTGTCAACTTTGAAAAAGTTGATGTTTCTATTGAAGATCGGTTGATAAAAAATAATGAATTACTTGAGGCTCATATCAACCAAATTAAGAAGGACCAAGTGGGTCAAGCCCTAAGAATGATAGAATTGTTGGAAAAGATGAGATCTATTGAAAGTACTATTTATAAATACTTGATATCTAATTCACTCTCACAAAGTCAACACTGCCAAGAGCTTCTCTCTCCCTAGGGCCTACAATTTTGATAATAGAAGCAAGCCTTTGAGAAGGGGTAGCAGGTTTAGAGAATGGGGGGAGAAAGGGAGGTAGACAAGAATAACAACAACATTAAAGTTGTTGATTTTATCTTCAAGTTAGTAGGACCTCTTAATGGCTCTACTCCATCTAGGAATTAGGCCTACTTGAACACACATAGAGGTAGATAGATTCTTACCTGAATCTCATTCTTTGTTTATTCCTCCTCCATTGTCTCTTCTCCTTGCCTCAAACTTGGCTACATTTGGTAGTGAGGGTTCATTGTATAGCGCTTTCTTAAAGGATTTGGTAGTTTTAATTTTATTTGGATGCTTCTGAAAGTTCTTTTCCAATATACCCTATGAAATACCTCCTATAGTTTTCTCTCCTATACAAAATGATATCCAATTTATCTATATTAAATGGAGGATGGACCTCTACCACATGGAAGAACTCCTTTGTGTACTTTCCTTGGGATTCACACAGTCTCTAATCAATTTGTAGAGCCTTGCATCCTACTAAAACATATTATAATTGCTACACCTTGTAAATATGCATCGTACTAGATGATTTCCAGATGTCAATAATTACTTAGAGTCTAGTAAAATGTGGTGTTGGTGGCAAATAAAAGAAAAACAAAATTATGGATCATGGGGAGAAATTGAAAAATGTCAATAGAAAAATCTAACGAACTAGAGGACCCTGGCATATTTTTATTGTAAATTTAATAGAATGCATTCATGGATATTGTCGTAGTATCATTAAATCAATCAGTAATTTTATTACTTTTTAAAAAATAAGTCTCATTTTTCTCTTTACTATTAAAGGAAACAAGTAATAAGAATAAAAATAATAAATTTTATATAAAACATTTAAATATCTATATATAAATGAATTTTAGAAAATGGGCAAAAAATTTTAAAATTCTCAAAATTTATTAGCTAATTAAAAAAACCCATTATTGTGTTTTTTTTTTGGAAGTATTGATCTAAGTAATACGCTCAAAGAGAATTTGTTAGGTGGGTTTATCATTTTTTAATGTCATAATTTGAGTTCAATCTTGATACCTTCTAGTGAATATATCGCACATTCTACAATTTTAAAATCACATCTTAGGAGGAGAAAAATTCATCACTCTCAAAGAAAGTATGTAATGTGAAGGGTTTTTCACAATATATATGAATTTTCAACATAGACGTTCCTTTTCACCTAGTAAGGATGGATTTTGAAAGGACTAAACTATGCTAAGAGCTCTTTCTATGTTATCAAAGTGATCTTTTAACATGCTCTAAAATGAGAAATAATATACTCATTATTGGTATTTTTTGGGGAGTTTTCAAATAATTCTATTGTTTTCTATGTAGTTTATTGGTATGATTTACTCTTATTTTATATTTTTACATGTTTTTTCTTTGGTATGAGTATATGAATATCTATTAAAAGTGCAAAATATAAATAAATATTAATTTTACATTAAATTGTATGATATCAAAAAAATTGAATACATTTTAAGTAATATTTATTTAAGGTATAGATTGTGAAAATCTTATTAGGTTAATCAGTAGAAGATATAGTTTCTTGTGAAGGTTTTGTAGGGTTGATAATTTGAAGGTGTGTTATTAGTGATGATAATAAAAGTATTTGTAATATTTTACTGTATTGTGCGTTATATTTGTATTCAATCATGTAATGAATTAATTAAAACTCAATTTTTGTTTTTATTCTATTTTATTTCGAAAAGGGCTAAAATATTATTCTATCAAAACAAATGTGATACAAAGAGCCCGATGCCCAAATTTTTTTGAAATAATCACAAAGTAGTATACAAAACCATGCAACTAAATTAAAGGCTTCAAAGTAGTATACAAAACCATGCAACTAACTTATACACAAATAATGTAGATATATCAATTATTTGATCATTAAATATATTTGAATACAAAAAGATACCACTAAGCTAGCTAAAAATTTACCATGATAGTCAACTAGTTAGATTTTAGTTAGAAATGATGTCTTTATTAGAGCTCGAGTTTCAAATTGTATAAAATGATACCACTATATATTTGACAATTTAAATTAGATTGTTATTTTAACTCTATACATTGATACCACCATGTATTGGTCGCTTAGTTTGGTATGTTTATAATGTTGATATTCTTAGAATGATTTAGAATAACTAAGAGGGGGGTAAATCAGTTATCCTCAAGTTTGGATGTACCAATTAAACTTTTAAAAACTTCAAATATTTTAGATCTAAACATTCGAGAGCTCAGTCTCCATATCAGATAATTAGTAACATCAACTTGTAGTCCACTATCCCAACAATAAAAATCTTGTGGAATGTAAAACATTAATAGTAAAAAATCTCAAAAGAAATCCACATAAGTATAACACTAGGATTTAACATGAAAATCCAATTTGAGAAAAATCACCAGTAACATATTGTTCATTTTTCACTCTTACAAAGTGAACTTTGTTAGGACCCAATCCTATTAAATGTGACCATGTTAAAGGATTGTATCACCTTTTTAGGAGTGGCCTTGTTAGAGGACTTTAGAACATTCCATTAGAATGTTACCCTGATTAAATGATTTACATGACTATCAGGTCTACCTAGATTAAAGGATTTCAATACTAATGCAATGGTTAGAAAGTAATAGTAGGTTGATATGTAAAATAAAACTCATTTTCTAAATACAAATCATAATTCAGTTCATATGTTGATCCACTGACTAGCCTCCATTGTCATTTATGTCTTTAATCTTCTTGGCAACCCTTTAACCAATCACTCTTCACCTTTTCACAACTCTTCTCAACCTCCTTCTTAACTTGACCAATCAATAGCATCAACAACTACAACAACCACACTAAAAGTAAGAGAATTAAGAGAATGACTAAAAGTAAGCCTTAATGATCTTGAACAACTATCTGAAGGAAGTGTCAACTTTGAAAAAGTTGATGTTCCTATTGAAGATCAGTTGATAAAAAAAAATTAATTTCTTGAGGCTCATATCAACCAAATTAAGAAGGACCAAGAGGGTCAAGCCCTAAGAATGATAGAATTGCTGGAAAAGATGAGATCTATTGAAAGTACTATTTATAAATACTTGATATCTAATTCACTCTCACAAAGTCAACAGTGCCAGGAGCTTCTCTCTCCCTAGGGCCTAGAATTTTGATAATAGAAGCAAGCCTTTGAGAAGGGGTAGCAGGTTTAGAGAATGGGGGGAGAAGGGGAGGGAGACAAGAATAACAACAACATTAAAGTTGTTGAGTTTATCTTCAAGTTAGTAGGACCTCTTAATGTCTCTACTCCATCCAGGAATTAGGCCTACTTGAACACACATAGAGGTAGATAGATGCTTACTTGAATCTCATTATTTGTTTCTACCTCCTCCATTCTCTCTTCTCCTAGCCTCAAACTTGGCTATATTTGGAAGTGAGGGCTCATTGTGTAGCACTTTCTTAAAGGATTTGGTAGTTTTAATTTTATTTGGGTGCTTCTACAAGTTCTTTTCTAATATACACTATGAAATACCTCCTATAGTTTTCTCTCCTATACAAAATGATATCCAATTAATCTATATTAAATGTGGTCAATAGGTGGCATAGATGGAGGATGGACCTCTACCACATGGAAGAACTCCTTTGTGTACTTTCCTTGGGATTCACACAGTCTCTAATCAATTTGTAGAGCCTTGCATCCTACTAAAAAATATTATAATTTCTAGACCTTGTAAATATGCATCATACTAGATGATTTCCAGATGTCAATAAGTACTTAGAGTCTAGTAAAATGTGGTGTTGGTGGCAAATAAAAGAAAAACAAAATTATGGATCATGGGGAGAAATTGAAAAATGTCAATAGAAAAATCTAATGAACTAGAGGACCCTAGTATATTTTTATTGTAAATTTAATAGAATATATTCATGGATATTGTTGTAGCATCATTAAATCAATCAGTAATTTTATTATTTAAAAAAAAATAAGTCTCATTTTTCGCTTTACTATTAAAGATAACAATCAATACGAATGAAAATAATAAATTTTATATAAAAGATTTAAATATCTATATATAAATGAATTTAGAAAATGTGCAATTTTTTTTTAAATTCTCAAAATTTATTAGCAAATTAAAAAGACCAATTGTTGTGCTTTTTTTTTGGAAGTGTTGATCTAAGTAATACGTTCAAAGAGAATTTGTTAGGTGGGTTCATCATTTTTTAATGTCATAATTTGAATTCAATCTTCAGATCTTCTAGTGAATATATCACACATTCTACAATTTTAAAATCACATCTTAGGAGGAGACAAATTCATCACTCTCAAAGAAAGTATGTAATGTGAAGGTTTTTTCACAATATATATGAATTTTCAACACAAACGTTCCTTTTCACCTAGTAAGGATGGATTTTGAAAGGACTAAAGTATGCTAAGAGCTCTTTCTATGTTATCAAAGTGATTTTGTAACATGCTTTGGAATGAGAAATAATATACACATTATTGGTATTTTTTGGGGAGTTTTCAAATAATTCTATAGTTTTCTATGTAGTTTATTGGTATTATTTACTCTTATTTTATATTTTTACATGTATTTTATTTGGTATGAGTATATGAATATCTATTAAAAGTGCAAAATATAAATAAATATTAATTTTAGATTAAATTGAATGATATCAAAAAAATTGAATACAATTTAAGTAATATTTATCTATGGTATAGATTGTGAAAATCTTATTAGGTTAATCAGTAGAAGATATAGTTTCTTGTGAAGGTTTTATAGGGTTGATAATTTGATGGTGTGTTATTAGTGATGATAATAAAAGTATTTTTAATATTTTATTGTATTGTGCATTATATTTTTATTCAATCATATAATGAATTAATTAAAACTTAATTTTTGTTTTTATTCTATTTTATTTCGAAAAGGGCTAAAATATTATTCTATCAAAACAAATTTGATACAAAGAGCTCCATGCCCAAGAAATCTAGAAATAACCAAAACCACTAAACCCTATTCTTTTCCACTAACTGCTCAAAAATCCAAAGATAATTAGCAAGAAGTCTATCTTTTCCTACAATATCCCAACAAAATCCATTCTTTGATGCCCATTTTCCAAAACATCAACCACTCAATTCCATTCCCTAGGAACATGACAGAAAGAGATAAAATCCACATGTTTACACAAATACAAAATCTCTCTAACAACATAGGTTAATTGCTAGTTAACATCAGCCACACTCTAGTTATTTAACATATCCACAATAATTTGAGAATCCAACTCACATATAATCCTCTTCCATCCCAAAGAACAACCCCTCTCAACAACTAACTTGATAGCAAGGGCTTCCATCAAATTATTAGCATACTCACCTTTATAGACAAAGAAAAGAAAGATAATTTCACCGTGCTTACCTTTGCCTCTGCCCCCATTATTTTTTTTCCTTTCCACACAAGGTGCTATTGGTATGTTAATTTTTAGGATACCCATAGGGGGAGGTTACCACCTCCAATCTCTACAAACCCTTCTCTTGAATCGATGGGATATCTGACCACCTGTGTTGTGCACTCCCTTGTCCACTAGGCCCAAATTCCTCATAGTAATATAATCTACAGGGTCAATATTTTCAAACATAACACACCTGGCTTATATATTCTCCTAGAGCTGCTCAAAATCTTCTGCCATAGTTTAGAAACTCCCAAATTAGAGTTACAAAAAATCCTACAATTCCAATCCAGACAAAGATTCCATATAATGAAAGTAGGTCCAATAACCCAAGCCACTAGAAAGAGAGTAGTTTTAGTATGGGGTCTACCAAGGCTTTCCTAGAATTCAATAAGAGATGCAACATGGACACGACCATGATGCCACACCTCCCACTACTTGTGTCATATTTCTCTAGAGAAGGGGTAGAGAAAAAACAAGTGTTATACACTCTCTCTTTCATGCATACAAAGGGAAAAAAGAGAAGGCCCTTGAAATCCTCTCTTTTGAAGGTTATCCAATTTAAGACATTTCTTCTGGGCAACCAACCATAAGAGAAAATTACACTTAGGCCAAGAAAATCTATTCCAAACCTTCTTCCACCAGGAAACTTCCACTATTCTATGTCATTGTCTATTAGATCTAACAAAGCATACCCTTGTGCAACACTAAACTTTCCTTTAAGACTCATATCCTTGTCCATAGTAGAATTGTAGAGTGTGCTTATCAGGATATTAGAAAACTCAGCTTGAATCTCCTTGGAATCATTTGAAGGCTACTCATGTGGGTCTTTCTAGCAAGTCATATCCATTGATCCACACATTTTGACAGTCTTAAAATTTTCCACCTTAGTCCAGCTTGCATCTGTAAAAATATGTCAATCAAGTTGAAGATGTGGGTAACTAGAGAGAATAGGAGGATGACCATCCTAGGAATCCTGCCAAAACAAAGCACACAATCCCCCATTACATATCCAAAAAATGCCATCTTTAATAAGATCAACTCCCTTTTTTAGTGTCCCAAATGAAAAAGCCTTTCCCAACCAAAGCTATTCTTGGGATATCCTGATAGTCAACTCCTGGGAAGTAATTTTGGAAGAGAATCTTGGCCGAATCCTAATCCTAATTATTGCACCACCTCTAGTATAATTTAACTAATAAACCTTGAAAATAAAAGCCATACACCTAACACCCAGACTCCTAGTGAACTTTGGCAAGCAGACAATTTCTTGATTGACTAAACTCCACTTAGAAGAGAGAAGATTTCCAAAATAAAGAAACTATTGAGACATAGAACCAAATTATTTTATGACAACAATAGGGGAATATACACAAAACACATGTAGATGGGAAGAGCCTAAATTAGTTTCTTAAGGAGAATAACTCTCTGAGTAGAGGACAACCACCTTTAAGTCCAATGGCTAACCCTACTCTATAATTTATATAAAAGGTCCTAACAATAATCATTTTGTTGGGCTTCTAGAGCTAAGGGGACTCCTAGATACATCAAAGGAAGAGAGTTAATCTAAAATATGAGAATCCTACCAATCCTATTTTGAATAGGCTAAGGAGTATTAAATAAATAAATGGAGGACTTATCTTCATTAATTTTCTACCTAGACGCTTTTAGATAGGTGTCTAAGGCCCTTCTAACATTTTCTACCTTGCCGATAGTAGCCACACCAATCCGTCTAGTGTCATCCATGAATTGAATATTAGAATATGGTGAGAGATTATTATTCTATTTCCACCCATGGATAAGTCCCTATCCAACCTAAAATTTAATAAATATGCCAAGGCCCTCCACCATAATGATAAAGACATAAGGAGGAAAATGGTCCCCTTGCTAAAATCCTTGAGAAGAAAAAAATAGCTCTGTAGGTTATCCATTAATAAGAATAAGAAAGGAGGGATAAGTTACACAACTGATAATCCAATCTACCCATTCTGCATCAAAGCCTAAAGCTAGAAGAATTTTCTCAGGAAGTCCTAGCCTACCCAATCATAAAAAAGTTCTAGGTCAAGCTTGATAAACATGACCTTTTCCTTGGAAGTGGCAATACAGTATATAACTTCCATTGAAAATAAAACACTATAAGGAACCCATATACCACCAACCAAGCCTCCTTTCTCCTTAGAGATCAAAGTAACCAAAAGAAGCTTGAGCCTTTCAACAATCAATTTGGTGAATATTTTATAAGTAACATTAGATAAATTGATAGGTCCTAACTGATCCAAAATTTTGGCTCCATCAATCTTGGATATGAGAGCCAAAAATGTAGCATTTAGAAACCTAAGCATTTGTTTATTTCTGTGGGATTCTTGGACCACTTCTAAAAGTTCAAATTTAATAATCTCCTAGAATTATTGAAAAAATTCAATGGGGAATTCATTTGGGCCAGGTACCTTACCTTTTTTAATAAAAAAAACTACTTTCTCCAACTCTCATAACATTATGGACCTTAAGAGATTCATATTCATATCATTAAAAACTAGGTCGAGAATGTACTCTAAAATGGTCCTTTCCTAAATCATAGGAGGGGGGTTCTCTCTAGAGAAAAGAGTGGAGAAGTATCTAATGGCCTCTAGAGAAATATCCTCCATGGAAGAAATTTTTACTTAAGTAACTAAGAAAAGGGAGGAGATAGAATTTCTAATCCTACGAGCCTTAACTGATTTATGGATAAAAGTTGTGTTCTTGTCTCCCTCCTAAAGCCATTCCACATGAGACTTTTTCTTCCAAAATATTTCCTCCCATAGCTCCCATTCCTCTAGCTCCTTAAGTGTCAAAGACTAAATAAAAATCAAATATAAAGTCATCCCTTAGTCTCAAATTTGGCAAGTGACATTGTCCAATCTAGACTGAGCTACCAAATTTTGATCCTACACATTCCCAAAACATTTTATGTTCTAGCTTTTAAGCCTAAATTTCACATGTTGAATCCTCTTCTCAAAATTAAGATGGAAGTACCATGAGTAGACCTACCTTCATGCCACCACCTATTATAAGATCTCGTAAAGAGTGATCTCTTAAACATATAAGCTAAACTTTAAAGAAAGGGTTTTTAGTGGCCTTGAAGGAAGTGAAAAATAGCTTAATAGGCCAATGATTAGAGCTTCTCCAATAAAGAATTTTCTAGCTGGTAGACCACCTGACATTCATCCAATAACAAGAAACTAAGAACCTATCCAACCTTTCAAAAATAGCCTCAGCCCCGCTCCTCCTTATTCTAGGTGAAAGTCACATTGCCAAGTTTAACATCAATGAGATTCAAGATAATAGCATCATCCCTGAGAATATTTGAGGAAGGCTCCAACAAAGCTACCCCACCTCTTTTTTCATGTAAACTAATTACAATATTAAAATCTTCAACCACAATCTAAGGGAGAAAAGGATATAAGGAACGAAAAAGGGTGATGTGAAACCAAAGAAGATATTTACCCACCAAATGATTAGGAGCGTAAATATTAGAAAACATGCACATTTCTCCAATCTCAAAGTGGGAAGCAATTAGAGAAATAGAAAGCCTACTCAAAATCCACCACAAAGATAACACCTTCCTTGGATTCCAAAGACAAGAAATCTCACCAGAGCTAACCCAAGCACCCACTCCTTACCAACAACCTTGGGGCCACAACTTTAGAGAACAACTAGCTAGACCATCAACTATAAGCCTTGTCTCTTAAATGGAAATAATAACCAGAGATTGAGACTTAATTAATCTATGGACAATCTTTTGTCTAGGGACTCTATTCAACCCCCTCACATTCCAAGAGAGAATAATAATTTGGGGAGTTAAGAGAAGTGGGAATCAATGGGCTTAACAAACCCTGACTCAACTAATGTATATGCCATCATCTCAACCTTCTCTTGATCATTCTACCTTTCACTCTTGGATGACTTCTCTAAGGGACCCATTTTAAAAGGCTTCTGTTGCAGTCCTAATGTTGGTGAAGCTCTAGTACCTTTCATACTATATGTCATCCCCTTATGAGCTAGGAGAGTAGAAGATGAATTACTTATATCCCCCAAAAGTAGTGTGCCACCTCAAAGAACACAACTATCCTACTCCCAAGGTGGATCAATCATAGTCATCTATCTATCTTGTTGCTCTTCTAGTGGTTGAGCTAGACCCCTTATATCCTCATCCCAGGCCCCCTGAAGAGCCCCACCCCTAAATGCTAGTTCAAATGGAATGCCTTCCTCCTGAGCCAATTCATTAAACTTGTTAAAAGTGTCATCATTCTATCTATACATCCAAGTTCTATTCTTTGCTTTACCCTTATTATAGGGCTTCACTAGCACAAATCCCTCCTTATCTGCAAGTCCATCAAGAAGAGGGGCCTTACTTTTATCTTCCTTTGAAGTAGATGGAGAAGAGATTGATGATGTAGAATATTTATTTCTAAGGTATCTATATTGTAAGTGCCCATACTCATGACAGATGATTCATCTAAATGGTAGGGTTTCATAGTCCAATTGTTGAATCCATGAGGTACAATGCAAAAAAAATTCCATAGAGTATTGCAATAGATTACTTAGATTTACCTTGACACAAATACATGAATAAGAGATTACCTTATGGTCCTAAGTATGCGTAGCTGAGCCTATTGGTTTTCCAAGCAGTAGCAAAATAGAGTGAAGAATATCCTCTCTCTATAATTCCAATGGAAGCTGTAAGAATTTGCCTTAGGCTAGAATTCACCCAAGAACTAAAGAACTCAACACAAGCACAAAGTAGAGCAAAATAGATAGAGTATGATTAGAATGACGATATTCATTCAATAACTGGTTGAGAGTACAATAGGAGTGCCTCAATATAAAGGCCTTAGGAAAGCTTCTAGAATGCATAGAAGTTAGCATCATGATATGTCATACAACCAGGCACATGTCCACCACATATGGTTTATCCTCCATTGAGCACAAGATTAAGTGCGATGATGTGAGGATAAGCCTAAAATGGTGTAGCATGCAAATCAGTGGTGTAGACAACATGTGCTAAATAAGGAGGGCGGATAACTATGTTGTCAACATAACAACTCAATGAATGATGCATACTCTTGTGTTGTAGACACCATGTGCATAATTAGAGTTGCATAACTCAATGAGAGTTCACAAACTCCTGAATGTCTCCCCTAAAATAATAATAAAATAATGCAAAATAATTAAATAATGTATTAACCTAAGTAAAACTTAAGTAAGTGTAATAAGTAAATACTTATTTACACCAACACCCCCCCCCCCCTTAGTACAACTTAGGGGAATGCCCTTAAACTTACGAAATCTAGGATGAAATGTAGGATGGGTCCTAGCTACTAGGCCATGTTAGGTACCCATGTACATAATAATATGCAATCTCCCATAAAGTGGGGAAAGAGGGAAAACCTCATGGGAAAAAACCTCCCCCAAAAAGAGAGATAACTAGGGATGCATCGATAGATGGAGTAATCAAGACCCCCACATTATGACATACATCCAATATATACATAAGAGAATGATGAGAAGAGGAAGAGAGATAGGATGGGATCCCCCCCCCCCCCAAAGAAAAATGCTGAACAGTGACTACTTCGATGAAGAAGTTGATCGAAAACTGCAGAATGGTGTTCCTTCCCTTAGGAAGAAACAATGCCAAAGGTACAAATGAGATGCTTCCATTGTGTGTGGAAAGTATCCCATGAATAAGTAATATCTCTAAAACCTGCTCAACTGGATGAAGAACCTGTCACAAAGAACTGTTTGTCTCTGCAACTGATGAAGAACCCTGTTGCAACTACTAATCATAAGTATCCACAATCACTTCAACCTGTGAAAATCGATCATGTAGAGAATGAATAAGAGAGTTTGGAACCCTTGTGACAATTGAAAAGGTAATACTGCATCAAGAAGAAGAGGCAGGTCATCCATACTATCCCCCAAATCTGTCACTAAACCTATATCTGGAAGACCAGATGTAACCTATTGTTTTGGACCTATCACTGTGGCAATGTATGCATGTGGACTGAACTAATGAAGTGACCTCTCACTATATCTTTCAATAGAACCCCACGTGTCTGAATCTATTGAAGCACGATCACTGAAATCATTATCAGTTTCCACATTGTATGATGTGTGAAGAGGAGTAGAGGACAAGCTGGGTGAACTTTCCTCAAAATGTACATCCTTCTCCACAAATATCTGATGTGTCTCTGGATCTAGAAGTCTGTATGCCTTAACACTGTCTTCATAACAAATGAATGTACAAGGCCAAGATGGTTGTGCCTTGCATCCCTTGGAAGATCTCTTTGCCCATACAGGACAACCGAAGACTCTGAAGTGTGTCACAATAGGTTTTTTGCTGCACCATGCCTCAAAAGGAGTTTTTCCATCTAAGGCTGGATGAGGAGAATGATTAAGAATGTGATTGGCACTAGAGATTGATTTGACTTCTAATGATGGATCTAGAGACTTGGCATGAATCATGCAACTTGCCATAGACTTGAGAGTTGGGATCTTCAATGCTGCAACATCTATCTTATGCAGATTGAATGTTGGTGGAGTCCAAAGATCAATTCCCTCATGTTGACAAAAGTCCTTAAGTCTTCTATTCACATCCATGTTTCTATTATCCATTCAAAGTACTTTGATGGCTTTCCTAGATTTTCGTTCTACATGAGTCTTGAAGTCAAGAAATGTGTCGAATAATTCATTCTTACTATGCAAAAAGTAGACCCAAGTGAACCTTGAAAATTCATCAACAAAGGTAAGTATGTAGCAACCTGGCTGAATGCAAAAGGACCTGCTAATACCATGTGAACCATCTGTAGAATACATGTTGCTCTTGAAGACTTCCCTCTTTGTAACTTCCCCTTTGGATGCATATCCATTGAATCTATTCAACACTCACTCTTAGAAAAGTTGATTTTAGGTAGACCTTTCACCATGTGGTATGTGCAAAGTTGTTAAAGATAGCGGTAGTCAAGATGACCATACCGCTCATGCCATAATTTAATGTTTGAATTGGATTGAGTTAACAAGGCCTTTGACGGAGACTTGGGTACAAAATGAGAGAAAGAGTACAACCTCTTATGATCATTCACTTTCCCCACTACAACCAAGGAATTATTTTTAAGACTGTACACTTTTACTGAGTCTAGAAGGAACTCAACTCTATGTCCATCTCCAAGGTGAGTGATTTGGTAAATTGAGAGGAGATTTGAACTTAGGTTTGGAACATAGAGAACTTCTTGAAACTCTCCATTTTCCATCTCCAAGTTTCCTTTTCCTTCAACTTCCATTTTGCTATCATTCCCCATGAATATGTGTGGTACCTTTGAGTGTTTCATTGAAGAAAAATCCTCCTTTGAAGAACCCATGTGATACGAGGCACCTGAGTCAAATATCCATTCCTTTGAAGAGTTTGCATTTGCCATGAATGCTTGCCCTTTGCCCTTGGAATCTGAAGATGAACCTTTATCCTTATAAGCATTAGGCAATGGAACATTATGTTTCTTCATGATGTTGGTCAGTTCATCAATCTTTTTGAGATAACACTCATGTTGTTCATGACCCAATTTCTTCCAATAAGTGCACTTCTTCTACTCCTTATTATTGTCCCCTTTCTTGTTGGAATTCGAGGACTTTCCTTGTTGATTAGATTGAGGTGTTGTGTTTTTTGCATCCTCAGATTTGTCTTTCTTCCACTTCTTCTTATCCTTTCCTTTATTTGAAGATTATGCAACAAAATTTTGAGAACTCTCATTGGCCACCAATGCTTTGGATTGAGGTGTTTTGAGAATCTCCATTGATTTCAACTTCTTTTCTTCATCATCCAACAGTTTAGCATATTCATCAAAAGTGACTTTCTTGTAGGCAGACCCTAAGGTAGTCTTTGAGGTGTTAAAAGAAGATACAAATGTGGAATACTCCGATGGTAGTTTGTTATGGATGAGATAGATCAGTCTGTCATCTTTGATAGAACTCCCAGAATCAGTAAGCTTTGTCCTTAATTCATTCACCTTGATGATGAAGTCCTGGATTGAGTCATATGACTTAGGATCTAAGGAAACAAGCTCAGCTTCAATTTTGAACACATTCTCTTCAGACACTTTACCATATAGGCTTTTGAGGGTATCCCAAGCTTCCTTGGATGTGGTACATTTCTTAATTTGATACATGATCTTATTATCTACCCCCAAACATATATCACTTAGAGCTTTCCTATCCATGGCTACCCAATCTAAAATTTCACTTGTTGATACATTATCACCTGCTGGTTTAGGAAGAGTACCATCTACATATTGTGAAACTCCATTATGCATTAAGTGATACAACATTTTGATTGACCACGAAACATAGTTATGAGGAGTTAATTTAGGAAACTTAAAGTTGCCCATAATGCAAAAAATGAAAGAAAAGTGTAGAAAAGAGAGAACACAACACCAAGAACACCCTCCCTTTTCACTAAATCAAGAAACCCCGCCAAAATAGATTCTTTGGCCACTTTATCAGTAGTGCAATTACAATGGCCCACTTGCTAATTTTGGCCTTTGTGGACTTCTAATTTTTCCTATTACAACCTCTTAATGGAGTACAAATTTGAAACTTTACAATGTGCTACAATGTTGAAGCATTACAAAGCAAAGAAAGGCCCTATTGCTGAAAGTGACAATTTTGTCCACACAACACTAAAATCTAATGCTAGATTTGGAAAGTAAAAAAAAAAATAACACACTTTCAAAAAAATTGGAACCTATTTTCGACTCCAGATGTGCCCGTACGGAGCATTTTAAGTTGCAAAATGCTGGATTATCTAGGTGTAGTCACCAAAAAATGAAAATTCTAAACAATCCGTGCACCAAAACCAAAAACTAGCTGCATCACTAAAATATTTAGAAAATTTTACCCAATTTCAAAAAAAATTACACTTGATTTGGAGTCCAAATGTCCGAGTTATGGCCTCCCGAAGTCGAACTGCAAAAATGAAAATCAATCTGAAGAGGGGTTGCATCAGTGAAACATGAGGTTAAATTTGATGCTCATACAACATTCTCAGCAGTTCAATATTTCCTTGTAATGATGTCCAGACGGGTGCCAAAGTTAGGCTTTTGAACTTGATGATGTCAACGAAAACTCAGCTAGTGATGATGTCAGCAGATGATGTGGAAGTATGATATGGTACGTATCGTACAAAACTATATGGAATAAGATGATGTGTCAGGTGATGTGAATGCTGATAGGGCATATGGAGGTGTTGACTATACCGTGACAGGTGGCGTTAATTTGGCAATACCTGTCACTGTTGACTGGGTCTTTGTCTGCTGACTGTATTCGTTCATGGGTGTATGTGGCAGCTGACAAAGAATTGTCCACATGTTGATGATGGAGGATGTATGCCTCCTATGCAGTGGTCGTGTCGAAGCCAAAGATCAAGGGACACCAGAGGAAACAATCGACGTTGGTTTTTGCTTTCGCGGTGCCAAAAAATCTAAGTTAGCTAGGTTTTTTTTTAAAAAATGAGTCAGAGTTTATTTGTTATATGCCACATTCGTGGGAGCAACAACTTATGCATTGCTTATTAACTAGGATCCTGCAAATACAAAATAAAAGGCCATCGGTGGATTTGTGGCCTCGGTTGAAAACTTGTGAACAACCTCTTTCTAGCAGGATTACAACAGAGTTGTTGCTTGAAATTGTGCTCGACTTTGCACAGTCTGTCTGATGGAATAATGTTGTCAGATTTTGGAGGGGAAATATTAAGGTTTGCTTATAATAAATATACCCTGCAATAAAATTCCTACAAAATTGTAGGCCAGGGGTTGATAGCCCGAATCTGCCACAAATTTTTTTTGACCGAAAAATACTCAAATAATGGTAGAGAAAAAAAATATTTCAAATCTGAAAATTCAACGTGATAGATCCGAAATTGATCATACCCGAATTGCAAATCGGTGCCTTCGGGTGCCGGTTTGCAAAATTTTTTTTCCTCACGATCAACTTTAGTCGAAGATAACCAAATTTATAGTCGATCTTCACCGAATCAATGCTCTGGATGCAATGGTGAGGTTAGATATGTCTCTAGATGCTCCAAATTTTTGCAGATCCTCCAGATTCATGTCGAGGAGCTAAAGCATGAATGGTCTTGAATGGCTATGTGTAGAGAATCTCCCTTAGCTCTGATACCATGTAAGAATTTGGCTTAGGCCAAAATTCACCCAAGAACTAAAGAATTCAACACAAGAACACAGTAGACCAAAATAGATAGAGTATGATCATAATGATGATATTCTTTCAATAACTAGTTGAGAGTACACTAGGAGTGCCTGAATATAAAGGCCTCAGGAGAGCTTCTAGAATGCATAGAAGTTAGCATCATGATATGTCATACAACCAGGCACATGTCCACCAAACATGGGTTATCCTCCATTGAGCACAGGATTAAGTGCGATGATGTGAGGATAAGCCTACAATGGTATAGCATGCAAATCACTGATGTAGACAACATGTGCTAAATGAAGAGTGCGGATAACTATGTTATCAACATGACAACTCATTGAATGATGCATACTCCTGTGTTGTAGACACCATGTGCATAATTAGAGTTGCGTAACTCAATGAGAGTTCACAAACTCCTAAGTCTCTCACCTAAAATAATAATAAAATAATACATTAACCTAAGTAAAACTTAAGTAAGTGTAATAAGTAAATACTTATTTACACCAACAGAAGCCTTGGCATGCAAACCCACACAAGTACCAGAAAGGGGATCTCCTCTATAGAATACAATCCAATCTTCCAAGGCTTGATGAAAAGGCTCACCTAGTTAAATAAATAAGGACAACCTTCAAACACCTTATTACTATCTATCAAATTTGAAATATTCACCAACAAATAGTTATTAGCAGCTAGGAGAATCTCTATGTCCCCCTCTAGATTCCAAATCCGATGTGCTCGTGATTCCAACACTGGAAGAGAAAGTAAGAGATCCAAAAACTTACAAATGAGTGGATGCTTACTCCAGTATTCAATGTTTGTTCAAATATGCTTAGGTTGAGTGACCAAAAATGGTCAATCTTTCAATCTCCCTAGACACCCATTCACCTTTTTGATATAGATCATGTCCTTGGACAAAGCAACATCGGCCATAGACATAAGATTATCATCCTGGTTGTTGGCTCCAATTCGCACCAACAAAGAAGGTTTAGCCATCTCCATATTAGCAGATCAAATCTAAGAAGACGGGAAGCCTCATTTCCCCATTAAACCAACTTGAAGAAACCCTAGCCTTCAACAAGAACAATGTCCACCATGCACAACCTACACCTATGAATCAAACCCACTAAGCCCTTTCCCAACCGACACACAACCCTACAATCCTTGCACATGACCCCAAAACACCCACATAGTCTCCACACACACCCTAACCACCGAATGCAGTCAAAAAAGCAACACAAACCTGTCAACAAAGAACACCGAGGAGAAATGCAAGTTAGGGCATGCTCACCCCAACCCCACCCAAACACAACTCACATAACCCATCTTCTCTTCCCTTTATAACTTAATATTAATGTTTTATATATGTAAAAAATAATTCAAGATCATAATATTCTATACATGTAGAAAATAATTTAGGATCATAATAATGACATATATCATAAATTTAATTTGAAATCAAAAGTTAAACAAAATAGAGAAACCATCATGTTAGTATCTCTACAAAACTTATATATAAATTGAATCCAAATTTATATGATTCTATTTATTTAGTCCTCTGAAAAATTATATATCTTGTCTTACTTATATTTTTAAAATATAATATGCTAATGTAAGAGAAGTAAACTACAATAAATTGAGTTAAGCAATTCTAGTGATATGTTTTTAAAATATTTAGCACATAAAAAATATTTTTATAAAATTTGAATTTAGATTGTCATATTAATTTTATAAAATGATATTTATATGTACTTATAATTTATTTTGATTTGTACTACAAATATCTTATACATTATTTCTTATAATATTTTTTATTTAAATAAAATGCACATAAAACAGTTTTATACAATATGAATTTAGATTGTCATATTAATTTTATAGAATCATATTTATATGTACAGTTTATTTTGAATTATGTTGTAAGTATCTTATACATTATTCATTTATAAAAGAATTCATGTTAGAAAAATATGTTAAAATTGTATTCAATAGGATCATGTCATCTAAAATCTGTTGGTCAAGATCAGTTGATTTTTTTAAACCTCAACCAAAACAAAATAATTGTTAATAATTGTGAGTGGCCTCTTCGAAATAGCACTAGCTTATAATTCGGTTCAAATAGCAACATCTACATTAAAAGTATCAATACATGTTTCATTCAGCACAAAATGGAGGAGTTACTCAGTCAATATCCGGAATTTGTATAACAAATGGTTTACCAAAAAAAATCAAGGGCAAATATTTTCTACTATATTTTTTCGTCTACAATACGCCATATGACTTTGAACGTGTCGCTATTGAAGAAAGTTATGGTAACTCCTATAAATTGGCCACAACAATATACTAGGATCCCATCTCATTCTTCGTCCACAACCTCATTTCTGATATTTTTCTCTGCAATTGATTTAGTAAACAATACCGTGCCTCAATAATGACAAGTATGGTGCCCGTGAATATGAATGCACTGCTTGCTGTGCTCCTCCTTGTGTTTATGGTCCTTCATGTCTCCGTTCGATATAACCTCCCAACTCCTGATCCAAACATGGAACAGTTGGGCAGTTTAAAGGCAGACTGTGGTCACATTACATGTCCTCCACCAACTGGCTCAAACACTGTTTCAAATAATGTTGTTTGAAAGGCAGAATGTGGCAACATTCCATGTCCTCCATTGACAAGGAAAAGGGTGGTTTCTTCAAATAAGAAGACTGTATCACCGCTGTTAGGCAGTTTAAAGGATGACTGTGGTAGCATTCCATGTCCTCCATCAACTGGTACAAAGGTTGTTTCCTCAACTAAGAAGACTGTATTGCCAAGGTTCAGTGTAAATGATGTGCTAATTACAAATATGGAGCAGCTAGGAGGCTCAAAGGCCGACTGTGGTAGCATTCCATGTGATTCTAAGATTCTGCAAAAGGGCGTATACTAAAACTTGTAGAGACAGCTTCCTCTTCTACAACTCCATGCTCTTGTCACGCCATGCAAATAAAACCTATTCTTTTGATTTGATTCATTCACTGGATTATAATACATGTGTAATTCTTTCATTTTTCAATCATGATCAACTAGCCTGTATTCGCTATACGTCTCAATCCTTACGTATGTGGGATCAAATGAGAGACTCCATAAACTTTAATTAATTCAATTAAATCATGTTGGAAGAATCCACATCTGCAGTTAGACTGGACTTAACCATGGGAAAGTCTCTCCAAACCTACGGCAAACAAAGCACCCACTTAACAAGTCTATTAAGTTTAGTTTAAATGTTGTCCCAACTTAGTTTTATTGTTCTCTATCAAACCATCCATGTAGGGAGCAAGTCAGGATTTTGATATGATTCTAGAATGTTGTAAAGGCCTCTATAAATAGAGGCAATCCCATTGCAGTTAGTCAATAAATAAAATTCGTCTACTTCCTTCTTCTATCTATTGTTATATAAGTTCTTTATTACTGGCTCTTTGTTCATAGTATTGTTTTTGTTTAACAGATCCATTTTTTATCAAATCATATATTTAAACGGTTTTATATATTCTATCATTAATCATATGAATTATTATATTTCTAAATTCTTTTCATTAAAATATCTTTAAATGTATCTTTTTTTATAAATTAAGATTTTCAAAAATGTTAAGAGATTAGCTATAAATTGTTATAAACTTGGTTTTATACACTCAAAGGAGTGCTTTAGATTCACACATTTATATATTAATATTAAATTATTTTTTGTAGTTGTAGTTCATAATAGATCTGACACATCCAATCCTATTACTATTCAATAGCTAAAGTAATAGTTATAAAAAATGGCAGCTTTTTTAACTTACATCCAATACTATTACTATTCAATAGCCAAAATAATAGTTATAAAAAATGACAGCTTTTTAAACTTATACACCATTTTATATTTATTTTTTATGTATGCTAAATTTTTTTAATAAGATATCTCTTTGAACCATCTATAGAAATTTTATTTCAATAAAAAAGAATGGTAATTTCTGTATCTTCATAATGATAGAGAAATGACATTGATTCATCCATTTACTCCTAGTCTAGCTATATCAACTTTGACTATTTAACACTTTTAGTTTAGTGTGATGTTTGAGTAGTTCCCTAGAATTATAAGCAATATACCTCAAAATGATTTTATTCAAGAGCGACACATTCAAAGTCCTATGGCGTATTGGAGACAAAAAATGTACGAAAACTTTTGCCTTGAAAGTTTTTTGGTAAACCATTCGTTATGAAAGTTTGATGGGAGAAATTAATATCTTCTAATAATTATTTGAGGAGAAATGGAAAAATACACTTTCATGGAAAGATCTTATTTTAACCTTCGAACAAAGTCCAATTTCTTTCTCCCTTCTAGCCACTTTTGCTAGTACCTCTATTTACAATGTTATTTAGAAGTCATTAATTTAGTTATAGTTAAAGAGATCTAATATGTACATGATGCTAAAAATATGTCTAGTTTTTCACATATTTTGACATTTTGTAGATCTATCCAATGTCTTTCTAATATTCATCCATGTACTCTTACATAAAGGTAATTTTGACTTTAGGAAGACATCTTCTAAGGGACAAAGTCGATGGATAATTCCATGTTTGATGGTGCAACACTTGTCACTTTTCTATGAGAAAATTTTGTTTTTGAGTGCATGTGCACTCAAGGCCTTTTGTCACTACTTGAGCTACTAGTACATGGTGAGTGTTCATCATCACCATTATCTGACATATGCTCACATGCATATCTTACTTCTTTCCTTTGTTTCTTTTTGTCATGGGTCTAAGGAGATCTTCCCACTCTTTTCCATCAACCAAGTGGGCTTTATCTCTCAATTTTGAGTAATTCCTTAATAGTTTCATTCTTAACAGAATTCATAATCAGATTCTCCATAGCTAGTTTTCTTTTTGATGGCTACAATATTTTCTCCTCAAATGAACATTTTGTAATGGGTTGATATACAATCAAAATTTTCTCTTGGCCAATCCTTTAGGCTTGTTATTGAGCCTACATATGCACAAAACAATTAAAATCTAGATTTGGTGGAAGAATAGTATTAGATCTATCAAGTGTTCCCTAAGGGGATGTAAGACACCTTAAGGAACACTTAACAATTGCAATGTGTCCCATGGGGTCATAAGGGGTGAGCTAATGTCCCTTACAAGAAGTTCTAGGACCCCTTATGATCCCTTTTTGAAACATTATAGCCATCAAGTGTACCCTAAGTGAATCTAATATTATTCTTCTGCCAGATCTATATTTCAACCCTTTTGTGGATCTATAAGCTCAATCCCATGCCTAAAGTATTAGCCAAGGGAAATGTGTGATTGTATATCAATTGATTACAAAATGTTTAGTTGAGGAGAAACTATTGCAGTGATCAAGAAGAAAATTGGCTATGGAGAATTTGGTCACTAATTCTGTTAAGAATGAAACTATTAACCAATTACTTAGGATTAAGAGACAAAACCCACCTGGTTAATGGAAAAGAGTGGGAAGAAATTCTTGGATCCATGAAAAAAGTTACAGATAAGGACCCAATGAGCTAGAAAGGGGAAACTAGCAAAGGAAAGAAGTAAGATATGCATGTGAGCCTATGTCAAATGATGATGATGAATAATCACCATCTACTAGTAGCTCAAGTAGTGATAGAGGATCTTCAATGCACATGCACTCAAAATTTTTTTTAAGGGATCTTAAGGGGTCATCTTGTTCCTTTTAATAGACTAGGATGCCTCATGACCCACTTCAATACATTAGAGCCAACAAGTCTCTGGAAGAACTTATATTTATCAGTGGAGGAGATACACCTATTGGATCTACAATAATTGTAGATATCTCACCTCAATTGATGTCACTAGTCCTAAAGCTTTCTCTCAACTAGTTCTCCTTGTAATTTTATATTATCTACATGAAAACATAAATCTAAAGTTCAATGATAAGCTCTATAGACCTTATAGGAGGGATGACAACATATAAAGCATTCTAGTTATCAAAAACCATATCAAACCCAATTTGATTCAAAAATAAAATTGTATCTTGACTTGATGCCTCTATCCATCTCTAGGCCACTCTATTCTTGTTCTTGCTCTTGTCATTTTGAAGAATTTTGTGAGTTAGGATTCAATGGTTGTATGCAAGCTTCATGAAAAATACAATACCCCATTAACATATAGATTCATAACTACATACTTAAACCCAAATACTTAAACATACATTGTTACAATGGAAACAAGCTCATGTATACAAATGGCAAAATGATTGCAATATATGAAATTAAGTGTAATGTAAAGGATAATGATGACTTCATTTTCATGCCCTGTAAATGTGGTGATGGTGGTATATTGACAGACTCTGATGATTCCTAAGATTGTTGAGACTAAGAATACCTAGTTAACACTCACCTTGGTTGCACTTAACACATGATATACATGTAAGCCTATGCTAGATGATAATGATGAATACTCACCATCTACTAGTAGCTCATGTAGTGAAAAAAGGTCTTTATTGCACTTCTAACTACTTGACTCTCATGAAAAATGTGTGATAAAGATGACACCTCCAATTAATAAACTATCATGGAAAACTTGTGATGAAGATGACACCTATAACTACTGGACTATCATGGAAAACTTGTGACAAAGATGACATCTCCAATTAATAGACTATAGTAGAAAAGTTGTTTCTACAACTTCTTGTATTCCTCTGTTATGTTCTCCAAATGCCTCCCTTGACCCCCTTTTTATACTATCTAACCAAGAGGTTTCTAGTTGCTTCTTGATAAAGACCTAATCAAGAAGTTTCTAATTGCTTCTTGATTAAAACAACCTAACCAATAGGTTACTAATTTCTTCTAGAAGAAGTCAATTAAAACTAATAGTTTTCTCAAATGAAAAGACTATATTGCCAAGGTTCAGTGTAAACGATGTGCTAACAAATATGGAGCAGCTAGGAGGCTCAAAGGCTAACTATGGTAACATTCCACATGATTCTGAGATTGTCTAGGGACTTCTTACTAAAAATCATAGATATAGCTTCCTCTTCTACAACTCCCTCTCTTTTTCATGTCATGCAAACAAAACTTATTCTGTTGATTTGATTCATTCACTATATTAGAATACATGTGTAATTCTTTCATTTTTCAAAATAAGAGAAGTGTAGATGGATCAATAAGCTTAAACGATCCCAAAGGAATAGTTAGACTAGGGGTAAACGAATGAACCAAAAACCATCATAGACGTTATGTTATGAAATATTTACAATAGTAGAGGCCCATGGAAATTCTATAAATTGGGACTATTTAAACATCATATACTAAAGTTCCATTCTTAGGTTAAAAGTGTTAATTAATCAAAGTTGACTTATTTTCTCAAGCTTAATTTTTGTCTTCATGTGATGTTTAAGGATGGTCCTATAAAACTTAATGCGACACTATCAAGACATATAAACTATTATATTTACATTTTATAAATAAATATTTCAAATTAATTTAAAAATTAATATTTACAACTTTTAAGATTTAGTTTAGATGTGGAATTTTTATTTTTATAAAATATTGTACAATCAACCTTTAAATTAGGTTTCTTCTAGATTTTGATGCTTCAATCTGGAGTAACACAAGTTAGGTAAGAAATTTTTTTAATTTGAATTCTCTCAAATAATTTTTTTAATTGTAAAATTCAACTAGCAAATTATACAATATCATATTTCCAAAATCCATTTGATGTGAGCTAGTTTAATTTTGGATTCGATTGTGTGTGTTTTCTTATCATCAATGTTTTGGATCACACTAAGAGAGTGCAAGAATAGAAAATAAAAAAAAAATACAGACCAAGCTACAATGAGGAGGGATAAAAGGAGAGGGAATATGTACATAAAACAAGGTGGGGAAAGAAAATAAGTAAACTAAGAGGGAATAGAATAAAAATAGACACAAGAGAAAGAAAAACTAAGACAACTTTAACTATAAAAAGCTAAAAAATAAACAAAATAATGCATGTCAAATGCAAGCCACAAAAAAAGTATGTAAATAAAAAGGTGAATCAATGAAAATATAAATTAAAAATATATAAACCCCACAATTGTGTGTGTGTGTGTGTGCGTGTGGGCTATGAATCAACAAAATATTAATAAATATATAAACCAAACCAACTAAATTATATTAATAAAAATGGTTAAAATATTAACGAAAAGCAATCTAGGAGACAAAGAAGCCATCTAAGGAACACTAGACTAAATAAGAGAGGTCTTATGGAACACTAATAAAATAAAACAAAGATTGAAAGGTTAAGAATAACTAAGAAGAAAATTAAAATTAAAAGAACAAGATAACACACACACACACACGCACGCGTGCATGCATGCATGCATACATACATACATATGTATATATATACATATGTATATATGTACATATATACATATGTATATATGTACATATATACATATGTATATATGTACGTATATACATATGTATATGTATACATATACATATACATATATACATATGTAGATATGTATATGTATATGTATAAATATACATATGCATATATGTATATATATATATATGTACATATATATGTATGTATATATATATATATATGTACATATATATGTATGTATATACACACACACACATATATATATACATATATACACATAAGTATATATATATATATATGTATATATATACATATATATGTACATATATATATATATGCATATGTATACATATATATATGCACACACACACATATATATGCATATGTGTATGTGTATGTATGTGTGTGTATATATATATATATATTTCACGTGTGTGTTATCTTGTTCTTTTAATTTTAATTTTCTTCTTAGTTATTCTTAACCTTGCAATCTTCATTTTATTTTATTAGTGTTCCATAAGACCTCTCTTATTTAGTCTAGTGTTCCTTAGATGGCTTCTTTGTCTCCTAGATTACTTTTTGTTAATATTTTAACCATTTTTATTAATATAATTTAGTTGGTTTGGTTTATGTATTTATTAATGTTTTTTTGATTCATAACCCACACACACACACACACACACACACACACACACAATTGTGGGGTTTATATATTTTTAATTTATATTTTCATTGATTCACCTTTTTATTTACATACATTTTTTGTGGCTTACATTTGACATACATTCTTTTGTTTAAATTTTAGCTTTTTATAGTTAAAGTTATCTTAGTTTTTCTTTCTCTTGTGTCTATTTTTATTCTATTCCCTCTTAGTTTACTTATTTTCTTTCCCCACCTTGTTTTATGTGCATATTCCCTCTCCTTTTATCCCTCCTCATTGTAGCTTGGTCTGCATATTTTTTATTTTTCCATTTTTGCACTCTCTCATGTATGTATGTGTGTATCTATATATATATATATATATATATATATATATATATATATATATATATATATATATATATATATATATATATATATATATATATATATATATATATATGTATGTATGTATGTATATATGTATGTATGTATGTATGTATGTATACATAGATTAACACACACACACACACAATTATATATGTATGTATGTTTATCTATACATACATACATACATACATACATACATACATACATACATATATATAGCCTTGCAATTATATTTCTAATGAATAAACTAGAAGTAACATAATGAGTGATTACATTGTTTTCAAGTAAAATTTCAAAAGTTTCATATTACTATACCTGATAAGCCTGCTCGTACAATATGTGGTTTTATATTCTATAATAAGATTACAAAAAAAAGATAAACCTTTTTTTGGTAACAATATTTTTCTTGATAAAAAACTATTTACCATGTATTAGTAAAGAGTTTATAGTTTGCAAACATTGAAATATATCTAGCCACATACAGATCTCTCCCTCCATCATTAACCTCTCTTTCTCTATACAAGTGGCATGTGCATGTCTCTCATCCCTCTAGGCACTCACTATGGTGAATCTACTAGTTGTAGAGTGGTAGCGATTCTTGGTAGCTTGCTAAAAAATTATTGAATTTTCTAGCATTTGGGTATTATATGAATGTGTGTTTCTATGTATTTGATTTTTTTCTCTATTGGGGAAGGGGAAGCTCAAAATTAATAGGTTCTAATACATCCATACTTTCCCTATGTTTTAAGGTCTATAAATTAGCTTAGGGGTTACTTTTTCACCTATTATGAAGGAGATGAAACCTTCAAGGTTAGAAAAGGAGACAAAGGAGTGACAAAGCTACCTAGAATGGAAGGTGTCCAAGGAAAGAAAGCATACTAATCATCCAATGTTGTCTCTCCTCATGGCTAGTTAAGATAGATGCCATGGAAAAAGATGAATTGTTCCCAAGAATTTAGTTGAAGAGTTGTATGTGTATAAAAGTGGATGAGCATTATGGGTGCTAATTGAATTTTGGATAGGGAAAAGGAATGACTTATCTCCTTCAATCAGGAACAACTATCACATACTCTCTATAAGTCTCCATCCTCACAGATGTGGGATTAGAAGTTTATTTCATTCCTAATAGGTCCTACTAGATCTTTGTGTATATTTAATTTAACTTTCTTAAATTCCTTCTTCCTTCGCATTCAACTAACATTTGTATTTTAAGGTTTCGAGTTCAAGACTACCAATTCAATTATAATAATGCATATAATGAAAGAAACAACACAACCATTGTATTTGAAAGGCTTATATTCCCAATGAGTAGTAGAGACTTATAGTTACAACTATAACTCAATTGTAATAAATCTCACTTCCTATTTATTTATCAAGTGTTCATCTCTTTATTTTGAAATTTTAAGAAATTAAAATGATTTCTAGTGACAAGAATAGACCAAACCCTATATATGATTTATTCCATTTTAATTTCTTATGCAACTCATACAAAAGGAAGCAAAATAAATTAGCATCATAACTAACTTTTTTGCACGACATGATGACAACTCGTCATTACTTTGTATTATTAAGTTTTATAATAATAGATAGAATGATACCAATTATGTCCAAATCTAGTCTTAAATTATATCTTTTGCAAGATTACCTTATTATCAAGCCAACCTATCCATAGAAATTCTACTTCATTGTACCTATACAAACATGTGCCTAGATTTTTAATTTAGAATGAGAGTTCATTAGTGGATTTTGTCCCTTAGAAGGTGTCTTCCTAAAGTCAAAATTACCTTTATGTAAGAGTACACATGGGTGAATATTAGAAAGACATTGGATATCTACAAAATGTCAAAATATGTTACAAACTAGACATATTTTTAGCATCTCGCACATATAAGATCTATTTAACTATAACTAAATTAATAACTTCTATCATAACATTGTAAATAGATGTGCTAGCAAAAGTAGCTAGAAGGGAGAAATAAATTGGACTTCATTTAGAGTCTAAAAGAAGATCTTTTCATGAAAGTGTATTTTTCCATTTCTCCTCAAAATACTATTAGAAGATATTAATTTTTCCCATCAAAATGAATTGATACATGCAGAGGTTTTAAAATTAAACTAATTTTGTGAAGGTTAGAAATATATAATCCAAGAAATTAAAAAGACATTCACTCAAAGCTTTTTTCAAATCTTTTGTTGCTTGGTTCTAGAAATAAATTATAACTATGAAATATAAGTTTCCACACCTTTAAAATCAATGGGATTATGATAGTTTTTTAAGAGTCTTATCTTTGATTTTTTTGTGATGTGAAACTCACTATAAATGAGAAGTATTGTAATTATTTTTCATTAATTAATAAATATCCTCTTTTTGTTGTAGCAAATTTTTCTGATTTTACCATCTCTCTATTATGTTGTGTTTATTCATTTTTCTTTTCTAACATTTGGTATTAGAGAAAGTTGGATCCAAGGAGTTGTTGAAGTTTGTAGATATTTGCAATTACAAAGAGAAGGTAAAAAAAGAAATAAAAAACACTCAAGCCTCCAAGGAGCATCGAAGATCTATTAAGGTTGATAGTGAAAAGAGTATGCAACATCATTGTAGAAAGGATATTGTAAGTTTGAGTATGTGATAGTATGTAATCTAAATTCTCCATATTGAAGATTTTTATATAGAAAATTAATAGATAATGTTTATGTTGTGAAAAAGTAAGAGATTGTGTGAAATATTATATTTGAAGTCTATAAAACAAAGATCATGTTTAAAAAATAAAAGTGATTTTAAAAAGTAGAGAAGCATGGGATTTTTCAGTTGATAAGAGAATGATACAGTTAAATGTTGAAGCATTATCTTTAAACTTGGGTAAGCAATAGGTTAGAGGGTTCAGTAAAGTTTGGATCCCTAGCACTAGCAACGTGGCTTAATGAAAGGTGTTGAGAAAATACAAGTGTTTCACACTCAAACCTATAATGGATTGGAGATCAAGTGTAGAAGAGCTTGTGGTTAGAGAATCCCAAGTGAGTGATGAGATTTCCTATATTTGATATAAATTCAAAAAAAAAAATCAGATATGACTTGAAGTTTGAAATATTTTGAGTAAATTTAAAGATTTAATAAAGTTCAAATAAAATAAAATGATCATGAGAAAATTACTATATGATTGTTGTGGTTGTTTTATCTAGTCTTATCTTTTGGTTTCAGGTCCTTGTAAAACCTGGTTTTGATGTTTAGTTGGTTTTAGGTCCTAGTATAACCTGGTTGTGCTTTATGGTCTATCTTTTTTTTTTTATGTAAAGGGTTTTAGGGCCCCTTCAAAACCTATTTTTACCTTAATCTAAAACTATATGATTGTTGTTGCATCTATGGTCAAAATTAAGGGGGAGTATTGGTAGATGTTAATCTCTCTCTTTAAAACTAAACTAGAATATTGATCTTAACACATGTAGAAGTCAAAACTAAATTAATTTATAGCAATTGAAAAATTACAATCCAAAAAAAAGGATTAGTCACTTAAGAGTCAATTTTTATTTGTCATTGTTTAGTTCTATAAATAAATTGTAACTTTGAAATAAGTTTACACATCTCTAAAATTAGTGGGCTAATGAAAGTTTGTAAAGAGTATGATTTGTAGTTGATCTCTACATTTCCTATGATGCAAAGCTTTCTATAAATGAGAAGTATTAGAATCAGTTTGTATCAATTAATAAATCCTTTCTTTATTGCAGCAGCTTTGTTATCTTCTATTTAGCCATTTTTCTTTTCCAACAAATATTTAGGTTATAGAAGATAAATCTTGAGCTGAATTATCCTATTTTAGTGTGTTGTATAGTTTTATAAGGTATACAAGATGAGAATTTCTCCAATAATGTATAGCCAATAGAGTAATATGTAGGGTTTGGCTTACACTACAATGTATTGAGAATTGCAATATAACATCTGGATACATAATATTTTAATTAATAAAAAAGAAACTAGACCAAGTGAAGATGGACATGAAGTTTAGTATCACATCTATTCACAATACATTTCCTAAGGTTTAAAATATCCTCCCTATTTCTTAAGCCCCTAAAATTACTTGCTACATAGGAAAAAAAACATCGAAAAGAATAATGTACTACGAAAACATAAGCAAACTTTGTTATAACTAGCTTAATGCATGAAAAACATCAAAAGAAAATGAATGACATGAAAGTCAATCTTGAGACTTCCTATTAGAGTCTCTATATTACCTTCTAGGTAATAGTATTGCTTTTGACAAAAGGTACCCTACATTATTCACAACCTTCATAGCATAAAATATTTTCTCTCTCCATGAGCCTGGTTAAAATTTAGAAGACTGGGTGTGTTTCTTCAAATCTCCTTCAAATTCAATTCCTAGATGCTCTAAAATAATCAAGATGCACAATTGAACTACAATTCTTGAATATGCTAATAAAATGAAGAAAATTGAGATCAATGGAATTGAATTGCAATTCTCAAATATGCCAAAAAAATGAAGAACATTGAGACCAATGGCTACCTTCATATCTAACATTCCAAAAGAATGAAAGTTTGGTTTAGTAAATTATAACTGAATATAATGAAAATGATTTCTATTGCTTGACCCTCCTAAGATATGAAATCTAGATTTGAACTTAATTATTGTGCGAATCTTGAGACTTGCACACCAACAAATTTTTTAAAAAAGTGATCAATGAGAATGACATGCTTGAAATCATACCCACAATATTGAACGTTACAAAACCCTAATAAGGTATCATAGAAATTAGCAAAACCTATCCAACTATTATCATATGATAGTTGTACATAATCATTCTCTTCATCTTTTCTCCATCCCTTGCAACTTTACCTCTCCTTTGCAAGCACTCAAAAATGAAACTAACATAAGATCA